>OZ024905.1:22556682-22639474 GCA_964017125.1 Flabesymbios commensalis | reverse complement strand
TGACATGATACATCAGATGTGTGTAGCAAATATCAACATGAACATGTTTTGGATATATATGCGAGGCCTTCGATAATTTAAATCACAATATTTTTGCTTTATAGATGATAGCAATTTGTGGCATCCATCAAAAAAAATATTGATAATTTTTTTTAAAACAATTTAAAAAAAAAATTATCAATAATTTTTCAAAATGTATAAATACAAGACAACCAGAAATTATTAAAGCTGAAAATGTACAAAGATAAGTTCCAAATGTTTCTTTCCCGCTCACTCGTAAAGATTCAATACTGTGGGGAGTCTCCGTGAACGAGAGGTAGCGTGCTCGGCCTCAGACTGCCAGAGTTCGAATTTCGAATCCTGTGTCTGGAGGGCAGCACGGGAAATTGGGATGTGTCTATGCTGTGACAGTCACTGCCATGTCTATCCTTCTACTGAGAGAAGGAAACTTTCAAGTCCTCGTCATTTTAAAATGAGAAATGGAATATGTAGACTTTTGTTTTCCACCAAACAAATGCTACCATGGCACACATAGTTCTTGTAGCAAATTATTGATGAATTTTCAAACGGAAATCTCATAATTTACGTGCATTAATAGTCATTTTACGAGCTTGATTCCGACAGAGGCACTATTTCCAACAAAATGAGACATGTCGTGAATAATACACCGCAGTATTCAGCTTACTATTATACTGAGAATTTACTGCCTTTTGGGTTTACACGATAGAATAGTGGCGCTGGATAGCCCCTATGTTGAGCGTGCGGGCGTGAACAATAGGCCTAGTATGTTGAGATTGCTGCTTGCACGATTTCAGTGAGTTATCGACCTTGTATAGAAAACCAATGAGCATATGCTGACCCTATCCCATCCAGCTGTGGAGGGCAGTGTCATCTCATTCATCTCACCATCCCCAGGAGGTTATGCTGGCCCAACTATATGTGCACAGGTAATCTGAAACCCCTTACATTTCATTTCATTTTTTGACTTTTGATTTTGAGGCCAATAATAACTTTAATTGATGACGGATGATATGTTCAGGTTCCGGACGATATCTCAGAAAGCGCTTGCTGGATTGTTTTCATATTACATACACACATCTCTCGAGGGGTGTAGATGTGCTTTGTGGAGGTTGTGACATTTGACCTATTTTTTTACCTTTGATTTTGAAGCCATTGTTGACTTTAATTGATGGCAGACGATAAGTTTATATTCCGGACAATAGCTCGGAAAGCGTTTGCAGGATTGTTTTTATATTGCCACACACATCCCTTAGGGGGTGTAGATTTTTTTTTTTGGGGGGGGGGGTTGTGACCTTTCACCAATTTTTTAACTTTTGACTTTTAGGCCCTTATTGACTTTAATTAATGGCGGGGGATATCGTAACGTCAGCGCTCTTGTTTGGTTAGACGTAAAATTAGCTCGCATTTCTCCAGGCGCGGGAAAATTAACCGTATCTCACATAGTCAAATTTTGGGCTATATCAATATATTTGATATTAATATAAAACTACTGGCACAGGCCTTAACATGGGTGTGAAATATTCCCTTCGTTGGTTTTTACTATGAGACGTATATAGTTATCAGCCCAAAGCACACTCTTGATGTAGTTTGAGCTACAATGTATGTCAGTTATGGCATGTCCCAGTAAAGAGAAAACATTTGTATAACATTTGTACAATGTTGGACCAACATCGCAGATGACTTCGCATGACTTGATCGCGTGAGAAAAAAACGAACATTGTTCAATTTCCGTGCGATTCGGGGAAATACAGCTCGTAAAGGCTTACATCTTATTCATTAACAAGGACGGCTGCTGTATTTCTAATATCGCACTCAAATGAACATAGTTTGCATAATTCCTGATAGTTACATTAACCTATCTAGGAATAAATGACAACAAACAAACGTTGTTCATTTTCTTCTGGCATTGAAAATGCAGCACATATCTAAAGTATACGGCCTTCGCATTAACCCTTGCGCTGCTGAACTGTTTGCTTATATTTCTCATTCATTTGAAGCTGGAATTGATAATGCAGTTTCAAATGATGACAAATATTTATATTTAGGAAAAAATAGACGTAACCAATAATTTTTTGTTCGATTAACTAAGCATATATTAACTAAGTATCTATTTTATCAAATTTAGTCATATTTGTATTGATCTGAAGTCTGCTTGAAACCGTATATAAGGTTCGAGCACCACAAGACTCACACTTTTGCTTGTAGCGGTGTGTTTCCCATACCACAATTATGTGAAGTCTGATTTCTTAACCCTTTAAGCCCTCACACCGCATTACATCATAATTTTACAGCCCTGAAAACAGACTTAATTTTCCTACAACCAAGGGTTTTAGAATGCTTTCCATGAAACTGGTTTACCAATACGTGACAATTTTCTTTAATTTTTTACCCACGGCAAATCATCTTCATCCGCTACATGTCGAGAATTGCGACAGCGATTCGCGCCTTGTAATGGATGAAGGTGAAAATGGTAAATTCAGGCTTGAAAGGTAACACAATGTATAATCATGAAGAACTGCCAGAAACAACACAATCTTGAGAGCGCATTGGGCTTAACATTCATATTACTTGTCATTGTAGGCATGTACCAAATTATGTGCTTCCTCTACTGTTGTACCCTTTGTTTCTGGAACAAATAAAACAGCGTAGACTATTCCAAGAATAGAAACAGCAGCATATAACAGAAAAGTTCCAGATGGTGTAATCATTGTCAAGAGAGTGTTAAAAGACTGTGTTATAATAAACATAACAGTGTATCTAACAAAAGATGCTATCATCACTGCCGTACTTTTCACCATCGGATCGAAGATCTCCCCTAAGTATACGTAGGGAAGGATCCCCCATCCCACCGAGTAAAAAGCTATGTAGATCAATACACCTACAACAAGCAGCCATGAACACGACCAGCTTGTGTTACTTTTTAAATAAAAATGTAGTGATACTGCAAAACATCCCACAGCCATTACAATCCCCGGTATTACAATGAGCCGCCGTCTGCCAATTCGATCCGCAAGTAGCGAAGTACAAATGCATGCCAGAAGTCTGGTGATGGCCATCAGTACAGGAGGTACCCCAGGGTCTCCATTATACCCGGCTATGAGGAAGATGTCTTCTGCGTAGAAAAGCATCGCCATTATTCCCGAGGCTTCTTTGAAAAACATCAATCCAGATATCAACAAAAGTGATTTATAATATTTTAGAATAGATACATTACAGAGTTCTTGTTCTTTCACTCGTAGAGTTTTTGTTTTTAAATCTTTCGTTTCTATCTTGCAATCTTCTGAAGAATTGCCAAGCCATACAAATATTTGGAGAGCTTCACCTGTATCTTGTGTCTGCATTACATATCTGGGACTCTCAGGTATCCATAAGAGAAGAAGAATGGTTATTAGTGATATGACTTCTGGTACAAAAGCCAGCCATCGCCATGGGATAATCAAACCCAAGGCACTAACACATGTCAGTCCTAACATGAACATCACACTCACCAATGGAGCTAGCATGCCGCGATAATTTCTACCAATTGTTTCCCCAAGATAGACCGATGCTGCAGGTACTGACATGCCAGAACCAACTCCTGTAAAAAAACGACCGGCATACAGCAAGCTGTAATGGTCAGCTGCAATGATTAGCAGCCAACCTAGAACAAACGGCATCAGACTCAGCATTACACAGAGCTTTCTGCCGAATCTGTCCATAGTGAAGGAACACAAGAAGGCTCCAGGTATCCCTGCGATAGACGTTAGTGATCCAAACCACGACACCTGGTCCACAGTAAGCAGTTTGTCTTTGAGCTGAGGTATCACTGGGGAAGAGTAGCCAGTCACATAACCCGCCATGAAGGTAACGGAGCAGCAGATTAGACTCACTGTCACCTGGCGTGCAGGAGGTATGTAATTGGTTGTAACCATCATGAGCTGGTCAATTACAGAATCTACTACTCGGTTATAAATATTGTAAATTTCAGAAGCGGAACTTTTCAATACACTGAAATGTGTCGAAATGAGTCTATCATTAAGGAAATTATTGGAGTAAGCCCCCACATGTACCTGTAACCCCGATATATTGCCGTACTAGTAGATATTGTCACCATATCGTGTCAATTAAACATTAGTGATATATTGATTACCCATAGAGGCCTGCTTATGTCTCATTGATGTTTTTTTCAGGTCACGTAAAAGTCATCACCAAGATATAAAAGCTATGAATAGCTTAATAAATTGAGTAATAAAGTGTCAAGGTCATGTCGCACAAGTTTTTGTCATGGCTATTTAAGACATCAAATTTGCACAAAAATAACACTCGCATGTATATTTCTCTTTAGCTATTCAAATGAAATATAAGATGATACTTATTAGATTTTTCCTAAACTGGTTATGGGTTATGTTTTTACTGCTTATGGATAAATAATGTCAAGATGATGTTGCAAAGGTCAAGATCACGGCCACTTTCACCATGCATTAATTAGCCTAAATATTGTTCGTGTCCATATTTGTCGCCTATTTACTTAAATTAAAGAAGAGATGATACCTAAACAGACAGTTGTAAAATGGTAGCAAATTGCTGTATGGGTATATACAGTAAAAAATGAATGTGTGTGTGTGTGTGTGTTTATGTGTGTGTGTGTGTGTGTGTGGTGTGTGTGTGTATGTGTGCGTGTGTGCGTGCGTGCGTGCGTGCGTGCATGCGCGTGTGTATGCTGTAACTTACAATTATATCACTATCAAGGTGACATGACAACATGGTTTCTATCGCATCTGAGGCAGTTGTATGGCATGTCTTCTTATCGCATTTACATGGTCCTGCACAGACGGAAATTGATGTCCTGAGGATTGGTGCATGTAACACCAACACCCGAAACTAGCCTTAAACTGTTAAAGTACCACTCGTTATTTGGCTCGGTTCCACTTTACACGTTGGGGCTGCAAGCATACAACATGTCAACCAATTGATATTTTTGTCATAGACTACTACCACCACACGTGCTGCACCACCCCTCCCACATACACACAACACACGCAAACCAATTTGTCTAGCCTTAGTATATGTCTAAACCATAAGTCACTATTTGCTGTTCACATCTCATTGGATGTTCGGACCAAGTATGGTATTCTACACTCTAATTTAAATAATAACTGAATGACGGAATTGATAGACTGATCTCGTCATGTGACAGACTGAACCACTCCATCATAGGGTGCAGAATACCATACTTGGTCCAAACGTTCAATGAGATGTCAATAGAGAAATAGTGACTTATGTGGAAGTATCCCCAATTAACCATTACAGCGCGGGGATCGAATTTAGACGACGGAATCTGACGTCTGTAGACGTCAGATTCAACTAGTCAAGCGGAAACATATAAACCAACTAGTCAAGCGGGAACATATAATAAAACATACTGATTGGCCACATTCATATTTGGATGTTGTTGAACCCGGATATGTAGGCTATATGTGTTTAAAGGCCCATACCCAGGCTAAAATCATAAAAAACGGTGATTTTAGTTTGGCTTCTTAATATGTCCATATGATGTAAACATGTCCATAGACGAAAACTGCAAAAGTTTGTTAATTTTTGTCCTGCGCATTTACCAGTTAGGCTACATATAACGTTAGAGACGAAGTTCTTATTTTGGACAACCATGGGAAAAATAAGAATACGTGGATTTCGTCTCTATATGTCTAATTCAAATTCAACAAACATTAACTATCTATTACAGAACAGTAGATTGGTTGACTTGATTAGTGAAAACCGACGTTTTCAACAATTAAATTGTAAACGGGTTGGGGGATGTTTGCAGAAAGTAGTTTTTGGACAACTTACTGTATGTTGATTTAATATTAGTTTATTTGCACTGACAATAGTGGTGCAGGAATAACACTAGGTCATACTGGGTCATTAAAATATATATGCACCCTGAATTTGAAGGGGTAAAGTGGTATTTGTCGCAAGGATTACATATTTAAATCACACTGGTATGTATTTTGGGAAGCCACCGTGACCCATCTTCCTCTGCAAGGCTGGCTATTCCTGAGGTCGTAGACCGACCTTGCTGAAACAGGGTTGAATCCGCCTATTGGAGTGGGGACTTTCTAAAAATATTATTCCTGTTTGACCCAAGTTTGACCTCTGGCATGAGTGTTGTTTTAATGTGGGGCCACTGTCTACGACACCGGCCCTACATTAAACAACACATGTCTGCTGGCCGAGTAGCTCACCGGAAACGTCTCAGACACAGACCACCACATCTCACCGAAACGTGCGTGAGGGTTGAATTAATGGTGAGCCAACGTCGCAGACAGCGGGCCAACATTAAAAAGACATTTTTTGAAAAACTAATGAATATTCAATATCTAAATCTTCCTCCCTACCCCAATAGGTGGATGGTATGGCTAATTCAGCAAGGCTTGGCCTGACGGCCTCGCTGTGTCAAGACTTGCTGCCAGGAGGATGCCGTGACCAAGCCTGCTAGATAATAGTGCCGCTAAAGAAAAATGAAAACTCGTGAATTTTAAACTTCTTGAAAAGTCGAAAAATCATAAATTCGCAAAAATTTGAACAGACAAAAAATACCAGATCCACTTTATGCAATAATCTTTTAAATTCTTAAGTACACATCTTGCGTGCTACAAGTATATGAAAACCAGATATAAACAGCCCCTTTGAGCTCCTGGGTGATTTCTTTGACCTTGATAATATATGTTTTATTACAATCGTTGACCATGCAAACCATGGACATTTCTTATGATCCCCAGCAAAATGAGACGTTGGCCCATCATTGGTTTACTATTGGTCCTCCGTCTACGACGTTAGCCCAACAGTAAATCGACGTATGACCAAATTATGTGTCTGGAAGGCAGCGTCATCTTATTCATATTGATCTGACCATCCTCAGGAGGATATCCTGCCCTATGTTTATTTTCCCATTATAGTTTAGCCTACATGTGCACAAAGGTGGACCAAAACCCCATTCATTTCATTTTCATTCCGGTAATGGTTACTCAATGAGAATATTTTTGCACATTAAAACTCAACAGCATGATTATAAACAACCAAATTTCAACAGGTTCATACCACGGAAAAATTGTCTACGTCTGGTTTTATTAAAGTGAATAAAATGTTTCAAAACTTCTCATTTTATGCTAAGGACATAGGAAGCCTAAACAATTGGTGTGGGTGTATTTCTGCTATGCTATACAATATGATATTGTGTTTTGCTAATTTGAAGGTGACGGACAAGGAATGTCTATTTCAAAAAATTTACACACCCAAACTATCTATTACAGAACAGTAGACTTGATTAGTGAAAATCTAATGTATGTCACTGATTATTATTGTTATTATTATTATATGTGATAGGCGATCTTTGCAGATGTCTCAAGAGACCTGTTATTGTCTGCCAGCCATAGCCTGTTATTTTTAACTCAGTATTGCTTGTCTATATTGCGCTTGTAAACATTATCTGCAATTTATGCCGTATAACACCATTGTCATAACAAATCTAAATAAATAAATATAAATAAAATAAAATGATTATTGCTCTTAAGCATCATCGGTGAGATTAAATTTAGTACGATTCACATACGTAATTACCAACATAAAAAATATAAATACTAGTGTGATAAGAGAGATATGTTATTGTGTTTTGCTAATTTGAAGGTTACGGAGAAGGAATATCTAATTCAAATTCAACACACCCAAACTATCTATTACAAAACAGTGGATTGGTTGACTTGATTAGTGTAAATCTAATGTATGTCTCTGAATATTATTGTTATTATTATCATATGTGGTAGGCGATCTTAGCAGAGGTCTTCAGAGACCTGTTATTGTCTGCCAGTCATAGCATGTTTTTTTTTAACTCAGCCTTGTTGGTCTATATTGCGCTTGTAAACATTACTGTAATTCATGCTGTATAACACCATTGTCCTAACTAATAAAAATAAATAAATACAAATTAAATTAAAAGATTATTGCTCTTAAGTATCATCGGTGATATTAAATTTAGTACAATTCACATACGTAATAACCAACATAGACAAAATATAAATACTAGCTAGATAAGAGAGATACAAATAGGTACATACGGTTTAACCCTTCACAAGTATGCCTTATAAACACACATTTTGATCCCTTAAGCCTTTAGCCGCCGGTCCCGATTATATTCGGGTTTTCAGTGTTTTATCAGCACATAAAATACCAGCTTTTGTACATTATGAAGATAAATGTGACATCAATCAGTAAGATGTCAAAGTCAAAGCCTACATTTTTTTTAAATCTGAATAACTATCATCCAATTGCATTAGCGAGACACTCCTTCAAGTGAAGTGGGTGGAAAATTCCAAATAGATAATTTGGCGGTTCAAGGTTTGAAGCAACAACTTAAAGAACGTGAATTTAGCCACATAATTTTTTTTACAAATTCGTAATTGTGAGGCAGATCTTTTACAAAAAAATGTTAGATAACGTCACTGCCTATAATATCATATTTAGTCCTAGAACTTAAAAACAATTACATGTATGTAAAAACTTATATATTAATGGACAAGCTCTATACCACCGAGTGTTAATTTATAAAACACATCTCCACCACCAAATGTGTATCTTTCAGCTCGATAAACAGTACCTGTGTTGATGTTACTCCCTCTAGCACCTACAATTAAACAAGGAAAAAAATAAATGATTTTAAAATGCATTTTTATTTGTGTTACTATGTAGCTATGTAGCCGTATGGTAGATACCAACATAATGAGCCAATGCCGTGCCCACATTAAACCATCTTTCAGGTGTATACATAGTATGTTCGAGTCTTCCTTGGATTTGTATAACTCTTGATTAAAAATGTTTTTTTTTAAATGCAAATAATTTAAAAAAAAAAATAATCATGATGTGAGGGATACACTGCTTCACACGAAACAAATAAATAGCTCAATTTTTTGTCACACCACGGAGTCACTTTAATCCTTTTAGCTTAGGGATCACCTGTCCTGTCCATTGGGACAACATTATTATTAATGGTGATGGATTGGTATGACTACAACAATTATCGAAATTTCGCACTTAATTTCACAAACATATAACTTATCCCTGTATTATCCCTGATGTTATAATAATGACAAATTGGTGTACTTGTTTTTATTACATGTTGTTTATCTGGATAGATAAGGATTTTAAAACTAATATCTAATAAATTATTCAATTTAGAGAAAGTGATGAATAAATAATTATATCCTAAGTTTTATAAAATAATGAAATAGACATCACCTGTTAGACAGGATCCAGCTTTGCCTGAAACAAAGTCACAAATGAGTTAAATCTTTCAAGCGAAAAACTCACTGTAGTACAGCAAGCAAAATTGCTAGGAGTAATTTTAGATAAGAAGCTGACTTTTAATGCTCATATAGATTAAAACGCTAAGAAAGGAAGGCAACGCCTTGGTCTGCTCAAACTCCTGAGTGGCTCAAAGTGGGGCTGTAAACCCAAAACACTAATGAGACTATATAAAAGTTATATACGTCCAGTACTAGAATACGGCGCTCCAGTAATTTTAGGAGCGTCCGAAACGTATATCAAGAAACTTCAAATCATTCAAAATAAGGCCATCAGAATAGCCTACAAATTAGATCAACTTTCGCACACTGAAGATATTCATAAAATTGCTAAGATCGATCTAATCAAAGATCGATTCCAAATTTTAACATATAAATTCATAGATTCGCTTAAAGAGCATTCAGATCTTTTCAAACTACAAAATGAATTAAGAGCTTCAAGAATTAAAAGAGGGCATAAAACACATTTGGACAAATTAATATCAGAATATGCCGAAATTTATGATGAAAATTGGGATTGCTGTGTGAATGCGGCTAGAGTTGTGTCAATGCCGGTCCGGCGTCAACAGCGTTGGGCCGACATTGACGCAACACTGGCAGCGTTGGCAGCACGCGTGAGTGACAGAAACAGCGAAGTGCTTTCACAGTGTGGCTACCGCGGTGCCAGTGTCGGTCCAGCGCTAACAACGCTGAGCCGGCATTGGCGCGACGCTAGCGGCGCTGACAAGCATACGTGAGTGTGATAACAGCGTTGACGCGTTGACGGGCCAACACCTACGGCGCTGGTCAGCCACCGCGTCACGATAACAACAGACGTCACAGTCTGTTGTCACTCACCACATGTCATCGCAGGGGATGATAATCAACATAATTGTCACCTCCCGCGAGGACTGTCATGGTGAGTGAAAGCAAGGGTTTAAATCCCCTGGTGGCTCTGAAAAGAGAACAAGCGAACTTTCTTAATTTCACAACTAAGATGACACGCTTCTAGGAACTTTCTATTTCTCAAATTATCAACTCTAGACACCTTTTAGACCATTCCACCCAAATTCAATGAAATTACATAACTCTGACGTTCTTTCTCAGGGTATGCGGGAGTATGGCGAAGGCACACAGACAGTCAGGCAAACAACACGAGGTAAATTGATCACATTTGATCCAAAATTCAGAACGCAATTTTAAGTATGTCAAACATACAGTACTAAGTGAACTTAAGTGTACACGAGAGGCATAGGCTTAATAAAAGAAATGTCTCAAATGTTCATTTAAAGGATCTGTCAAAATTAAAACTTTATCGGCCTTTTCCATTCAGATTTCAAGAGTTAAGACACGAGATATAGGGTAGCTACCGGCTGATTCAACACCTCATTTAGACCACCGCGACCCTCTGTTCGCCGAGGGCGCATCAAAATTAATTAAATTCTAAAATGCTTCTGTTTTCAGGTTCCTTGCCTCCCTTGCCAACCAGACATTTTCCAATGAGTATTATATACTAATGAAATATTTGGATAGGCTAAGAGAAAGCTTTCATACAAGCTTCGAATGCCTTAATCCCACTCTCAGCACCCTTCGGGTGCTAGGGTTCACTCAGCGATAATTGACGGGGAAATCAACGAAAAAATGCGCTACTGGTTAGTTCTGGCCTAAGGTAGACTTATAAGATAAAACGTCACTGTGAATAACAATACAGAAAAAGTGGCCAATTCAGTGGTGAATTATAACGATTTAAGATGTGATTGTGTTTTTGCTGGGAGTCACACAATGGGATGGGCAAGTACTAATAGGTGAACAACCTGACTGACATGATTAGTGTGCAACCTGTCTATCCAGCAAATACGACAACCATTTTAGTAGCAATGTTGGGCCAGCGTCGTAGACGTTGGGCAAACATTCGGGGTAAATTATTGTCTTTAATTTCAATATTCTCAGGCTAAATGTGAGGTCAATGAACGGGTTTACCCGATGAATAGGGCTTTATACCAAGTGCGTGCATGCAACGCAGGCTGCCGTTATCCCCACCACAAAGTGAACTACACTGATTTTTAATAATATCAAATAAAACTTTAATAGATCATACCATCTTAAATTCAACTATTTAAAATATGTATATTTTAAATTCTATTATACCTAATTTTAATAGTAATTGATATGATCTGCAAATTTTGCTGCAGATATGTGATTGTGCGTTGTAACGAGAAAAAACTTCACCAACCTATCTACCCCTTTCCGTGCTGAGATCGACTTTAGACGTCAGAATTTGTCAATTTAAAAAGAAAATATTCATGGGACTGCTTTAATAATAACACAATTTTATTGCCACTCACTTTAAGTCATTTTCCGGCTGGGACCCTAGGGTAGTGGTTAGCACCGCTGCCTTTCACGCTAGAGTTCTCTTGAACCAATTTAGCCTGTATGAGCACAAAAGTGACCTAGAGCCCGATTCATTTTAATTTTCAAGTCATCTTCATCCAATGCAATACGATAATTGCGTGATGACGATGAGAATTGTGCATTCAGGCTTTAAAGGGTTAACACACAGGCTATTGCTTACATGCCTCTATTCTCTGCAATGGTGTAGTCGTTACAGCTGCCTGCTTGGAAAGTCGGAGATTGCGGGTTCTAACCCCGCTCTGGCATTCAAGTTTCAAAGAAACAAAATATGTCTTCCCTGCTCACTCGTATTGTGCGGCTCCCCACCTTATTGTGGGGAGCCGCCGTGACCGAGAGGTAGCATGCTCGAATTCTGTGTCTGGAGGGCAGTGTCAACTCATTCATCTCACCATCCTCGGGAGGTTTTCCTGGCTCAGTTTAGCCTATATGTGCACAAAGGTGGCCTAAAGCCCCATTCATTTTATTTCTTTTCACAGCTATGAGAACACTGCGATTCCACCGTGTTATATTAGCCCAATTCAATACCCTGCAAGATAAATATATCACGACATCGACAAATAAAATAGTACCAAATCGTTATTTAATTAGACCTATTATGTTTACGTATGTATAATGTTCATTGTCGTTCGTTGTTCAAACCTTTCAAAACCTGGTACTGACGCATGCACTCGAGACATTTATGTTGATATTAAAATTTCTTCTTCTCATGATATAATTGAACATAACTGTATAGATATTTAACCAATTCGCGGGGACCGTGTTTAGACGTCAGAATCTGACGTCTAAAGACGATCCCCGCACTGGAAGAATCTAAATATTTGTAGATATTTGTAGTACCTCTGTACATAGGTATTCAAATAAAGCGAAAAGAGCTAGCTAAGATTGAAATGATGATTTCAAATTGAAAAAACCCTTTGATCTCCATGGTTTATACAGGATTAATTCAGCGTTGTAAGGGTTAATATCCATATTAAATATATTGAACACTGAAGAAAATCACGGCGGTTTGCCAAGTCAGCCCAATAACCCTTTAAGCGGCAAATTATTCTATCTGAATTTTCAGCCACTTGAAGTTGTGTCTCGCCGACGCGATCCACAACTTCAAATGAGTGAAAATTATACAGATTTGACAAAATGGAGGTCAACTCTTTTCAATTATTGTTGATTGACGTCATATTTTATCTTTAACATGTCTAAAAGGTGGTACTTAATGTGCTACTAAAAAATTAAAACCCGAATATATGCGGCACCGCCGGTTAAAGGGTTAAGCCATCACGATGCATTAAGGCATCATTTTACATCACTGTATACAGACTTAATTTTCCTACAACTAGGGGTTTTATGATGAAAATATCCTTGAAACTGGTTTACTAATACATACAATTTTCTTAAATTTCTCACCCACTTCAAGTCATTTTCATCCTCTACAAGTCGAGAATTGCGACAGCAATTCGCGGCTTGTAGTGGATAAATGGTGAATTCAGGCTTAAAAGGGTGAAGAAATAGATCTTCTAAAAAATCCGTATATGCCTACTTTACGCATGGCGTGACGGGGGGGGGGGGGGGGGGTCGGGTAGATAAACAAAATGATATGAAATGATGATTTTACACAATTTCTCCATCAATATTTTATTATTCAACTGCAATTTCTACTCCTATCCTATAATTGAAAGAATTTTTTGTTTGGTATGTTTTTTGTACAATTTCTGAAAAATGATTAATTGCAACAGAGTTGGCTAAAAATCATAATGCGAAGTTTCTTGGTAAACTGCTTGAAATATTACCGCCTAATTGTTACCACTTGAACTGCTTCACTCTTTGCGTTTCTCCCTTTCGTATCAAATTGATATTAAATATTTATACAATTATTTTTATTTATATCACCAAAAGAAGAAATTATCGAGTGACATTTTATGTTATGAGTGCGTGCTTCTATATATTATACCATCACGAATTTTGACTCAACACGCTGTCAAAGCTGCATGTAAGAAAACAAAATCATGATTAGGTGAAAAATAGAAATCTCCAAAATGTATTTATTTGACTATGTGTTTACAACAAGCCATATTTTTAACTTAACCCTTCCAGTGCGGGGACCAACTTTATACGTCATAATCTGACGTCTGTAGACGTCAGATTCTGACGTCTAAAGACGATCACCAAACTAAAAGAATTAAAATATTTCTAATGTCCGTAGGGCCATAACATAGGTATTCAAATGAAGCAGAAAGAACTAACTAAGACATTTATGATGATTTTAAATTGAAAAAAACCCTTTGGTCTCCATGGTTTATACAAAAATATTTCATCTTTGAAAGGGTTAAAGTGTTATAGGGTGTCATAGTGTATACAGGTGTGGTCGATAATTAGTTATCGGAAAGAGCTAACTAAAACATGATATGCTTTCAATTTGAAATAAACCCTTTGGTCCCCATGGTTTATAAGCAAATATGTCAGCGTTGTAAGGGTATTTCCTACACTCTGTGCTGTGGTTTCAACTATGAGACGTATATCGGTATCAGCCCATAACACACTCTGTGCTGTGGTTTCACCTATGAGACGTATATCGGTATCAGGTCATATCACACTCTGTGCTGTGGTTTCAACTATGAGACGTATATTGGTATCAGCCCATAACACACTCTGTGCTGTGGTTTTCACTATGAGACGTATATCGGTATCAGCCCATAACACACTCTGTGCTGTGGTTTTCACTATGAGACGTATATCGGTATCAGCCCATAACACACTCTGTGCTGTGGTTTTCACTATGAGACGTATATCGGTATCAGCCCATATCGCACTCTAGCTGTAGATTGAGCACAATGTATGGTGGTATTATGTCATGTGTGACTTGATCGTGTGAGAAAATACAAACGTTGTTCACAGCACTCGTTCAATGAATAAGGTGTCCGCCTAAAGGCTCACACCTTATCTATTGAACGAGTGCTGTATTTTCCCATATCGCACTCAAATGAAAACCGTTTGCATATCGTGCATTTTTGTTTAAATAAAATACGGCTCCAGCAGCACAAGTGCTGACCATTTATCTGCTAATCACAACAAAAATTGTTATTTTTAATCTGTTTTATTAGCCGATTAAAGCACTGTTTTTTTGTGAATAAGATGACCTCTCAAATATCACCATTTGTAAATATTTGGTAAAAAATTAAACAAGTATGAGTAATTTTCAACCACTTGAGGTTGCGGGTCGCGGTAGCGAGACACAACCTCAAGCGGTTGAAAATTTAAATAAATTTAGCAGGATAAGTGTAATAAATTTGCCTCTCAGCAAAAACCAGAAAATGAACCAATGTTGGCTCAATGCTGGGGCAGCGTCGTAGACGGTAAACCAGCATTGAGCCAACATTGGTTTAACACTTCGTCTCAACCGGACATGTAGACACGAACGATGCCAATACATAGGTCTGTGTGAATGGTCATATACAATGCTTACATAGGTCTGTGTGGATAATTATATATAAAATGCCTACATTGATATGAGTAGGTGATTATACAATGTTTACATACACATTACAAAGGATAATTGGTTTTCGTTTAACTAAACTGTTGCTACACAAGTTCAATAACCGATGTATGTTTCATTGTAATGTACATGCTAGCAGCTTTAAACTGGGTCATAACCACTACAAATTGGTTTACAACCAGCTAACTGTGGCTGCACACGCTCAACCGCACGTGCGCATATATTCGCCCTGAAGAATTTCACTGAAGTATATTTCTCCATGCAAGCGGCTTTGAACCTCAAAGCGCTGAAATATTTTTGTACAAGCCACGGAGACCCAAATGTTTTGTTTTTATTTTGAAATCATTATAACTGCCTTAGTTAGCGCTTTCGATTCATTTGAATACCTATGTTATGGGTCTACGACTATTGTAAATATATTTACTCTTGCAGTGCGGTGATCTACTTTAGACGTCAGAATCTGTCGTCTACATTAGTCGTCAGAATCTGACGTCTGCAGACGCAAATTCTGACGACTAATTAAATGCTACGCTAGTATTAGCCTATATCACATTCTGTGCTGTGGTTTCCACTATGAGACGTATATCGGTATCAGCCCATAACACACTCTGTGCAGTGGTTTCCACTATGAGACGTATATCGATATCAGGTCATATCACACTCTGCGCTGTGGTTTCCACTATGAGACGTATATCGGTATCTGGCAATAACACACTCTGTGCAGTGGTTTTCACTATGAGACGTATATTGCTATCAGCCCATAACACACTCTGTGCTGTGGTTTCCACTATGAGACGTATATCGGTATCAGGTCATATCACACTGTGCTGTGGTTTCAACTATGAGACGTATATCGGTATCAGGGCATAACACACTCTGTGCTGCGGTTTTCACTATGAGACGTATATCGATATCAGGACATATCACACTCTGTGCTGTAGTTTCAACTATGAAACGTATATCGATATCAGCCCATAACACACTCTGTGCAGTGATTTTCACTATGAGACGTATATCGATATCAGGCCATATCACACTCTGTGCTGTGGTTTTCACTATGAGACGTGCTCTAGTATCCATCGATCCATTCATTTGTTGATTTATTTAATAATTAATTAATTCATTCATTGATTAATTCATCCATTCATCCATTCATTCGCTTCTATTATTCAATTTACAGTTAGCAGCATGGTATTATATTGTTTTACAGATTTTATTTAAAAATCATGGAGCGACTATCAAACAAAAACTGGTTTCGCACAATTAGAATACCTAAAATACAAAACAATATGTACATGCCTAATGAATGTACTAAATGTGTAACGTATGTATGTACATTACAATCTGTACATGCCAACTAACAAATAAGCCAGCTTTGTGTATTATGCATGTACAGGAAAATACAGATAATTTGTGTACGCCGTGAAGATTAAAATGTGTTTATAAATAGAATTTATTGGCGACTGGTAGCAAATTATCGTAAGAAGCATTGTGATCATTTGATAATTGGCCATCAACAATACTTCCCAGCCAGAGAGAGGTGTTAAATCAACGTTGTATTAACGTTGGGCCATCGTATATGATGCTGGCCCAACATTAAGACAACGTTGAAGCAACTTCACTTGCGTGTTGCTTTGGTGTCCGCCCAGTTCGTGGTTATTTCACATTCCTGACTAGTTATAAAAGCGGCCGTAGAGTGGACCAGGCAGTCACTGGAGCATCATCTTCCTGATCAGCACCATCCAACAGACACGTCAAAGAGAAACTGCTCCAGCCTGTGATCAAGCACGCCAAGGAGATTGATCAAGACAAACTAGCAGCAAACCGGCCACAAGAGGACAAAGAAACAGCCCAGCCCGTGATAAAAAAACTAGCAGATAAACAAACCGGCCTCAAAAACACAGAGAAAGGTAACTTCTATGAATGTCAAGTATCTGGTGCATCTGCATTTTATATCAGATGCAACATTATTTCATTCATTCTCACTTCCTATGTCATATTACCTGATCGGTTGTAGCTCACCTATTTTAAATAAAGGAGTCAATTAATGTATTAGTGCATTCAGATTCAAATATTTGAGATATCAACAGATCCTGCTGAATCGACACAAAAACACCTTTAAAACTTTTTAGCGTGGTTACCTCCATAAATACGACTCCATAAAATCAGTGAAATGTGAAATCTGAAATTGTGAGATTTTGACTAAATGGCCTTTTAGGTTCAAAAAAGCAATTTGTACACTTCTTGAAAATAACAAACAATTTGATTAAAATAAACAAAATAAAAATTGAGCTCGACCTCATTTTTTTAAGTAAATGTATAGCTCTATCTTTTTGTAAAAGTCTAATGTATACACCAGAGGATTTGATCGTCAGGAGTTTTGCACCGCAGGAATAGGTCTACCTTATGAGCTGTTGTTACCATGGTAATCGAAACAAATATCTCTGATTGTAGTATGAAATAAACTAATATTAACATAATAGATAATTATTATATTTAAAATATATTATTTTATCATGTAGATTAATTTCTATGTAGCAGTGTTTTAGAATTAGAATGAAAATATAAAAAGAAAAACTTATGTAAAAATAGAAATAGGTATAGGTGAAATCAAGATTATCTTGGCTTTTAAGGGTCCTAAGCATCTTCTATCGAATTGCGACTTACGACTCATTTTGCGGATTTTGTGTTGACCTGTTTCGGCAAAAAAGATCCAGAAACCCGTTCTACTTTTAAATCACCAATACATTTGGTTCTGAATTAATATTGTTTAATATTTGACTTATTATACATATTCAATCATTACCCTATGGTAGCTATAGTGCTATTGTATTGTTTTGATCACAGAGGAATACCGACATTGACGAACGCAATCGTTTAATACTTTCAGCCATGTGTGTAGCAAAATTGATTTGCACACCATCGTCATTATGCTCAGAAACATGTTTTTTATAAAAAAAAATTGTGTGTGATTTAATTCAATAAAAAGATATTCAACTATGGCGTATTTTACTTTTTTATTTGACCAACCCAATTACGAGGGACGAAAGGGATGTATTTACAAAAATTGAACGATATTGTTTCATATTTTCGTCATTTTAGATATGATTGCTAAGACCGATGTTTTAATGATGCGGCTAAGTTATAGATATATTTGTCGAGCTCCATTGAACATATATAGATATTTTTTCCACCGTGTCATTTTTTACGCATGACGAGAAGATAAGGTGGTGGTCATAGTTACAATATAATATTACAACACTTTTTAATAAAGTGAAAATAAATGCGATCACTAGAAAGTATAGTATATATTGTAAATCACTCTCAGCAATTAATTATTCAGTTTTTATAGCCATGACTGTGATAGAATAATTTCTATGACCTTATTTATTCATTGAACATCAGCTCATGCTGCCGTCCATTAAAATAAAGACGTTCACGCATTAATACACGGCACCGGCCCTACGACCGGGCCCGTATGAAAACCTGCCATTTATGCGTGAATGTGTCCTACACTGCTAAATGGGCCGTTGCCTCTATCTGATGTACGCTCCTGCTGGTGGGCGAAACAGGCACAACTTGACACAACGTGTGTCGCGGACCGTCCGCCGTATGGGACCCCCCCCCCCCCAGTTATCTTCACTGAAATCAGATTCAGCCAAGTCTTTGTTTCCTTTTCGAAATCGGTAAGGTATCACTGACAAATTATATTTATTTACAAATAAGCAATGAAACAATTATCGACAGACCCGGCTGAGCCTGCTTGTAGGGTCAGCTAGCCCAAAAAGACAAACAAACAAAGCCGATTTTCATGACATTGGCTATCTCGTTCTTTTATTCCTCGGTCATTTTAAGATACCCTGGAAATTTCGCTAAACTGTATAATAATCAGTAATTTGAAATAAAAAAAAATATGTAAGCCTAATTACTGCATTTAATTTAAATAGATATATCTCATACATCGATAAAATACAAGATTTAAATTATTGTGAAATAGGTATAGATTGCATAAGAAATACGACTGAAGGGGTAAGGGAATTGAACAATTTGAAGTACAATATATTTTTATGTTAAAACAGCAAAAAGCGGTGTTATCGGACATAACATATAATCAGATAAAATTTTAAAAATGTGAAAATATATATATATATATATATATATATATATATATATATATAAAATGTAGAATATCAAATTATTATGAAATTGGTATACATTGCATGACGAATTATAAGGCTGAAGGGGGAAGTAATTTAAACCTTGTCATTAAAATGTATGTTAGGAAGTGACAAAAACAGAATTAATCAATGAGCAAAAACGGTCAAGGGGCAAGCTAGTGATAAGTTTTTGATTAATTAATAGTCAGGCAGAATATTGGCATTTTGGGACTGGACCTTGCAATGTCGAATTACAATAGTTTTTTCACATTTCTAACTCGGCAATATCCTTCTCTTTAAGAATCAGCTGGCGTTCCATGCCTAAACCTTGTGGGGTTTTTAAAATTCAAGATGGCCGCCAAGATGGCCGCCATATCACCAAAATTGCCGTAACTTTGTTAATAATCGTCTTAGAGTCACGAATTTTGTGTCTATTAGTAGGTTTTGGGTGACAGGGAATCCATTAATGTGCTTTATTTTATGGTTAGATGTAGTATACACTCTAGTTTGATGAAATCACAAAAATACAAGACAACAAAAATCCAAGCGCTCCCGCACCAAATTAGATTTGATTGTGTGTAGTGTTATTAACGTAGTCCTAGACTGGGTCAGAAATCAAGACGCAAGACAACTAGGTCTAGAAGGCTATTATTTTAAGAGTAAAATCTATACAGTCAGACAATGCAGCTATATAGTCAGTCAGAGACTGCAAACCTCCCATCAAAATTTATAATCTTAATCCGGATCCCGATCGTAATCCGGATCATAACTACAATTTAATGGATTGGTCCTTGGCCAGAGACACACTTCTGATAAAAAAATCATAAAAATCTGGGAGATCTGAATGAGATCCAGATCATAATCCGGATCTGGATCATAATCTGGGTCTCCCCAAAATCTAACAGTTTGTTCCTTAGCACGAGACAGACCTCTGGTAAAACTTGCATGCAAATACGTTTGTTACTTTTTAAGGAATCAGACGGACAGGCAGACAGACAACAAACCAACTCGACCAAAAACATAACCTTCCTGGTGGGAAGCAATAAGTTAGTCTAGAATCACTACTACTTGTTCTAGACTAATGGTCTAGTTAACTACCACGATTGGCCGGTATTATGCATATTAGTATCAATATTGGCCGAAAGTCGTCTATTTTGAATTTGATCAGGTTTAATTTTTTCATGGCATATCCCTTCCTGAAACCTCGGATTGTGCTTCACTGTAAGCCTAGTGGTCTGGTTATCTAGCATCTTTAAATTTCTCAGGGTGCATTCTCCCCAAAACTTCATCTGTTATTTTATTGTACTGGCCTGGCCATATAGCACGGTTTATATGCCTATAAAACACTACAGCACGGTTTACAAAGTACCGGACACATGAAAGTGAATAATGGCAGAAAGGCGACCATTTTGACTTTGATAAAGTCGATTTTTTTCAGGTTGCATCCTCCTCTGGAACCTCACATTTTATTTTATTGCAATGGTCTAGCTATTTTGACTTTGATCAAGTCGATTTTTTCAGGGTGTATCCTCTCCTGAAACCTCAGAATTTGTAATAGTTATGGTCTCGCCATCGAGCACGGTTTACCAAATATAGGGTATATGGAAGTAAATAATGGCCGATAGGCAGCCATTTTGAATTTGACCAAGTCGAATTTTTCAGGGTGTATCCTCCCCTGAAACCTCAGAATTTGTTTAATAGTTATGGTCTGGCCATCGAGCACGGTTTACCAAATATAGGGTATATGGAAGTAAATAGTGGCCGATAGGCAGCCATTTGAATTTGAGCAAGTCGATTTTTTCAGGGTGCATCCTCCCCTGAAACCTCAGATTTTGTTTCATAGTGATGGTCTGGGCATCGAGCACGGTTTCCAAAATATAGGACATATGAAAGTAAATAATGGCAATTTTGAATTTGATCAAGTCGTTTTTTATTCTGGTTGCATCGTCCCCTGAAACCTCACATTTTGTTTTATAGGCATATTAATGACCGATAGTCGGCCACTATGAATTTGATTAATTAAGTTTGAATTTTTCAGGATTTTTCCTCCCTGAAGCCTAACATTTTGTTTTATAGTAATGGTCTAGCTATCTAGCACGGGTTACCCATATCAGGTCTATTGAGGTAAATAGTGGCCGATTGTCGGCCATTCTGAATTTGATCGAGTTAAGAAAATTCAGGGTGCATCCTGTCCTGAAACCTCACATTTTTTATAGTAATGGTGTAGCTATCTCATGTATCTTGAGCGCCTGAAAAGGCACAACTAGGTACCTTAGAGATCATTTATGTGCAATATGACAAACCTTGCATACACGCACAATAATGGTGCCTTCAAGATCTGTACCCCTGTTCTACCTGCCTGTGTCACAATGGTGGCTTGCTAGACCACAATGATGTATGCCTCCTCATGTGTTGTGTTGTTGCAGATCAACTCATCAAAACATGGAGACCCAGAGGTCCACTAAGTGTAGCCTACTTATAAAGCTAATATAGCATTCCAGGACGTTTATTCCTTCACAGAAGTGTATTGATCATGCGTACATTTTAATGATTTGTCCAAGGATGGGTAGGCCCATTAGGAACTACATATTTAAACCTATTTGAATTATTATTTAATATTATGCTCACGTCTATTTGTACAGCTGAATATCGGCTGTAAATGGAAATGTTATCTGACCATATGATCTGACCAGCATTGGTCAAAGCCTTAGACATAACCATCAGCATGGTAGGCCTACTAGAACACTTGGTTTGCGGTTTATGAGTGGCAGGTACCGCCTTTTAGTTCCTGGTTCACGAGATACAACTGCTCCGCGTACTTTTGCTGTCATATCCATTATATTCAGGTCAAGATGGTGTGATGATAACTTTCTTTAAAAATTCGAAGTCACTTTCTTACAGAGGAAGTCTATATAGTCTGTGTATCAGACGAAGAGCACATGCTGGTGGCGTAGGCGGGTGTCTTGACCCTTCATGTTGTTCAAGTTGCTTTCACGAGGGATTGGATGGGGCATGGCATTTCTGACCCTGTCATTTTTCTTCTCCGCCTCCACTAGCTTTAACATGAAACCTGGGAGTCACGTGTGAACAGAAGCATTGAAGCAATACCAGACGAATATAATGCAATTACGTCATCGCGAAATAACTTTTTAAAATAATGTTCGTCTAGAGAAAGATAATCCACCTTAATAGTCTCGATAGATAGCATTAATGTCTACTTAGTTCAAAAATCTACTGCGACCATTCATGCCTCAAGGAAAGCCTGAACATTATATTTGGCCCCGGAAATAAGTTTATTTTCATTCTAAGTGTGAACTTGCTGCAGCAAGATCGATGGTATCTGGCATCCGCTGCGTCTTGCCACAATCAACCCATCCTTGCGTTGATGACATTTCTCTTCCAGTAGTTACTTATATATTTTGAATGGCTCGTATCGTTCCCTTGGAACTTTAAGATCGTAGTCATTTGGTAGAATACATGCAGTAACATTTGTATAAAAAAAACAGTGTTTTCTGAAGTCCAAATTTTCCCTCTTAGCTTCTAGGTGTAGTATAAGCTAACTCTTCATTGCCACGTTTGACAGACAGCAAGTTTTTTTTAGAATTCACATAGTTTGATGCAAAATTTTTTAACCGAATTGACCATAAAGTATGTCACCACTTGTCTCACTGATAGAACGAATAAATTGCAATCCTTACGTAGTTACCAAAAGGTTTGTTCTCGTCTGAAAAGTAGGAACTCTGTCTTTAAAGAAGCATTCCTCACCACATTCTTCAGGAATTATTCAGTCAAAACACATAAAAGAGAGCATATTATTATTCAGAACTGTAATTATATTATCAGACGTGAACGCAAACATCGCTAAAAATAGTGATTGTGACATTTCAGATGTTATAGCGTTATTCGGATGTTTAATCACCAATTTGGCGGCCATTTTGAATTTTTTACACTAGATCTGACTTTGGTCTCTAGGATAACATCAAAATCGGGTTCCCCGACCACAAAAACCTGGACCTAGACAGCAAAATCGTGTCTCTGAGTCAATTTGTTAAGAAGTTAGAGCTTGTATGTTTTAACTTGCCATTTTGGCGGCCATCTTGGATTTTGAAAAACCCACAAAGGTTAGACATGGAACGCCAGCTGATTCTTGATCTATGGCTCATATTCAGCTGAAAAATGTAACAAAATGATTGTAATTCGATATTGCAAGGTCATCTTATGGTTCTGCCTGACTATAATGTAATAATTATATTTGCAGTAAAGAGATAATTAAAAATAACAATAAAATGCAGGATTGCAATTATAAATCAATGCCATAGAGTGCATGGAAAATACAGTGCAAGGGGCAAGGGAATTGAATAGCGTCAATAAAAGCTATTATTATTTAAAAACAATTATTCAAATAAAGATTTTAATTTTTTTGTGAAATACGAGTATAACAATATTGGAGTAGCTGATCACATCAGAATAAACTTTTCAAGGTAGAAGCTGGTAATAAATGATTAATCCCATTAAATTATAGTTTTACTCACATCAAAACACATGGTTTTATTGTATTTACTTCGAAAGGATATAATGAACATGTATCATGTAATAATTTTCCACTCTTATTGTGGCACTCGCCGTCATCATTATTGGTGGCGCCTTAATAATGTTATAATGACGGTATTTTAGTTTTACAAATGGCACATCTACTTCCCATGGTAGTTTTCACTCTTATTGTGGCGCTTGCCATCATCATTATAGATTGCGCCTTAATAATGTTATAATGACTGTATTTTAGTTTGACAGATGGTACATCTACTTTCCATGGTATTGTCCACTCTTATTGTGGCGCTTGTCATCATCATTATAGATTGCGCCTTAATAATGTTATAATGACTGTATTTTATTTTTACAGATGGCACATCTACTTTCCATGGTATTTTCCACTCTTATTTTGGCTCTCGCCGTCATCATTATTGGCGGCGCCTTAATAATGTTAAATTGACTGTATTTTATTTTATTTTCACAGATGGCACATCTACTAACCGTGGTATTTTCTACTCTTATTGTGGCGCTCGCCGTAATCATTATTGGTGGCGCCTTAGTAATGTTATAATGACTGTATTTTGTTTTATTTTTACAGATGGCACATCTACTAACCGTGGAATTTTCCATCCCATTGTGGCGCTCGCTGTGATCATTATTAGTGGCGCCTTAGTAATGTTATAATGACTATATATTTTTTGTTTTAACAGATGTCACATCTACTTTCCGTGGTATTTTCCACTCTTATTGTGGCACTCGCTGTCATCATTATAGGTGGCGCCTTAATAATGTAATAACGACTGTATTTTATTTTATTTTTACAGATGGCACATCTACTTCCCATGGTATTTTTAACTCTCATTGTGGCGCTCGCTGTCATCATTATAGATGGCGCCTTTATAATGTTATAATGAGTGTATTTTATTTTATTTTGACAGATGGCACATCTACTTCCCATGGTATTTTCCACTCTTATTGTGGCACTCGCCGTTATCACCGTGGAAGGCAAGTAAACAACATATAATATGTGTGCGCATCATACATGTAGTTTTAATGTTTTTCTTCATTAAACAAACACATTGATTCTTATTCTTATAATTTATAAATACAATAGTTATGCTAGATTTCCTTAGATTTAACCCATTAAGTTCCGTTTAACCCTTTAACCGCCAAATTATTCAATCTAAATTTTCACCCACTTGAAGTTGTGTCTCGCTGACGCGATCCACAACTTCAAGTGAGTGAAAATTATTCAGATTTGACAAAATGGAGGTCAACTGTTTTCAAATATTGCCGATTGATGTCACATTATATCTTTATCATGTTTAAAAGTTGTTACTTAATGTGCTAATAACAAAATTAAACATAAAAATATGCGGCACCGGCGGTTAAAGGGTTAACCCTTAGTGCTCTAAAATACTCATACTTGTATACAAACTAAGAGACCAAGGGTATTGTTGTATTTAAAATCATAATAAATATCCTAGTTAGCTCTTTCCGCTTCATTGGAATACCTACGTTATAGATCTACGACCATTATTATTATTTTAATTTTCTGTGCGGTGCCCGGTATTAGACGTCAGAATCTGACGTCTTTTAGTCTTTTTATTTTTTGTCCGGTGCCAGAATTTAGACGTCAGAATCTGACGTCTATAGGCGTCTCGAGTGCAGTCTGAACATCTGGGCATCCACCGACCGTCATATGATGAACTTCTCTTCCGACTAACTCCCCACAAAATACCGATTTTAGCCCAGGGCGCCATTGAGTGTCAATGGTGTTGAGAGATACTGGCGCTATAGAAGTTATTATGTTATGTTATGTTATGTTATGTTATGTTATATTATGTTATTTTATGTTATGTTATTTTATGTTATGTTATGTTATGTTATGTTATGTTATGCTATGCTATGCTATGCTATGCTATGCTATGCTATGTTATGTTATGTTATGTTATGTTATGCTATGTTATGTTATGTTATGTTATGTTATGTTATGTTATGTTATGTTATGTTATGTTATGTTATGTTATGTTATGTTATCTAGATATGCTATGTGACAGTTGTGACTTCTACTATGGTAATAATTTGATCTGGCTCTCCATAGGCCCTGCCTATTTCATATAATCTATTCTTATTGTTTTTTGTGTAATTTTGACAGGACAGTGTGTGAATGGACCTTTCACTATCCCCATACCATCAGGTGGCATGGCGTTTGACATTCAAGGTCAAACCTTCTGTTTAAATAGAGAAGCCATAACAGCTCAAACGACGTGTGATAGCGTATGTGGGGCTGGCGAAGTGTGTTATCCTAACCCTAGTGGTATCAGCTCCGTTATGACAGTGGTGCTCGATTGCCTTAGTAAGTATTTACCCGTTAGTACTAGAGGCGCGAAGTCGTTTTTAATCTGTTTTATTAGCTGCTTGGAAACAATATGTGTGCTGAAACATCATTATATGCAAATCTTTGCTCTCAAATTAAACAAATTTGTGAAATAAAAGTTGTGGGGAGCATTACGGTGAAAAGGGTTAAAGCCTCGTGATATTAGACTTATATTATTAAACTTTGGTTTTTTTCAGGTGGCGCTGTAGCTTTTAAGGTATTTCCCGTATATACCGGTTGCACATGTGAGTATACATACAATGCCTATAATATAAAATTATTTTAAACAAGATCCAGAATCAAATTATCCAGAGATATATAACATAAGCATAATAAAATACTCAAAATGGAATAATTTAAAAAAGCTAGTGTTTGTAACTTTTGACGGGATACAGAAAAAAATGTCATATTTAACACACGAAAATACGCTTACTTTCCAGGCAAAGTTGGAAAATGCCAAGTCGGTAATGTATAGTTCAATGCATATCATTATATATATTGTTCAAATCATATGACATTCATTCATATTAATTTTATTTGTTTTTTTGTGTTCAAATTTATAAAAACCTCATTAAAGTACATTTGCCATTGAATTAATTAATCTAATTTAGTCTGAATGGTATTCAATAATTATCTTAAGAATTACCAAAAAAGTATACACTGACATCCATTACAAATGCATGCGGTATTTTTGCTCATCAGTTCAATTAACATCACGAGTGTTATTTGTTAGTCATGACTAGGCCTGGTTAAAATATAATGTTACCTAACGAATAAAACAAATGTGTTGTTGTGTACTAATCTCCTTATGTTCACATTGTAGGCGCTCGCGTCCCAAACCTAGGTAAAGTTCACATTTAACTAAATGGTAACCCATAAAAACTTGAATTAAATAATTTAAATAAATAATAACAGTTCACATTATAATTATGTCATGTTTAACCAGATCAATGTTATACCTAAATACGTGTAATGAACATATCATTAAGCATGTAACCTTGATCAACATAGTAAGTACCGAGGCGATGGCATTATAAGACCACTCGTTTAAAGTTACCCCCCTGGAGTGCTGGGGTTATAAAACCATGGGATTAAAGACATTCTCTGGGGCGATAGAGATATAAAACCACGGGATTAAAGGCATCCTCTGAGGCGATGGGGATATAAAACCACGGGATTAAAGGCATTCTCTGAGGCGATGGGGATATAAAACCACAGGGTTTAAGGCATATGCTGGAGCGATGGGGTTATAAAACCACAGGAATAAATATATTATCTAAGGCGATGGGGATATAAAACTACAGGGTTAAAGGTATTCTCTGGAGCGATGGGGAAATAAAACCACTGGATTAAAGGCTTCGTCTGGGGTGATAGAGATATAAAGTCACGGGGTAAAACGCCTTCTCTGGGGCGATGGGGATATAAAACCACGGAGTCAAATATATTGTCTTGGGCGATGGGGATATAAAACCACGGGAAAAAGGCATCCTCTGGGGCGATGGGGTTATAAAACCACGGGGTAAAATATATTGTCTTGGGCGATGGGGGTATAAAACCACGGGAAAAAGGCATCCTCTGGGTCGATGGGGTTATAAAACCATGGGGAAAAAGGCATCCTCTGGGGCGATGGGGTTATAAAATCACGGAGTAAAAGACATCCTCAGGGACGATGGGGTTATAAAATCACGGGAAAAAGGCATCTTTTGGGGTGATGGGGATATAAAACCATGGGATTAAAGGCATTCTCTGGAGCGATTGGGATATAAAACCACAGGGTTAAGGGCATTCTCTAGGACATGGGGGTGATAAAATCACTGTGTTAAAATCATTCTTAGTAGTCCAGGAGAAATAAGTATGCACCCAAAACAAATTGCAAAAGTAATAAAATATATACCAAATTAATGTTCATGGGCATCTTTATGGCATATAAGAAATCTAACAAAAAATAATTAGTCGAAAACCTTTTTCTAGAGGGGGGGGGGAGGAATTGACATTATGCATACTGCAGAATCCGAATAGGTTGTAAGTAATTGTGAGCCGCCATGCGAGAAGGTACATCCCGGCGGCTTTTTTATAATTATTTATGGCGTATTTTTTTTTTTATGATTACATAATATTTTTTTTTAACTGAAATGATTTTTCAAAAATTATTTAAGTTAATGAAATAGGAAGTTCATAGCTATCAAATCAACAGAATCCGTTATGAAGATTTTGATCTAACTGCCATTTTTGGGTGGCATCACATACTATGTTTGATTGTCTACTACCATGATTAACCCTTTGGACCATATCTACTAATATATCGGCATTTTTGTAACGTCATATAGTCTATAACGAATCGTCTGGTCAATAAGGCTCTCAAATCCTGGTAGATAGCAAAAGTTCAGGACAAAAGATTTTCTTTTCTTTATAGTATCCATATGCCCTCTTTGGAACGGAAAAAAAAGTTTACCAAAATCTATGGTGGGCTAAGGTCACAGCAAGATCAAATCAAAGATGGTCGCCATTAACTGAGTATATGTCATGATCAAAAATAATTGTTTCATTTTTAGCACTAGAATCAAGTGTAATACCTCTTTTCCATGTCATTTTGCAAAGAGAATTCAGCTTACATGTTATTTTTGTGATCAAGATTAAATGTCAAGGTCACAGCAAGGGCAAATCGATTAAATATGACCGGCATTAGACTATGTCATCATAATAAAAGTGATTTTTTCCACTTTCTCAGCTCTAGAATTAGGTGTAATTCGGTGCATCTTTCCATTTTGTCTATATACATGTTATTTTTGTGATCAAGGTCAAATGTCAAGGACACAGCAAGGTCAAATCAATTACATATGACCGGCATTAGCCTATGGCATCATAATAAAAGTGATTTTTAACTTTCTCAGCTCTAGAATTGGGTCTACTACGGTGCATCTTTCCCATTTTATCTCTATTCTGGTATATTCTTCAACAAATGACCATGATAGCGGCAATTTTAGATTTAACCTCTTTGTAACCTTTTTTTCTATAACATCAAGGTTTTTATGTACCCAAATGCAACAAAAAGCTTTTGTCCGAAACTTTTCCTATCTCAGTTCTTTATTGACCGGACTAGAAGTACCGTTATATCCGTATAAAATCAACCATTTCCGGTCTGATATAATCACAACTTTTGTGTAATGAACCCATGTTATAAAAACACAATAGCACACAGATTATAAGTGAAATCTTTACGTCATAATTTACTGCCCCAATAAGCCACAGCATTATGATAATATTAATGAAGTATCACTCTGTGAGTTCGATCAGGATGTGTAGACCGTTTGAAAATATACCACCTTAATATTGTCAATGATAATTATATCACTAATAGAATATGGTCTACTGCTCCAGAAGGTCAGAGTGGAGAGGCAGTTATTCCCAGGAGGCTCGGGTCTAAAGGGTTAAATGTCTATTGTCGGTGGATCTGTTTCGAGAAAATCATCAAAGCTGAACGCCTTGGAGACTGGGACCACCATCTTCAAAGCCTGTATCAAATATTCACCTTCTTCGCAGAATCTGGACATAGATTGTACCTCATATATGTACATCACCTTCAGAAGATGGCAAAGCTTCCTGAGCAACATAATGAAATCCTCCAGCACTTTACAGAAGGCCTCCCTACTATTCGTCTGTCTGATTGCATTGATTGATTGGGTGTAGTACGGTGCATCTTTTTTGTCAATACAATGCGAAATACCACAAAATCCATTTTGGAAGTTGCTACATGGTGTTCTGAAGCTTCAAATTTTCCCAGGTCATCTGAAACAGTGCAATATGTCTTAGATGGTGGCGCTTTCTTGCGCAGTATCCCGTGGACTAGAGGAGAAACATATGATCAGCTTTTTCGGCAGTAACGTTACAGTTATTATTATGTCACGAAGACGTATGGCTATTTGACCTACATGTTAACATTAAGGTGGCCTAAAACCCCATTCATCTTATTTCACTCAAGTGTCTCGAGAAAAATGTAAGAAGTTTCACTCAAAAAAAACAACAACGTTGATATTAGGCCTACATTTATTTATTATATACATGACTAGTTTTTTAGTAAATCACACATTTATTTCTCATAATCACTACATTTCTCATAGTCACTACATTGCAGCTCAAATCATGAACTAGTGTATGTACTGGAAAAGAGTATATTTTTCTTATTTTATCTGATCATATATAGTCTACCTCACCATGTCGTGTAATAATACAGGATATTGTTCTTGATATAATGATGTTTAGAGAGGAAATATCACAGATAACGCTTGATATCTGGATGAGCGTGGGCCAATGTGTCCTCCCCCCCTCCAGAAAAAGTTGTTCCACTCAATATATATTCTTAGATTTTTTATATGGTATAGAAGAGTGTATAAGCTTTTGTTTGGTATATCGTTTATTACTTTTGCAATTTGTTTGGGGTTTGGCCATTTTTTATCACAAATCGCCTGGACTATAGGCTGGTAAAATCGTGGAGTACGGTGATCGCTGTGCTAAAGCAATTTTCCATTGATAAATATATTTTAATTGTTAAGATACAAATACGGCTGTAATTCAATATATATCCGTTTATTCCGATATCTTAATGAAAACTCCAATGTGCATCTACATTGTGTTTTTTGTATGATTACAGTTCCCTCCTGTCGACCTTACACTGGTGTAGTCCCGATCGGTGCCCTCGTGGTGATATTAGGATCCGGCGCCGTATGTGCCAATGACCAGACCATAGATAATGAAGTATGCGCCGGCGGATGCATATGTACTACTAAAGCATGTGAAGCAAGGAGCACGACTGGGCTATTTGTTACCATACCATGTGACGATAGTAAGCTGATAAAAGTTATTATAATCTTTCCCCCCTCACACACACACACTCGCACATACACACACAGACACACACACACACAAAACATATAAGACAAAAAAAAACAAATAAAGATCGGCACCGTATAAAAACCGTATAGATCGTCATTGAGACATATTGGATCAAAATATTAGATTTATGATGGTTTAGTTACCGCTCAAAAAGTTATATGAATTATACAGCTCCTTCACTTGAAGTTATGTTCCATGCCAACTCTGTTTTTGCCATTTTGAGATAAAGGCGATTTTGTATTTTTAGCGTGGTAAAATGTTTATAACTGTTTTACTGTTCATCGTACGGAATCCACATTAATTGTATTATCTTCGTCTTCTAATATTATCATATATATATATATATATATATATATATATATTTATATATTCAAACATTGTTCATTCTTTGAATAATTCATTCGTTCATATGTTCGGTTGTTCTTTTATTAATTTATTCTTTTGTCCGCTAGTTCGTTCGTTCATTGCATTCGTTAGGTCATTCATTATTTTATTCGTCCTTTCGTGCATTCTTTTATTCATCCGTTTAACAGCTCGATCGTTCTTTCATTATCCTTAAAATATTCGGAACTGCTGTAGTTTTATTTACTAATGATCACAAAATAGTCACAGCCATATTTGCATGGTGACTTGTTGTAGGCTAAAAAAATACGTGTCTCGTGCTAAAAATAAATCCTGGAAACAATTTTGTTGGAGATTATAATTGATTTTAAACTTCTTCGGTAAACGTGGCTAGTTTTTGCTAATACACGCGGTATATTTATATCTGTTGGCATACAATTGGCTCAACATTGGTACAACGCCGGCATGACACTGTACCAATTTTGAGTGAATTTTGTTCAGAGCTGTACAAGCGGCTTGCCCCTCTATCTGCTAGCGACACACAGACTGACATATTTAAACTAAAAACTAATGAAATAAAAATGTCATGAACACTTTCAGCGCGAGGATCGACTTTTGACGTCTAAATACGATCCCCGCCCTGAAAAAATTAAAAATGTATAATGGCCGTAGACCCAACACAGATGAGCCTATTCTGATTAAGCGTAAAATGCAAACTAAGACAATTATGATGATTTTAAATTGAAAAAGACCCTTCGGGCTCTATGGTTTATACAACAATTGTCAGCGCTTTAACCCTTTAACCGCCAAATTAGTCAATCTGAATTTTCACCCACTTGAAGTTGTGTCTCGCTGACGCGATCCACAACTTCAAGTGAGTGAAAATTATTCAGATTTGACATAATAAAGGTCAACTGTTTTCAAATATTGCTGATTGATGTCACATTTTATTTTTAACATAAATCACAACACACAGTGAATAAACATAAAAAGGTGTGGAGAGGTGATTGTTCACCCAGCATCAGATAAATGAGATTAGGAGAATGTGAACTATTTCTCATTTATCACGTTAACTTTATAATCACAAATCTGTGTATTTTTTATTTCATTCATATTAAAGGAAAATACATCTAATGGTCACATAAAATGATAAGTCGCGTGAAATTATCGGATCCCAATGAAATAAAAATGCTTCAAGCGACGCAATCAGGCCAAAATCATAATTTTTATTCTGGCTCCTTGATATGTCCATAATATGTCAACATGTCCATAGACTAGAATTGCGTATGGTTTTTTTAATTTTGGTGTTGCGCATTTACAACGATAAATAAGGACGAGATATAATTTTGGTACATACAATTCAAAATAAAAAAATAAGGGAATATGTGATAAATTTCGGCACACTTGCTACATTGTCACACCAATCCAAAATTCAACAAAACTTCAACAATTACAGTCTATGGACATGCTCACATATTATGGATTTATAAATAAGCGAAAATATTTTTTTTGCTTTTGGATGATTTTGGCCTGATCGTGTCGTTTTCATTAAAAAAAAATGGAAATTACGTAATGGATTTCTGCTGCGATACGGGTGACTTCGTTGCTAATCGTAATATTGTCACTCATATTGATCCTTGTCCTCAATAGGCCTAAAGATTTATTCTTGCAAGTGGGCCCACAGCGAGACAAGCGTAAACGCGACGACTTAACCCTCGGCTATTTCTATCTGATTTCCCTTCCCCTTCAGATGCGAATTGCTGCAGTATTTTTTTTTACGGATATCAATCGGAATTTTGAGCAACGCCGTCTTAATAGAGTGACGATATGTTTAAATGATGGGGCCGGGTGCGCCTGGTTGTCGGTTGACTGGTAGGGTTTGATAGGTTATTTTTGACCAGATGGGGCCGGACAGGCCTGGCTGTGTGTTGATTTTTCGATTATTTTAGATAGCAAATTTAGGTTAGAAACTTTTCTGTTGTTTTGCGTGTGATCCTTGGATAAATAATGTTTTCATTAATAATGCTGTGCAAAGCCAAAAGGCAATATATGCTCACATTACAAGTAAACAGATACTGCATTTTGGCGTTGCAGATTAGATTAAGGGCGTGATATGAGATACTTTCAACATGTCTGGGGAAGAGCCTGATTCTAAAAACAAATTTGCAATGTTCGTGATGTGAGTTAGCAATACATCACGACAAGACTCCATTAATTTGATAGGCACATGATCCAGGTTGTATGACTCGCCTTTCTGTGATGATATATTTATTTTTTTCAACTCATCTGCGATGGCAGGATAAAAATATCATCGGAAAATTATTTTTGGTGGTCGAATATGAGGCAAAATGTGTTTAAAATCGGGAAATGTTATTCGTGTTTCTTGTTATCTATTTACAATAAAAAGTGAATGCTATCATTTGTTGACCGCTTTCCAAAATTTGGCTAGCATTATTCTCATTTTCACGAATGTAATTTTAAATATACAGTTACTTTGCTCTTTCCATCATTCTGTTGCTTTATATCTATCTGAGGTAAAACCAGACTCCTGGCAGATATGCTCAAGATATCATCGTGTGCGTTTATATAGCTGCTATAAATTGCTTATAAAGGATTCAGAGTAGGGAATTTCACATTTCAAAATATGTTACAATGTGTGTGAGCGTTTCTGTGTGATGTGATGAAGTGTCTAAATACAAATTAAAATCGCCTACGAATACTAGGCCTTATTTACCCAGTAAATAGATAAAAGGTTCTTATGCAGATTTAAAAAAAATATGTGAATGGATATTCTATCAATCTGTATATGCATACTCCACGTGCGCTGAAAAAACCCTGATATTTCTCAGCTCTCTGACTCCAAACTGGTAAACTGTCAAATTGGGCAATATTGAACTTATTGTTGGTGAGATTACGACGCTTCTACTCTGTTTATTTATTAGGCTTTATATACACAAATATATACAATAATCGTACAAACAATTGTAAATAAAATTGTGTACATCAGGATGTCGAATACAGGTGACCAGCACCCTAACTTAGTTCGACATCCAGGATAGAATTTACATTGTAATAACATTTAAAATTACACTTAAAAGTAAAATTAAAAAGAAATATATTATACATATTTTGGCGCGGTTAGTGGATCAAATTAAATAACCTATCAGGGACACGTTTTACGCACATTTATTTACAAACTTGTCGTGACCTAATTCTTGCCTTTGAGAAAAAAAAAACCGATGAATTTTGGCGTTTGTCGACTAAAGGGTTAAACTACCAACTTAAAGCTCTCTTGTGCATTTGTCTATGATCGGACACAAAATATTTTAAAGCTATGTGAACGCCTGTGTCAGTAGCTTTCTATTGATATTAAATATATTGATATAGCTCAAAATTGTACTACTCAGTATGCAAAAATGTGTAATGCGCTCGATTGATCAAAATCGCACATAAGTAATCATGGTAATGTACATTTTTGACCATATTTCATTGAAGCAGCGGCAGTTACCTGATGTACAGGTTGTTCCTGGCCCCTGAGTAGTCCAGCTATGTGAAAATAATAGTGGCCAAAATTCCCCTTCTGGGTGACACCTTATCGACAGCCATAATATAGCCAGTACACATTTTTCCCTCCATTTTGGCCGTCATTCTGTCCGTATTTGAGCAGCTATTTTTTTTGGTCTGTTATTATACAAACATGGTGATGCAAGTTTTACAAGGGTATATTATGGCCTCAGTCATATATCAAAGAATGTTTATGTCCAATATATCATTTTTTCACAAATTTGATAATTTGGCGGCCATTTTGAATATATTAGCCTATTTTAGCCAAACGCAGCCGGAGATGCACGTTTACCCGGATTTTTATGTTCGCACACATCATAAGGATTTAAAAAAAACCTTATGTTATTAATATCCATTCCAGGTGGCACCTCGCTTCATCTGGAGCTGGAGTTGAGTTCAGGCAGCCTCCAGTTAAAGACGTAGGCCCTACCTGGAGTGGTAGACCCGGGGCAGAAGCCAACAATTTTACTCACCTGACAGACTAAGACTGGGGTGAGCATGACAGACCAACATCGCAGCGTGGCTAGTATAGTAGAAAAAAAAAAGTACATTTTTCGTTCAAAAACTTAGTTGTTGTCTGTTCGCTCTCCTACTCATTCCTCGATAAATCAGGTTTCAGACATTTTATGAACTCATGTATGGGACGTATGAATAATCAGGACAATACCAGGACAATAACATTTCAAAGTGAATGTACTATTAGTACAGCAGCAGAGATACCAAATTTTCGAGGTACCTAAACCGGCGGTACAACATTTGTCCACATGTCTACAATTGTTCTCAGGGATCTCTAGACACAGAATCTGGTTGATGGCATTGCCGGAAATGGGGGCAGGCTGAGAATTCGACACTTTTGTACACCTGCCCAATTTTTAGAGCAAATATTCGCTTAAAAATGATTTTCGCGTCATTCTCCCTCTATCACAATAATTATTGGGCCCGGTAAAACAAATATTGTTGTATTTAGTTTTTTTTCTATCCATCAGGTAATATATCTGTGGAGATAAAATAGTAAAAAAATATAATTTTGCCGTAGCATCACATCTCGAAGAGCAATTTTGAATATTGTAGATATATCGCAAAATGCAATTTTTCAAAATTGTCTTTTTTTCCCATATTTTTGCATATAGTTTATGACAACAGGTTCGTTTATGTAAGAAAGTCTCCATGAGCGGTACCATTTGGTTCAGATACACCAAACTTAGGTTACCGATACTTGATTGTTTGAGTAATTGATCATTATAGTCAATTTCAAAATGGCCACCGTAAAATCCATGATTTCTCCTGAAATGTATAATTATCAAACATGGTTTTCTAAAATTTCACATCACAATCATAGTTTTGGTATCTAATCTTACATTTTAATACCCGCTTAAGTATTTACAAATGCTGTAATGTGATATTTACCACCAAATCTAAGATGGCCGCCAGAAAATGGTGAAGAAAAGGCTCAAAATCTCACTTTTTATGCCAATAGTTTATGAGCACAGTCTTTAATGGTAAACGATGACCTCCATGATTGTTCACTGCCCCTGTCATCAGCCTTGTCTTTTTATATTCAACCTCGCATAGTATCCATTTACATAGCATACATGGCGCTGCCTATCAGCGGACCCCCGGTCAATGGTAGGTGGCCGAGAGGTGATTCCTGGCGGCGGGTCGCCGGTAGACGGCACAATCATCTGTGTTTATCAGAATCTTTAACACCCCCGCTTGTGTACTGAAGGCTTAGTCTTTGCCGTCTCGGCAGCAGCCGATTGCTCAGGCCGGCAATCGGCACATCTGGTTGCGTCATCGACTTTGCCAGGTTCGTGTCGATCTCTGGCTATAATCATTGTTCCGTGAGAATGTCTATATGAACTAATTCATAAGCAAAACAATATGTACAGTATAATCTTTCTATACATATGTGTGCATACTGGCCGCGTATAGCGTATCCAGTGCGCATGCTATTTTTATATAAGATAAAGGTGACGATAATATCTATCACTATTTGCGATTCTTTCTTAAAATAAGTAAAGTGATAACTTACAATATGAACTATCCGTACTTATGTATGCATGCTGGTCACGTATAGCGTTTTCAGTGCGCATGCTATACGTATTGTCTCTATCACTATGTGTGATCTGTGTAGATAGCAATCAACGGTAATAGAATTATAATAATTTAAAACATATTTTGTGTGCTCCGGTCGTCTCTTGTGATGCAGCGCACACATTTTTATTTATACATTCATTAGACTCACAGAAATTTACTGGTTGTATTAAGTAATGTCCTTGTGAATCCGTGGATGTACATTCAGGATTCTACACCAGGTTTTAAAGGTGATTTAGAACCGTTGGTTGGATTGCATTCAAACGGTAACGTGGTGGTTGTCTTGGTATTTCTAATTACAATTTTGAAAATAAATCATTGCAAATGTCAGCCTCTGTAGCTTTTAAAATTTTTGGGGTGATTGTTCTGCTGTACTCTCCGTGAAATATGATTTTAATGTTGTTTTCAAACCAAAACAGTCACATCAGTTTGATAGCAGCTGACATGTGATTGATTACAAAATTCCACATAGGGTAAGCTTATGTAATTCTAATTATCTATTCTAATTAAGTATAATGTGCAATGCTTACCTTAAAAATACCCAATGCCCATTCTTTCAATACTCTGTGTATGTAAGGGCCGTCAAAATTAATTGATTTACATTTTCAACCAATTGCTTCTCCCTACAGTGATACACAACCTCAACTGGTTGAAAATTACTCATATGTGTTTAATTTGAGAAAATATATTCACAAATCTTGATATTTAAACATTAATTTGATTCCCAATAACAGAGATTTAATAGGCTAGTGAAACAGATTTGCAGGCAAAGCGTTAATAGGAAACAATGTTCATTCATTTCTTCAAAAGCTTGGCAATGTAAGCCTTCATATACTAAAAAAGTATTCGTCACTTTTGTTAAATTACCATTTATTATTTCCCACAATGTATATGCAATATGTACTCTTAATTAATTTCGTCGGCATAATGTGCATGCAATGACCTCGTCAGAGACCTGGCTACATACAAACTGTGTCCCGAAAAATATACCCAGAACAAAACAGTCCATGACCAGTATGGGCAGTTGAACTGATAATAATTACATAAACATCGATTGAGTTTTAATGTTGCTGGATAGTTCAGATGGATAGTTGTGATATAACTGCATTGGCCTGTTATTTTTATCACTTGCCATTGTATGTAGGTACTAATTCTTGTGCTTCTTCTACAGTTGTTCCCTTAGTTTCAGGTACAAATAATACAGCATATACCATGCCAAGAAAAGAAAAAACGCCAAATAAAAAGAAAGTTTCATCTGGTCCAATACTTTTCAAGAGTGTTTGAAATGACTGCGTTATAAAAAAACATTATAACATATCTAACAGTTGATGCGATCAAAACCGCTGTACCTTTCACTTCGGGATTGAATATCCCCCCCAAGTATACCCAGGGGAGATTGCCCCAACCTACGGAATAAAACGCTATGTAGATTAACACACCAACAACAAGCAGCCATGGACACCACCAATCTTTGTTATTTTCTAAATAAAAATTTAGTGATACTGCAAAACATCCCACAGCCATTACGATCCCTGGTATTACAATGAGCCGCCGTCTGCCAATTCGATCCGCAAGTAGCGAAGTACAAATGCATGCCAGAAGTCTGGTTATGGCCATCAGTACCGGAGGTACCCCAGGATCGCCTTTATACCCGGCTATGTCTTACGCGTAGAAAAGCATCGCCATTATTCCCAAAGCTTCTTTGAAAAACATCAATCCAGATATCTACAAAAGTGATTTGTGATATTTTAGAATAGATAAATTACAGAGTTGTTGTTCTTTCCCTTGTAGACTTTTCTTTTCTAAATCGTTCATTTCTATTTCGCAATCGTGAGGAGAATTACCAAGCCATACAAATATTTGGAGAGCTTCATATGTAGCTTGTGTCTGCATTACATATCTGGGACTCTCAGGCATCCACAAGAGAAGAAGGATGGCTACAAATGATATGGCCTCTGGTAGACAAGCCAACCATCGCCATGAAATGATCAGTCCCAAGGCATTTACACATGTCAGTCCTAACATGAACATCACACTCACCAATGGAGCTAGCAAGCCACGGTAATTTTTACCAATTGTTTCCCCTAGATAGACGGATGCTGCTGGCATTGCCATGCCTATTCCTGCTCCTGTAAAGAAGCGACCGGCATACAGCAAGCAATAATGGTCAGCTGCAATGATTAGCAGCCAACCTAGAACAAACGGCATAAGACTCAGCATTACACAGAGCATTCTGCCGAATCTGTCCATAGTAAATGAGCAGAGGAAGGCTCCAGGTATCCCTGATATAGACGTTAGTGATCCAAACCACCTGGTCAACAGTGAGCAGTTTATATTTGAGCTGAGGTATCACGGGGGAAGAGTAGCCAGTGACATAGCCCGCCATGAAGGTAACGGAGCAGCAGATTAGGGTCACTGCTAGCTGGCGTGCTGGAGGTATGAATTTGTTAGAAGACATGATGAGTTCATTTACAGCAATCAGTTCACCTGAAATGTACAAACAATAACAGTGAAAATAATTTTAATAGCTATAATAATAAGCCTAAGTGACTTTATGCTACAAACATTATTGTTATTTTAATTATGGAATAACATATTTAATTAAGCAATAGGCTTGTAGCCCTTGTGCCATATACATATAAAATTAAAATTATATTACTTCACATTGATGTTTGATGTTTTACTGTTTAATCTTCGCCGTTTAGTGCAATAACTGGAAGGGTCGTGATATTTATTTCCATGAACATGTGAATTCCATGAATTGATTTTAGAGCCCAGATTATGTACTTAATGTAGCTCCTCTCCAACCGAATACACCAATTTTTGTTATGTTAGGTCAGATTCCTCTTTACTTGAATTATCAGATGTTTGTTGTTTTTTACTTCATTTTTGTCAATTTGCTTAGAATAATAAGCAACCCCAGTAATTAGAAGGTTGACTGACTCGGATCACAAACGTCTAATGTGTAAGTCTTTCACACTTTTTTGGCCACGGCAGATTGGATGATTCCGTATGAAGAGGGATTAACTGCTACAATAAGTCATAAAGGCCAAGAAGCACCATTGTTAATTTTTCCCCTCACCAATGCCACTTGTCGTGTCTTGACGTGTCTTAAAGCAGCTCCTTGGGATGACATCAATTTTCGTTTTTAATTCCGTACTAAAGTAGTGTATCCCACGGATCATGTTTTTATTTTTTTCAGAATTTTCATATTTTTACAAATATTTAAAATCAACATTTCTATGAAACCAGAAGTAACCCAAACAAACTATTTTTATACCTGAAGGACGATCACATGTTTTCACAGCATTGGGCCACAACATGCTGATGGCATCGGCCCAGCGTTGGGTAGACAATCAGTGCTGCAGGTGTGTCCTCCCTTGTCCTGCCTATAAGACACCAATTAGCGGTAACTGCTCTGATCTTACCGTCTGATACGTGGGAATATGTGATGTAAAGTGCTGAATATTGCTGACTTGTTTTGTTTACATGGCAATATACGACCTGGAAATACAACTATTTCACTCTTTTTTGGTGCTTTAATATTGTTTTTTGACTTTTTCATATTTTTAAGATCAGTAGGTTATATAGCTTCATATAAATTAAATTTTCAAAATTGACAACATTGAAAATGTCTCATCCCAAGGGGTCCCTCTGATATTCTTGGAAGAATAACTTTCTAAAAGATTATTCTGAAGTTTAATTGGATATTCTCCAGTTGTTTTAGGTTGAGCTTTATACGTGGCCATTGTGGTGTACATGCGATACCTTGTCTACAGTAACAGTAAAGTTTGTTATAAAAAGACTTCTTAAAGTGAGAACCCAGAGTTTTCAAACTTTTTAACAATTTGAACCAACCAAACGCCTGCCCATAGATCTTCATCCACTACAAGCCGCGAATTGCTGTCGCAATTCTCGACTTGTAGTGGATGAAGATGGTTAGATGTGGTTTAAAAATTAACGAAAATTACCATGTATTGGTAAACCAGTTGCATGGAAATTTTCGTTATAAAATCCTTGATTGTAGGAAAATTAAGTCTGTTTTCAGGGATGTAAGATGATGCTTTGATGCATCGTGAGGGGTGATTAGTAAATCAGATTGCACCAAATTTTCTACGACATGAAATTACATACCGTAAAACTGTAGTTTTCAGAATATTCTTAGGTATCCCTCTCCTCGCAACAAATCTTCTAAATAACAACATAGTGTCACATGTGGAATTTAAAATAAAATTATTCCATATGCTGGAAGTGGGGGTTCAGGAACATAATGTGTCCATTTCTGCGATTAACTGTTAAGGACCAGGAATCCAAGTTTTTACACAAATTCTCATTAAAATGAGACCTACACCTGCATGATTATTCGCGATATGCATGTCATGTACTAGAACGACTACATGAGGATATTTCCGTAATGTGACAGGGTACTGTTAAACTAAAACAACGTCAACCTTTTGGATATGACTACAACTCCTTTGCGACTATCAGTAAAGGGATGTAAACCGTTTAAAGCGACACAATCAGGCTAAAATCAGAAAAAAACAGTATTTTTATTTTGGTTTCCTAATATGAACATGTCCATAGACTATAACTTCGTAATTTTTTTTTATATTTTCGTGTTGTGCATTCACCAGTTTAGCGAGATATAAAGACAAAATTTATATTTTAAACATGCATTTCCGAATAAGAAATCGGGGATTTCGTATTTATATCTCGCTTAACTGGTAAATGCGCAACACAAAAATTAAAAGACTTTAGCGACTTGATTTGGGATCAGAACAACACGAATCTTATTTTCTAGGCCATCATCCATGTTTTGATTAAAGCATCAATTTTTCACTTGCCATTTGTAACTACTTTGTTGAAACAACCATCCATAGAACACATTAATAGCATATATATGGAGGTACATTGTTGTGTTGTGGACATATTTTGCTATGGTGTGTTATTCAGCCATCGTTTTTTTCATATTTTAAACAGATTTAATGGTATCTGACCACATTGCACACACTTTCAATGGATGACACACCTTTAAAAGATGGTTAATTAATAAAAGATACACCTTTAAAACTACACTCGATTTGTAAAACAAAATCATCATGGAATACGACGCATACAATAACATCTTCAAAATATATGTGATACTTGTAGTTGTTGGTTTTATTTAGTATAGTGACATAGTACAAATATATGGTACAAACAGAAATAAAGTATATTAAATTGGTACCCAGCCCTCAAGGGCTTATCAGTCACTTTGAATAAAATAAAATAGAGATGTGCTGCATAACATAACACAATAATAACATAAAAATAATAATAATAAAATTCATTGCTATAAATATAACTAGGCTAATTAAAGATAACACTAGTCTTTGTTGTTTCCTCCATGCCTGCTCAACCAAATCTATTGTTAAATGACTAAACTGTTCTGACTGTTCTGTTCTGAAGTATTTTTGAGCTTTTCAATAGGTGTTAATAAAGTAAAGTTGGTTGGATAGATAGAAGATATATGCAAGTATAATTCAGTTATCATTGTTTTATATAAGGTGCATTGACATACAAATTGGGATTCGTTTTCTATTCGGTTCAAATTAAAGAGGCGACATAATTGTTGATCTTCTGGCGTGTTTGCATACCTGCAAGTTTAATAACTAATGGTAGTACACCAAATCCTAAATTACATATAATTGATCTTTAAGTTTTGGAAAACAAAGATTTTACATACATTTCTGTTTCATAAATAGTTTTAAAAGTAATGTAGGTTCTCAACTTGGGTTAACCATACAGTTATATAGCTTAGTAAAAGTTATATATCCAACATCTGTCAAAGCTTTAAATTTAGATATGCATACACCGATACTTTTTTATTGTGTTAAAAAACAATTAATGTAATTATCAGCTGCTGTTCGACAATATTAAAAATGGATAAATGGGCTATCGGACATTTTTTGCACACACAGGCTATACTGGGCCAGGAGTACAACATGAGAAAGGTTACTATTTGTCGATTAAGGAGGTTCCCCACCATATTGCTCCCCACCAAATTTAATCGTGAGGGAACAGAGTAAAAACATGACCTTCTTGGAATCCTGAATGCTGGAGCGGTGAGCGAACCGGTATGTAGATAAAAATATGCAGATAAGCAGATTACCTTCCGATGTGTTTCAGTCCTTACAAGTTAAAAATAGAGTTGCCAAATATCCATATATTATTATTAAATACCCGCAACAATAGGACAGGATACTAGTTGCTTTCTGGTTCTCTTTTCAATGATTTCAATCTATTTCAATTCCCTTTCTGGCTGTGCTTCTGGTCTATAGTGCCAATATAATCAGTTGATATATTTTACATCGTTACATTTATATTAGTTATAGTTATACCGGTTATATTAGTGTGTTAACCCTTTGATTTCCAGGCCGGGGTGCATACCAGGATCCAGATATACTGGTGTAGGAGTTCTATTTTTCGTCATTTGAAGCTGGAACTGCTAACGCAATTTCCAGCTTCAAATGACGAAAAATACATAAATGTAGTTTATATTTGACGAAAATTTGTGTCATTTTATGGTTACGTTCATTGACGAATGACGACGGAAATTTCCGTCATGTATGGTAGTGAAAAGGTTAACAACTCTTAAGGTTCGGCATCGATTAATTACTCCTTCACATCATTCAAGTTGAGGTTTAAATTTACTTGACAGGCCCAGCACACACACACTTTAAAGCTAGACCTTTTGTGTTGTAAAGGTTCTGTCTTATTTCAAATATGCGCTGTTTTTCTTTTGTTTAATTGTTGCGAAAATTGTTAGAATTCGCTAGAAAGATGCACCAGCACCGAAAAGGGTGAGTGTAGCAGCCTCTATTGTGAAGATTGATTGGTACACATTTTATAACTGGCATAAAATCATCTATGGCGAAGTAATTTATTCTATTATAATATCGGTAACTTCATAATCATAGGGGAACCGCCCATAAAAGACCCACTTAGCTTCAACACGATTAAGAACATAAATGCCTAATATACATGAAATGAACGGGATTTAGGCCACCTTTGTGCACACGTTAATGGTGAAAAGATTGAGATGACACAGTCCTCCAGACACAGGTATCAAAACTCGAACCCTGGCGGTCTGATGCCGAGCACTCTACGTCTCGGCCACGAAAACTATATAAAACATCGAAATATGTTTAGTTGCTTAGAAATGTATATACAATTGTTTTGCTTTCACGTATTAAGTTATTTTGACAAAAGTACATTAATTTACATTTGAGAAAGCACTTGTTTTTTCTAAAAAAAAAATTCACGCCTTCTAAATCTTGCTAAAGTGATAATTGATCTGAATAACGCAATTGTAGTACGATCAGTTTCATAGTTGTATTTCAACACACATATTATAATTTCACCAGCATCATTTAGGAGGACGTTACGCTCTCTGTTTTACTCGTTCTTCCACCCACGTTCTTTATCGTGGACCTTGTGTATTCTGCCCTTTTGTTATCAAAATATAAAATATATATTTTATTATTATGGTTTATTTATTTACTAGGCCTGAACTTTTTTCCCAAATACAAATTTCAGAGCTATTGCTTATAACTGATAACCTAGAGGAGTATCATTATATATTTGATGGATGCAGGAGTGAAGTTAACAACCCAAATAATTGTTTTATATGTTAATTCACTTACGATAGCGACAATGTAGTTCTGGGTGGTATGATTTACCATCTTTAGGTAGTTATATTAGGCCTATATTTGGCCTTTCAATGCGCCAATTCATCCATCTATCCATCCATACATCCTTTATATGTTGTGAATATTTCGTGTTATTAGAACAACAACAATACATTGATCGCCCCGCCCCCCCCCCATTCAATGCTAAGCCGCATCCGAGAAATATTTGAATGAAAAAAAAAAAAACCCAGTGAATTGATGCGATCATCATTTTATATAAATGTCAAAATGTATATAATTAGTATATTGTAACACCACATTTAGGTGTTGCGTAACGTGTTTACAATATCGCATTCAGTTTGGTGGCTTCATATTTATACCCTTTTCTTTTCATGGCTCTGCCAACACACACCATTTAGACATTGTAATTAAATACAAAGGCTTGTATTAAAAACTCATTTACCTTCTACAAGCCTGAAATATTTCAGTTTGGTGGGCTTCATAATTATACCCCTCTCTTTTTATAGCACGGACAACACATTAGACACTGTATTTGGATACAATATCATTTATTAAAAACTAATTTAACCCTTAGGCCTATACAAGGCTATAATATTTCTGTATTTATTTCTATAAATCATGGAAAACAAAGGGTTTTTTCAATTTGAAATTATCATGAATGTCTTAGTTAGCTGTTTCCGCTTCATTTGAATACCTATGTTATGGTTCTGAGGACATCAAATAATATATTTTTTCAATGCAGGGGCCTTTTTTATAAGTAAGAAACTGACGGGATAATAGACGGCAGATTCTGACGTATAAATACGGTCCCCGCACGAAAAGGCTTAACGCTATTGACCATTCTCAGTATGTTTCTGATATTAGTAGTATCCCAGCTGCCTCTATCTCTGTAATCAGCGTGGTGCTTTCTGGGTACAGTATTCTATATGACCATCTGTTCGTACACAGTAGACTATTCCTTCAACCCTTTAACCGCCAATTTATTCAATCTGAATTTTCACCCTTTTGAAATTGTGTGTGAGTGAAAATTATTCAGATTTGACAAAATGGAGGTCAACTGTACTCAAATATTGCTGATTGATGTCATATTTTATCTTTAACATGTTGAAAAGGTGGTACTTAATGTGCTAATAAAAATGAAAACTCGAATATATGCGACACCGGCGGTTAAAGGGTTAAGGCAACTGTTGATTTTTGAACATTTATGTTCTGCATTTTTGGAAAATTGTTGCGTTAATCGCTGTTAGTTGACAATCTTAGCTAGTCTATCTTTAGCCCCTTAACCCTTTTAATTAGCAATACAATCCCATGACATGTGTTATTTCACAATTGCTTTTTTATTCGGGTTATAATTGTTGAAAAAGAGCATCTTTATATGGGTACATTCACACTTATGTTCGAAGGCATTCTAAACGCATGAAATAACAAGTGTGTTTTAATAATAGCAATCAATATACTGTACATATTACAAACACACACACACACACACACTCACACACGTACTCACACACACACTCACACATGCACGCTCGCATGCACGCACACACACACACACACACACATAATGCACACACGCCACGCATGCACACATGCACACACACACGCACATACACACGCGCGTACACACACATGCATGCACGCATGCGCGCGTACACACACATGCACAAACACACACTCACGCACACACGTACGCATGCACGTGCACACACATACATATACATACATAGAAATATATATAAATGAAGGAGATCAACTTTTGAGTCTATTTAGTTATCGGTAGCGAGACACAACTGTATGAACAACTGTATGAATATGTATGAACATCCAATTTAGTAGACTTACACACACAATCTCTCTCTCTCCTTTGTTTTAGGACAGGTTGGCGAGCTACCTCTTTTCATAAAAACAGCAACGAATTGTGGATGCAAAATATAGGCATTTAAGAGCATATACCAGCTAGTTCCACATCAGAAGAGCACACATGCCAAAAAAAATTCCGGATGATTATATAGGATCAAAACAACATTTCAATCCTATTTTCTTAATAATAAAAACATAAAGAAAATAGTATATTGGTTTAACCCTTACAGCGCGGGTATCGACTTTAAACGTCAGAATCTGACTTCTGTAGACGTCAGATTCGAAAGTCGATCCCGGCACTCTACGAGTAAAGATATTTATGATGATTTTTGATGTCGACGAAGATCTGTTATCAGAAAGTAGAGATGCAATGCTAAATGAAGCGATCGAACGTTGCTGTCAAGAAATGATTGCCAGGGGCGAATATGCAAGTCACCCAAACTTTGTGTTGCCCAAACATGAGGGCCCTAATGCTACAGAGATGATGGCAAATGATATCGTCAAGCTCTATCTATATGCCTCTAAGCAAATTGATGATTTCCCGAACTTAAATCCCCCCAGTAGCGTCACAGAAAATGTCAATCAAGATAGAATTAATGTAGGCCCCTTACCAATTGAAAAAAAAACCAATGAATCTTGTGATGTCAATAAACTGATAAATTCAATCCCTGTAACACCAACTGCTGGTGCATCATCACCTGATACAGAACCAGAATCACCGGTCTTTCTAAAACATACAGTACAACGTGAAAATAAGCTAAAATACAGCCCCACAAAATCAGAACAAGGAAAGCAACAGCCCGGGCTGGATGTCCACTCCAGTGACCACATCGCTAATAAAGTCCATACCCCCACCAGTAAAAATAGCAGGTCGCATGGAAGTAGCAACAAGGAAGACGAGGACCTAAAATGTAACTGTAAAATTTATAGGCGACTGAGAGGCTTGGAACAAAAGCTGCAGGAAACTACGGACAAAAACATTAAACTTGTAAAACAAATTCGTGGCCTACGCCAACAAAGTATGACGCAGAGGAAAGAAAATGTTAAACTTCTCAAAGGACGTGATAGCCTGATGACAGAAAAAATAAAGATGCGCAGAGAAATCGATCGTCTCGAACAAAAGTTTGAGAAAACCAAACAGAATAGGCCTAATCAGAAAGAAATAAAAGTGATCCCCATTGATAATGACACTGATGACAACGGCAATGAATGGGAAACTGTGGGTGCCAAAAAAACAAAGAATAGGATAAAAACTCGCACAGAAGTCATTAGTTATTTTGGTTCAATTGGTTCTCAAATTAAAATGACGAAAAGTAAAAAAGTGAGAGAAAATAAGAAACTGAAAAAACAAACCAGCCATAAATACCCAGCTAAAAAAGTCACACAACTGAATAAAAGACAACCAAATAAAAGTGATAGGAATAACCAAAATGGCAACAAAGATCGGCATAATAGTAGTTTAAGTAGTAGTAGCCCTACAGAATGCAGCAGTATCACTAGTACTAGCAGCAGCAACAATAGCAGCAGCAACAGTAGCAGCAGTAGTAGCAGCAGCAACAGCAGCAGAGATAAAACACAATCTATTAACACGATCAATGGACTATCCGCCAATAACAATAATACAAACTTGACCAGACAGATTCCCGTCAAGTCTAATAAAAAAAAGTGTGTCATTGGTGACTCTAATATGCGCGGACTAGCCAAACAACTAAAACCGAAACTTGATAACCCAGATGCCGTCTGTGTATATAAAACATCTGGAATGAGAATAGGACACTTGATTCCTCGATTAAAAGGATATATTTGTGAGGACACCGATGCAGTTGTCCTCCACCTCGGTACAAACGATATTAGTGGACCAATAAACAAGATAAAGGAGGACATTAACAAATTAGCTGAAAAAATGGAGGGATTCAAAAATACACATTTCTACGTGGCTGAAATCCCCCCTAGGAGCCAGAAGAAATATAATGCCCACATTCACGACATAAATTGCCACATACGTGAAATATGTGTAAAATTGTTCAACGCCGACTATTTGCCCACTCCCATAAACAAAATCCATCTTTATCGTAGTGGGATCCACTTAAATGAGGAAGGACAGCAAAAACTGACTTCTGCCATGGCTGAAGTGCTCAACAATCACTCTGCTAATGGTCAGTGTTTTCCCATCAGAACAATCATCACACGGACATAGCCGATGTAAATAGAGTAATTAATAATGATCAGGACAGAAATGCAAATGTTCCAAGTGAACGTTCTAATGAAGATATAGTCAGTAACAAATTTGGTCAACTTTTACTAAATTTTTGTATAAACACAGGTTTCAAAATAGCCGATGGGCGCATGTTTAATGATAATGGTATAGGCCGCTATACATACTACTCTCCAAATGTTTCAAGCACAATAGACTATCTGATCTTTAATGAAAATAACATAATCAGCAAATTTGACGTTCTACCGAAATTGGTAGAATCAGATCATTGTCCCATACAATTCAATATTTCCAACACTAAACTCGATTGCAACCCCTTAAAAATAGACACCTGTGTAAATGACACATCATCTCGGTCTAATGTTTTTATATGGCAAGACGAGAAAAGGGAAGAATATCAAATAGCTCTACGGAATGAGCAGGCATGCCATGCATTTGAGGAAATGCTGTGTGCCGCCACCGAGGGGTGTAATACTGACACTCTATGTGACATGTTCAATGGTATGCTAGAAATTGTAATTTCGCCATTATTCCCAGCAAGGAAACATATTTCGAAGGAAAGGAAGTGCACGCAAAATAATTTCCCCTCTAACCCTTGGTATGATAAAGAATGTAAATCCTTGAAGTATGTTGTTAATAATATCGCTAAGCATAGAGACTTTAACGCACAGCAAGACGAATATAATATACTGTTACGACAATATAAGCAATTAATCCAAAGAAAGAAAAGACAATACCAGCAAGCCAAACTTAGTGAGCTGGAAAATATGAGAACAGAAGATCCTAATTCTTACTGGAAATTCTGGAAATCCTTAAATCCTAGAAATGTCACTACAGGGCCTACCTTGGAAGACTTTGTGAACTATTTTGAACAACAAGTCTACCCACCCCATGTGGATTATTTTGACTATGAACACATGAATAATATTATAAAGCAAGTTACGTCATTCCAACATAATGTAGAGCACGATAAATCCAATATGACACAGTTCCTAAACAGTCCCATAACTGCGGAAGAAATTAAAAAGGCGATTCAAAAGTTAAAATGCAAGAAAGCAGCGGGTGTAGATGGTATTTCTGCCGAATTTTACAAATATGGATGTAATGAGCTCTTGCCAGCATTAGAATTGTTGTTCAATACCATTCTTACCAATAGAGAACATCCATCTAGATGGGCTACCGGTATAATCCACCCGGTCCACAAAAAGGGGGACCATGGCGTTCCAGATAATTACAGAAAAATCACAGTCATGCCGTGTATTGGGAAACTATTTGAATCTATACTTAATAACAGACTCTCATTTAAAAACGAAGTATGTAATGATAATGATCCCTATCAAGCTGGTTTTAAAACCAATTCGCGAACTACGGACAATATATTCATACTATGTGCCATCATAGATAAACAAAGGTGTCTTTCTAAACCCCTGTATACATGCTTTGTCAATTTCACAAAAGCATTTGACTATATTGATAGAACAGCATTATACTACAAATTATTGAACAGGGGAATAGACGGCAATTTGCTAAACATAATAAAAAGCATGTTTTCTAAAGCAGAGTGCCGTGTAAAATGGGACTCGCGTATCAGTGACATATTAAAAAGCGAATTTGGGGTTCTACAAGGCGGTATGCTCAGTCCCAAACTATTCACGGAATTTTTACAAGACATATCCGCATCATTTGACCAAGATCAAGGTATCGCTGTGGACACCTTACTAATGGTATGTCTGTTATTTGCAGATGACTTTGTCCTTTTTTCAGAATCTGCCGAGGGATTACAAAAACAGCTAACTGCCCTGTATTCATATGCTTCCCTATGGCATATCATAGTTAGCATTCCTAAAACAAAAGTTCTTATCTTTAATGAACGTTACACAACAGTATGTGGAAGCTTCCACTATGGTGATAACATTATAGAAAAGGCTGAACAATATAAATACCTTGGTGTAGTGTATAGCACCAAGTCCGCTAATAACGTGTTAAAAGAAACTTTTTCTCATCTTGCTTCCCAAGCTGGGAAAGCAATCTTTGCTCTACGTAGACAGTCCCGTCCTGTGGTCGGTAAATTGTCACCCACTATTGCGTTCAAGGTATTTGATTGCCAAATATTGCCCATACTAGAATATGGAAGTGATATATGGTATACAGGCGATGATGTTAACGATCTGGAAAAAATCCATCTAAAATTTATTAAATCCACACTTGGCGTTAGAAAGCAAACACCTACTCCTGCAATATATGGGGACACGGGTCGATTTCCACTGATCATCCGGCAACACATAAAATCTGTAAAATATTGGTGTAGAATTCTAAAATTATCTCGGAACCATCCAGTCAGAAATGCCTACAATATGCTACTTGAGCTAGATGCCATTGGCTTCACGAACTGGTGTTCCCGTATTCGCTCTGTCCACGAACGAACCGGGCTTGATCAAACTTGGGAATCACAGAATATTGGGGATACAAATAAATTCATGCTTTCATTTAAAGAATCAATAGTTAGAATATTTACACAGCAGTGGAGAAAAGATATTGAGAGCTCGAGTAAGCTGCGCACATATGCATTAGTAAAATAATATTTCTGTGTTGAACCATATATCTTGCACATAAGGGGGAACCACCTCATAACAGCAATGGCGAGATATCGAATGAGCTCACATGATCTAAATATAGAAAGAGGACGATTCAATAATCCAATCACTCCAAAAAATCAGCGAATATGCACAAGGTGTCAATTAAGCGAAATTGACGATGAAATACATCTTCTTCTCCACTGTTGCGCTATGAAGAATGAACGCGAAATCTTGCATGATTCTGTAGCCGCAATTATCAATATACAACCGACAAATGAAATGTTTCTAGGAATTATGTCATCTAGAGACATAACAGTGGTGAAGTCACTAGCGCAATTTACTTATGGCTGCTTTAAACAAATTAAGGGCTAAAACTAAATCTGTATAATAAATCTGTCACATGTCGCTATATTATTCATATTATCATGCCCTCATAATCTGACTTGGGTATTACCACATATCAAGACGGTTGTTGCTCTCGGATCTTATTATTTGGCTTTTTGGGGCCGGTTAGGGACGTTTCCGTCGCCTTTGTTATCAGACGAGGTGGGGCCTTATGGAGGATTTCAGAGTTGCTAAGTCAACTGATTTTCTCCATGAGGTCGGGAATGTTTTTCTTCGATTGTAACTCCGAGTATGTGGTTCTAACTAGGTCGTGATTGAAACAGTATGAATTAAACAATATAGTGAATTATAAAAAGGCTTAATGTTTTTGTGCGAGGGCCATGTCCTGTGTGAATTGCACAAATAATTTTTAACCGCCATTACTACTGTTATTAGGTCGTTAAGTTTGTACCACTAGTCAATCTCAGGGAATCTCCGCGCTCATAGCGACTGTGCTTGCATGGTCACATGACACGGAGCTACCTGTTTATGCCATATTTATTGTACTTGCATGATATTATATTTAATTTAAAAAAATACCATATAATTTTTACCATTGGCTTATTGCATACTCCAGTTACTGTAGCATAATCATGCACTTGTATATATTTTAGGTTTCTACGCTTTCCAGAGTGTCTTTTTTGCTACTATATATAATTAGTATGTCATACGTAGTAGCTATTTTATCTCTGGTTTTGGTGCGGGAAACAAAATGATAGACCTCTATGTTATCTTGGCAATGCCTTTTAATTCATTTTTAGTAGTAGTCATTTATATTATCGAAATACCCAGTTTTTATTTTGCCAATGCCACTTAACATGATTTTAGTTGTGTATGTCATACCATGTATATTATCATATGATTTTAACAAACTAACAATCTTGTATATACATGTACATATATCTCTTTCATTTCTATGACAAATAAGTCTGTAATGACTTTTCTTTTCTGTCAATAAAATATCTGTCTGTCTGTCTGATGGTCGTGAACCCATAACTTATGTAGTCAAATGAAGCGGAAAGAGCTAAATAAGACATTTAGGGGGGAACACCCTTAAGTGCAACCCCTAACTAAATAGGGTGAATCACGTTGACTGATCGTTTACTCTAACTAAGCAAGAAAAGGACTGTCTACAATGTTTTTTGTCCATTTTGACGTTGTCTATATTACTTGCAAAGTAATCACACAGTCTCGACACTGACAAAATTATAAGAAAAAAAGTGATTTTAACTTGTATTCTCTTGCGTCATTCACGCTTGTGTAACGTCCTTGCTATGAAGTGCCTAAGTTCAAGGACACAACACGTTATTACCTTCTTCAGTCATGAAGGCAATTTGACGTCACCTTATAGAAATATGAAGAAAAAATCCAAAAGTTGCGCTTAGGGAACTGGGTGTGTTTAGGGTGTTCTCCCCTATGATGATTTCAAATTGACAAACCCCCTTGCTCTCCGTGGTGTATATACAATAATTAAACGCTTTAAGTGGTAAGACCATCTGATGCGCTGATTTTAGGGAGTTGTGTGTGCATTTAGCGAGGCAGAGAGCTGCTATTCATATTTGATAAATATAAGGTATTTCCTTTAATTTCTAATTAAGATCTTATATTTAATAAATTAGAAGAAATAACTCTCTGCGCTGTGATTGGCTTAACCTTTCAGACCTTACACAGCTGAAATATGTTTATATAAACCATGGGGACCTAAGGGTTATTTTTTATTGAAAATTATCAGGAACGTCTTAGTTAGCACTTCCCGCTTCACTTGAATACATAAGTAATGGGTCCACGGCCCTTATATTTTTTATTTTTTCAGGGCCGTCTTTATATGTCAGAATCTGTCGTCTACAGACGTTAGATTCTGACGTATAAAGTCGGTCTCGTGTTGAAAGCGGTAAACTCTCACGATGAATCTTAGTATTTTTTTGCAGTACTAAAAGATGACCTATTTCAGAAAACCTAGAGGTTTTAGAACAGAAATAATCATGGAACTGTTTAATTATAATGTTTTGCTCCATTTCTTCATCCACTACAAGTCGAGAATTGCGACAGCAATTCGCAGCTTGTAGTGGATGAAAATGACAACATTAGTACATTTAGGCTTGAAAGAGTTGATTACTGCACCATAAGGTCTAATGTTCGCCCTTCTAGAAATATTAACTCTGTATCATATAATATTAATTGATACAGAAGGGGTAGAAAAAAACCCACATGCTGGGTATTTTCATTTACATCCGGTCGCCTTATCCTTCGACTTAAAGGGTGTATATGTCACTGTACGAAGTTTACCATCCACCCTTCCAGTTCCAAGGACGCTATGTGTTTTACCCAGCAAACCAGAGACGTGAACCCAATGTTGGTCAGGAAGACATCCCTGTTCTGTGAATATAATATTTATATAGATTGAGTTTTTAATTTGGGATATTGGTAATCACCAAGAAATATATATAATACAAAATATTAAATTATTGGTAAATTCTCTTTTTTGATAAATAAAAAAAACAGTCTATTTAGAGAATATGTTAACTATAAACTGCGATTGTAGCAGCTTTAAACTCTTTAAACCACCAAATTATTTAATTGGAATTTTTACCTACTTGAAGTTGTGTCTCGCTGACGTGTCTCGAATGGGGCACAACGATTTCGAAATGTTGTTGATTGATGTCAGGTTTAATCATTACCATGTTTAGAAGCTGGTAGTGAATTTCCTTCGTGTCACCAGTGTCTATCACTGATAGTGTGGCAATCACTGATAAGTCAGTGAAGTATTGAATGTGCTAATTAATAAAAAAAATAAAAAAGAAGATAATCGGGTCCGGTGGGTTACGGGAAGGAATCACAGCAAAGAATAGGACAGAGCTGGTGTCTATGTAATGACATTGTTAATTGGTACAAAATTATCAGGAAGATAGGCTGCATGTGTGGTGGCTTATTTAAGAAAAAACTTATCAATGTAAATATATCGCGACATTATGTGAGTGAAAAAAATCAATTATATAACTTCAGAATACGATAAGGTTATAATGATCGAAGGGTTCCATGCATAAACATGCTAACTCTGTTTTTGCCATTTTGAGATAAAGGCGATTTTGTATTTTTAGCTTGGTAAAAGTCAATCCATAGAGCAAGTCTATGTCAAACCAACATTTCATGAACTTGCACCCTCTATTAGATAATGTGTATGCCAACTCTACATAGCAATATTTGGAACTAACGATATATTCACCCTATAGAGCACCTATTTTTTAACACAAGATGCATATGGGTACAAGGAACAGCATGGAATACAAAACTCAAATTTATGCTAACTCGATGATAATGTCAATTAAAAGTTACAATGTAAAATATTTCTGAAAAAAATTTATTCAAACATCAACAGTAATATTTTCTTTTCACATCATTTGCGGGTAATTTAATCCTTACAGTGCGGGGACCGATTTTAGACGTCAGAATCTGACGTCTGTAGACGTCAGACTCGGACGGCTAAAATCGAGCCCCGCACTGTAAGAGTAAATATATTTATAATGGCCGTAGATCCATAACATAGGTATTCATATGAAGCGGAAAGTGCTAACTAAAGACATTCATGATGATTTCAAATTGGAAAAACCCTTTGGTCTCCATGGTTTATACAGCAATAATTCAGTATTATAAGGGTTAAATCTATCATAGAATACACTGTGTGATATACCACTATGTCGCATTGTGTCACACTGTGTCACACACTGTGTCACACAGTGTGACACACAGTGTAAAATAGGGCGTTTTCGGTGTCCGACAACTCTCTGCTATATATAGATACCCGTCCGTATTTAAATGGGGGAGTGGAAAAAATAATATAATATATGTGACACTGCATTAAAACGATGTCAGGAAAATTATCTGCAATCATGTTAATTGCAGGCTCTATCAAAAAAGGGGAGGGGGGGGGCTGGAATATTTTTTTTCAATTTGAAATCATTATAAATGTCTTACTTAGCTCTTTCTGCTTCATTTGAATACCCAGGGGCGGATTTAGACCGGGTTGACAGGGTTCCGGAACCCTGTCAGCGTTTTCAAATCTAACAAATTACAGGGTTTGAGACTTAAAAAAAACGGACAATTAATTGATTTTGGGGGGGATTGAAACCCTTTCGCCTTTTTAATGACCGGGTTCCAAAACACAACTGATAGCCTATCAGCCTATCTTTCGTTGTTGGTCAATTAGGCTGTTTCATTGATCTCAAGATAAACGCTTGTCACTAAGGCAGGTGTGAAAGGGTGGAGGTGACACACGCAGCAGGTGTAGTTAACATTCTCGCAAAATCATAATGTACACTGCTCTACAAAGCCAAAAGGCAATATCTGCTTACTTATAGCGGAGGTAGATACTGCCTTTTGGCTTTGCACGGCAGTACATAATAGGCCTACAAGTGCAAACTGGTCGTCATTGGGGACCGAATATTGCATAACATTCACACCACCCTTTGTTTCCAAAGGCTTCAATAAATTAAATACACCTAGCTTTGAAGGCGCTCTACACATTAAAATTGTAGTACGTTTGTTCTTTTTACCATTAAGTCATTTTTTAAATCTTTTTTTTATACTTTTTGTACTGGCATAGATATAGTAATTTTCGCCAATTTCGCGAAGAGTACAAATTAGGGAGTTTAAGAAGCTTTGAGTAAATTATTATTATAATAGCGCTACCTCTAATCGAAAATGACTTCAGTGAGTTTTAACAACGGTCTCTATGAAGGCTTAACAACAGTGTATATCTTATATAGGCCTATATTAGCCGATAGTGCGTGTGCGCGAAAACAAATAACTCGAGAATAAAGTACATCATCAATTGTTTAGTTATTGATCATATCAGGCAGTGATTGGAAAGGTTTTGCTAGTTAGCCTAACTTACTACAGTAATGTGCTTGTGTAACAATACCAGATTGAGAGTCCATTGCCACTAACACTGAATGGTACCCCAACACTAACTCAACGTTGGCCTGGTATCTCCGGCGCTGACCCAGCATTAAAAAAACGTGTCATGAATAGTTATTTCCGTAATATGTCTGTACATATACAGATCCTATGAATAAACTACTGCACTGCACTGCACTGCACTGCACTGCACTGCACTGCACTGCACTGCTGCACTGCACTAGTGCACTGTAATTGGTATTACGTAAGGGTGAAGTGGGATACGTTTTAGCTCTCACGGCTGAGTAAGTTACTCAGTTATGCACTTCCTATGAATTAACCCAAAAAATTATTCGCATGCCTAATTAACACAGGCATGAAAGTCACGTGACTAAGGAGGTTTTTATCGATTTCAGTCTACCACAGGCAGTTTATGCACTTTTACCTTTCCAACGAGCTCAATAACACCGCGTGACACCCCTTGTAGCTCAATAAATATTCGACTAAATTAAAAAAAATGTTCTTATTTTTGGGATTTTATTCTACCTCAGGCCACTATGTGGTCTGTTGAGACGGTGAGAGGGTGTACAAATGAGAGGGGCACTCTCATCTTTCCAACTGGCGTGACACCTCTTGTAACTCAATAAATATTCGACTAAATTTTCAAAAAGATACTTTTATTTTCGAGATTTTAGTCTACACCTGGCCACTTATGTGGTCTGTAGCGCAAAAGTTAAGGCGGTGAGAGGGTACAAAAAGGCTACCGTTGCAAAGAGTGCACTCTCATCTTTCCAACTCGCTCACTAACTCGCTGTGACACCTCTGGTAACTAAAAAAATATTCGACTAAACTTTGAAAAATATCGCTCCGATTTCCATGATTTTAATCTCCCGAGGTGATTACAGAGGTCTGCAGCGCAAAAGTTAAGACGGTGAGAGGGTATAAAAATGATACCATTGGAAAGAGGGCACTCTCATCTTTCCAACGAGCTCAATAACTCGGCGTGACACCTCTTGTAACTCAATAAGCGTACGCTGTAATTACCATTGGGCGATTAACAGTCATATTAAGTTTGAGACGTAATTGCAGTTAAAATTATTATAACTTAGGCACAGGCTAATTGTAATATCGCTGTTATTATATGTTGCAGTTGCAATTATTTTAAACGCGATATAACATTCAAACACACGTTGTCGAAAACCACGCTAGGGCCTATTTAATGTCATCTGGCCGTCTGTTACCATGGTTACGCTGGCCCAAATGATGTATGTATGCCCTTGGCTTAAACCAGGATTCTACTAATATTTAATGGGAGCAATGTCGATGCTGTAGGCATAATAGTGATCTGGTAAGTGAACATTTAGTGTGCAAATAGTCCCTCAATAGAAGATGATAATATTCCTAGCTGCAATATCAATTTCACGCGGTGGGGGGGGGGGGGGGGGGGGGGTGATCTATCATTTTTGAACTCATCCTAGATATTAGTGAATTTTTTTTATAGTAGAAATTTGATACATAGACAATTGTTGAGTGAATCGCGTTAACAAGAAGATTTTCTGATCGGTGGAAAGTCAAAAGTGATTTTAACACAAGTTTGGAGTAGGAGTGATGTGTGTAAAATTGACAGGGTAATTAAGAAGATCTGGATGCGTCATGGACATCCAACCACAAGTATCCGAAAATACGGTGTCTTCATGAGATCACATGGATACGGTCAACCATATCATTCCCAGGGTAAAATAACAAGACGACAATACACATGATACATACATAATGAGATGCACATAGATGCATACAGAAATATTATTAATAATAGCAAGTGAACAAGTGATTTATTACCGTTGTCTTTTTTTAAAGACATGCAGTGCCAGGCAAAGCTGGAATAAACATGATTAATACAAAATATGAACATACAATCCTTCTCGATTGTGGTTATACACATAATAAATCGTTAATATGATTAGTATTATGATTATGATGTGGAGAAGCGTCATGTAAACATATATTAAGTAGGCCTAATCATTAAAATTACAGTTGAATTAAAAACTATTCATAATTTTATATATAAAGGTACACAAACTTCTGAGTATATTTCCGGAAGAAATATTCAGCAACGTCTGTACATGTAGCTTCAATGTAGATTGACTTGTATGGTATTGTTTTTAGAGGAGTTCAATTATCTCTGTCCTAAAATAATCACATAGGAGCAAGTAATGAAATTCATCACCAATTTCTCTTGGTGCTATGTCACATTAGGTACATATACGGGTGTCCCGGAGAACCCTGTTCTCTACAGCCAGTTTCTATCGGCAACCTGTGATTTCTGCAACGGAATTTAGTAAATATAATTTTTAGCTTACGTGGTAAAGAAATCAAGTAATTTTCAAAAGTAAAAGTAGTCTTGAACGTTCTATAAATTATGCACTTTCCAGATTCATTGATTTCTGTTATCCATTGATGGATAAACTGGTCTCTCAGTTTCACTTTTATTGACTGTCTAAAACACTCACGGCTTGCCGGTAGAGACTGGCTGTCCCAAACACCAGATAAACCTATATTATTTAATGTGTATTTGACAAACATAAGCCATGGTGATGTATAAACATCAAAAACATGCCATTTAAGTAATAATCTATACAATATTGAAGAAATTGTATTACATCTATTATTTTCATCACGCATGATAAGTGAGCTCCAAAATAGTAGCACTCTTGATTTGATATTTACAATTAGAGGAGGAGTGTCGACTTCACCATACACAATATTTGAACATGTAAATTTGTCAACATTTAATTTATATTTTTAAAATTTTAATTGTAATTTCTCGATAATATCGATGTTCTCACTTCCCCATAATTCGCAACCATATGTAATAATGGGAACAAGTATATGGTTAAACAGTTTAAAAAGAACATCAGGAGGTAAAAATAAACACCTAGCTTTACGTAGTAGAGAGAACATTGCCCTCCTACCTTTCTCAAATAATTTCTGGTTTGCTTTGTTAAATTTCCCATTGTAATTAGAAATAAGCCCAATATATTGATAATCTCTGACAATTTCTAATTTAACATTACCCAACGTAAATTCTGGTCTATTTCTTACATAGCCACGAGAGAATATCAACACTTTTGTTTTGGATACATTAATTTTGCGCTTCCATAGTGTACAATATTGATCCATTGCATCCAGAGCTAGCTGTAATTCTTTCGGACTCTCTGCTAGGATAACAGTATCGCCTGCGTAGAGGAGTACATAAAGCTTTAAATACTTGTCAAGATTAATATCGTTTAAAAGATCAGAAATATTATTGTTAATAAATGACAATCCGTTGTATTTGGAGCTTAAATAATCTCTAAAATCGGACAGAAAAAAACAAAATAACAATGGTGCTAAATTGACTACTTTGCTGTAGTCCACGAAACAGCAGTACAATCTCTTTTTCTTAAACAAGTATAGATCAATTAGTGACTTAAAGGCAAAAATGTGATCAGCGGTTGAAAAACCTTGCCTAAAACCTGCTTGTTCATTTCTTATAATATCACACGACTTAGAATAAGAGGTTAATACAGCTTGCAAAGAGCTTTCCCAGACAGCTAAGAATAGTAATTCCACGATAATTCGACGGGTCTCTGGGGTCACACTTGTTTTTAAAAATTGGTTTTATTACACCTAAACACCAGTCAGTAGGAATAAGTTCGCTGTCAAGTATTACATTAAAAAGCTTACCTATTATTTCAAATACAATATTGAAAAAATCGGGCTGTTGTGGCAACCCAGCAAGTGTGCCGAGAACCCAATTTATCAGGTATTCCCGCATTTCGACATTTGCATGTCCGAAATTAAATTTCGTACTTATTTCTCGCTCAACTGGCAAATGCGTAACACAAAATTGAAAAAACTTACGCAATTTTAGTCTATGACATGTTGACATATTATGGACATAGCAAGGAGCCGAAATAAAATTACTGATTTTTTATGCTTTTAGCCTGATTGTGTCGCTTTAAAGTTGAAACTAGTGTATCGACGTTAATTTCGCGCGGGTCAAGCTCCTTCACTGGTAATTTATGCTCCGTTCAGCTCAGCCCGAGCTACATCCCAGCAAACACCGCATAATGAGCCATTGTTGTGTAAATGTTGGGCCAGCGTCATAGATGGTGGACCAACATTGGCTTAATATATAGTGTTAAACTGTTTGCAGGGATGGCCATTGAATGTGTAGGTATCTGCTCCCCTTAATTTTTAATCGAGCTCTGCTTCTAATGTTAAGATGCATTGTTTGAATACAGTACAGCTCATTCGTGACGTACGTGTCGTGACAGGTCGCGCCACGATACGACATAATAATGGCACGACATGGCTGGAACAGAATCCTTGGTGAGCCTGTGGCACGGCCTGTCGCGACAAGTTGTTCTGACCTGTGGGACGGCCGGTATGGCCGGACAAGTCCAGACATTTTGTGCACACATTTTGTACAAATAAACTACATCTTGTCGCGACCTGTCGTGACGGCCGGTATGGCCGGACAACTTCAAGCAATTTGTACACAATTTGGCTGAGATGTGTGAATATTCTTCCGGCCTTGTCGGGACGACCGGACATGGTCCGACAAGCATACACAATTTGTTTACATACATTCCGGACTTGTCTGGACGCTGTTCCGACCACGCCATGTCGCGACAACCACAGCATGTCGTATCTATGTCTTGCCACAGCTAGTCCGATCATAAAGACTGTCGTGCCGTGGCGCGACTTGTCGCGACACGTACGTTACGAAGGATAGTCCTTGGGCCAGACCAAAATTTAGTACCAATTGGGGTAAACTTTATTGTGATTTTCAGTTAGATACATATATGAGGGGTCTAAAAATGTATGATGGCCTTTTCAGAACGGTAGCTTAAGGGCAGTAATTTATGTTTTAAAGAGGGGGGGGGGTCTCGGAATCAAAAAGGAATTATTAATTATATCTTTTCATCTATTGGTCCTACAAAAATCTATAATACATCGTTTCTGACATAATTCGGGCCAAAGAATACGTTTTTGATGTTTTTGAAATGAGTTAACCAATATTTTGCCGACACATCCAAGATGGCCGCCAATTTCAAGCTGTATTTCTTAACTCTATGGTATAACTGGTTTATTTATGTCTATATAATGTTTGAAAATTTGTATGTAAATATTCCGGTTAGACAACCAAACTAGCATTAAATTAAACTATTTTTTTGTATATCTTGTAAATATAAACGCAGTTTAGTTATCCAACAGACGCGTGCTTCATAGTACTTGTTGTGCGAGCCGAAATCGTATATCTATGAAATGTGTCACAATGAGGCATACAAGTCTAATATTTGTCCATATTATTTTGTTCTTGCTGGAATCAAATAATAAATATTTATATTTTTCCAACAAAATTGAAAAAAAACACTAATTAGAAATAAATTAATGATAGCATATATGGTTTATTTCTTTAGACGTTTTCGATTAGATACACTGTAATCATATTAATAGTGGTATGTTATTTTGTGGTTGTTATCATAATTATGTGATTGAGCCAGACCAATATTTAGTACCATTCGGGGTGACTAGAAAAAACTACTCTAGATGGTTTTGTATGCCTTACACATGAACACAAATGTATGATGGCCTTTTCAGAACGGTAACGATACGGCCTTTTATTTTAAATTCAACGTTTGTTGATATTATCCATTCTTTTCTTGGTGGAATCAAATAATAAATATTATTATTTTTCGACAAATTAAACAGAAACTGTAATTAAAAAAAATTAATGATAGCAGGGTTTATTATTTTAGACATATTAGATTAGATACACCGTAATCATGGTAATACCAGTATATATTTATTCGGCTGTTATCATTATTATGTAGCATGTTGGTTATTCATCAACTTTAATAATTATCAACATAGTATATACCTGAGTAGCCATGGTAGCTCGATATAGTAGTTTGAATAGGATAACAAGATATAGTTCTTTGATTTCAGCGTAATGTATTAAATCCGTTTCACCTGTATAAATTTAAATTCAGCAATAATGATGATCGTAAACAATGTTCTTTTTCAGCTTGATCATTGTTTACGTATTTAAAACAGAACTGAAGTTAAAATCACATTAAGATGTCGATAAAATAAATGAAATAAACATGCTACCCAAATCATTACCACCATTCAGCTCTGTAAAAAACTACAGTATTATAGTGGACAGTACATGTAAATATCGACATGTAGGCCTACTACTTAGCTATGTGATCCAATCATGTGATACACTATATATATTTACACACAAGCTGTAAATTCAATGGTGGGTATGTCTTTAATTGCATTTGTCTTTGTTTAAAGTGTGAACACGTCGTTGAACGAACTTTTCAATCTTTCACACAAGTAATTTGGGTGTTTATTACCGTATCCCCGCGCATAAAGTGAAAATCGACTGTTTTAGGCATGGCACCGAAAATATTCTTGTCCATTTATAAGTGCATGCACTTATATTCGAATACTACGTCTATGTACTTATATTCGAAATTTACTACGCGTGCCACTGTGTAGCTCTATGCTCAGACATATACTGCAGGTGAGAAAAATGTTGTATCGAGTTATAGAAACCCTTACTGTCCATAATAATTAAATAATTTATGATGTTGTTGAATGTTCGTAAACAAAAACTAAATTATTGTTTTCATTTATAAACGATAGCTGAAAAGAGTGGACAAATGAGGTGTGATATTTGACAGCTCAAGTAATTTCAAGTATCTCAAGTATTTCCTGAAGTTAATCACGCAACTTAACATCAAAGTAACAGTCAGTGATTACAAATTGTAGTTTATTCTATTTTGGGTTGAAAAAAATCAAATAATTATCAAACAATTACAATTTTAAAGAACTTGAAAAAACCTACAATTTATTTTTATGTTTGAATATAAGTGCATGCACTTATTTTTGAAAACTAAGTGCATCTTCAAATATAAGTGCATGCACTTTAATGCGCGGGGATACGCTATTATAATTTATCATCATCTGTGTCATCATCCGAAAAGGGGCTGAGTGCTTTTTCGTCATCGTTTTTATACATGTTTATACAGCTCTGCAAAGTACATGCACTTGTACATTTTAATCTATTTTCAAGACATTGACACTTTGGCAGTTTACAAATACGCTCACAAGTAGGCCTACACGAGAGGAGATTTAGAACAGCATCTGGAGCAGAAGAGCAAGACATACATTCAAGTTCTTATCTTAAGCATTTAAAAACCCAGTCGCGATCATCATCAGGACGAGGGATATCAGGACAGATAACCAAACTCCTGTGACATATGACTGCTTGATATCTGGCATGCTGGTATATATAGCTATCTCCGCATGATGCCCTTCTTAACCTGGTAATTTTGATATAACACGTTAATGATTTTAGACAATATAAACGGCATGTGAACTCTTGGAGTGCGTCATAGAGATCTGGTGACAGTGTCCAGTTTCAACCCATATTTGCCAATGCATCTCTAAATTTGTGATTGTTTATGACTAGTGTCAAGGCACCAAGTTTAATACCTTGACCCGAAAAGGAACTTATGGTGTCGCATCCTGTGTAACAATGTAGCCCTATAAATGTAACACTATAAATCTAGTCCTATAAGGTAATATCTATCAATCTCTGTCGAACTTTAGTATCACTTTGCATATATAAATGACACTGTATATTAATGCTAAATGCAAGGCTAATAATGAAGATATCAGTGGCATCTTCCACAAGAACAACATCATGGTAGGTCTAATATTCAGCGGCATGTTTTGCATGAAGCAGCATACGCGTATCTACTTCTTCAGTTGTACCAGCTGAAAGATTAATTCTATAAGATTTTTTTCAAAAGGATTTGTCCAACTGGTTTGCAGTAGCTCTACAAAGGACTGGATGTCAGTTTCATTTTTTTAACACGTGATGGCTGAAGATCTGAATGAGTATTATGTGGAGAGTCGATTTCAATAACACAGCTGCTTTAGGGCTGTACTTCTATATTCAGCATTGAGGTAGTATTTCCTCACTGCAGATGGTTTTGTGCAGATGTTTGTGGTTTCTTTAATAGTTTCGTCAACAGGTATTCGACCAAGAGGGTTTCTTTGCTAATCTGAACGCTGAAGCCTCCACCTGCAAAATATTTGTAAATTTTCGGGCGTTCCTCTGGAAGTCTTGTCATTTGAGAATTGTATACCCCCATATATTTAGTCTACATGATTGATTAAGTATAATTCTACTCATTCTTCCATGGTGTTTTTATGAAGTCCCTTGATGGAGTCTCCTCACAATACTGACTGCTTACAAGCGCGTGGGAAAGAAACATTTTTTTCTTCAAAATATGGATGACAGAGTGGGTGAAGAACCTGCATCAAACAGTTTTAACCACTAAACCAGGGTCCACACCCTACATAAGAAATTTTGATATGTGAGCTGAGGAAGTGATATTTTGACTGACGAACGCGGACTAAATAGACAAAATGGCCAAATATGTGCTGCCATTTTAACTTAAAGCCTTTATTAGACTACGCTATACACCCCTAGTAAAGCTAAAGCCATTTATATGTGACAGTTTCGTTGGATGTTACATTTGGATGTTACATTTTGAACGCGCGGGTAAAATATCGGGATTTCGAATGTGCATACATGTATGTTTTTTTTCTCTGAAATACAAAATATCTCATAACTTCCTTAACCCTTTCAGCACGGGGATCGTCTTTATACGTCAAAACCGGACGTCTACAGATTCTAACGTATAGAAACGGTTCCGGCACTGAAATAAATACTTTGTTTTATAATGGCCGTAGACCCACAGCATAGGTATATTCAAATGAATCGGAAAGGGCTAACTAGGCATTTATGAAATTGAAAAATCACTTTAATTTCCATGGCTTATGCAAAAATATGTCAGCGCTTTAAGGGTTAAGATACCGTTCTGAAAAAGGTCATCATACATTTTTGTTCATGTCTAACGCATACGAAGCTATCTAGAGTAGTTTTTTTCTAGTCACCCCGGAAGGTAATAAATTTTGGCCCAATCATATGACATACCACTATTACCATGATTACAACGTATCTAATCTGAAACGTCTAAAGTAATGAACCCTGCTAGCATTAATTTATTTATAATTTTTTTTTTTAAATTGAGGAAAAATATGGATATGTATTATTTTATTCCACCAAGAAAATAATAGAAATTATAGACCAACATTGGACATGTATGCCTTATTGTTACACATTTCATAGAGATACTTTTTCGGTCCTCACTGCCTTAAGTGTTATAAAGTACACGTCTGTTGGCTAACAAAACTGAATTTATTTAAATTTGCAAGATATACAAAGAAATAGTTAAATTTAATGCTAGATTAATTGCCCATAACTAGAATCTTTGCTATAAAAAATCGAACATCATAGACGTAAATAAACTTGTTATATCATAGAGCGAAGAAATACAGCTTTAAATTGGCGGCCGTCTTGGATTTGTCGGCTAAATATTGGTTAGATCATTTCCAAAACATCAAAAACAGATTCCTTGACCCAAGTTATGCCAGAAACGATATATTATGGATTTTTGTAGGACACATAGATGAAAAGATATAGTTAATATTTACTTTTTGGTTCAGAGACCCCCCTCTCTTTAAAACTGAGAATACTGCCCTTAAGCTACCGTTCGGAAAGGGCCATCATACTTTTTTAGACCCCTCATATATGTATCTAACTGAAAATCACAACAAAGTTTAGTCACCCCAATTGGTACTAAATCGTAAAAATTCGGACCCTGGCCCAAGGACTAGGAGCTGTACTGTATGTAGCATGCTATGTTCATCATGCATCACAGCAACAGACACGGGGAATATATTACCCTTTCAGTGCGGGGACCGTCTTTATACATCAGAATATGACGTCTGTGGACGTCAGATTCTGATGTATACAGCCGATCCCCGCACTGAAAGAATTAAACTATTTATAATGGCCGTAAACTCATTAGACAGGTAGGTTTTCAAATGAAGCGAAAATAGCTACCTAAAACATTTATGATGAATTCAAATTGAAAATAACCCTTTGGTCTCCATTTCAGCGTTGGAAGAATTAATCATAAAGGGGATATCGTCATTTTTCTTATGGTACCTAAGTCAATTAATACAGCCATCAAGTGCACTTTTAGTAACCATCAACAGCTCAAAGTAAACAGATTCACTTGCAGCGATCGGCTCATTGTACTAAGTTATTCGTCAATGAGCACAATAATAATTATTTGTCAGCATGTCATGTATGCGGAGAGTTCATTATTTGTTCCTCTTTGTGGTGGAGGGAAGTGTGAATCGAAAGCAAGATGCTCTGAGAGATTTGATTCTCCATCAGTCCAATCCATTATGTCATGACGTTGACACAAACAAACTGATACCGTGCACTCTGACAAATCAAGATGACTACGAGAGCCTTAGATCGGGAAATTCCAGGTCAGCTGAACATTCACTGTAAAGATGGTTCTAACAATATGATGTGCCTTCCCTTATCACTGGGGACTACCAGATATTACTGTGCATGTGACTCGGAAAAGGGGGATCTAAACACGCAAATAGGATGGAATGACTTGGAGAAAATCTCAGAGACAGGATTGGATCACAAGCGCAGTCTCTGTTGTGTCTCGATGGGATGTTCATTACGAACCTGGTGTATCTGGTGAAAACATATGCTCCCCTGGACAGCCAGATCACAGTTTCCTCTATAATGAGTTCTGACTTTGATAAGGAGAAGGTGAGATTTGACTATTATGGTCCAAACTGTGCGTGGGTTAAATCTAACAGCGATTCCTCACCTTGGATCAACTTTGACTTGCTACAGAGTCGTAGTGCAATTGGTGTGCAGATCGGAAACATATGTTATCATTATACTGGTCATTACCTGACGTCATTTCACGTGTCCACTTCTGATGGCGACATCACCTGGTCTTACATAGGTACTGACGTACAGGCTGTGTATAAAGGTATGCTCTACACCTGGTGGTTTGACAGGGTGGTCTCATCACGCTACTGGAGAAGCGAACCTGTAACATATATCATCGTCGCAGCGATGCAGGCTGATATTATCGGTTAAATGTAAGGGATTACATTGTGATACCTACACGGCTTTGCAACGAAAATAATAACTGATAATCAACAAAGAAAACCACAGATAACAAACTCACTCAAACGAAGGACAAGGAAAGTCTAACTAAATTTACAAACTGTGAGATGCAATACTTGGTGACAGTTAAAACATTATGGCAATCTTAGCTAAGCATACTATATAATTCACTCGTTTCACCTGTGTCTCTACTTCAAACACTGGTACTCATCCCCCGATTAGCTAATTATCACCATCAGGGTTCAGAACATTCACCGCCACTGTTTGTATTGCCGCGTCCAGATGAATGAAAAAACCCACTACTTGTTAGAATGGTGGCCTCACACAGTGTAAAATAACCCGATTCATGTTATTAGCACAGACGCTTCTGAAAATGGGATAAAAATATCTAGGCTGAATATACACTGATATAATACCGAATATAGTAAAGATAGTGCTTAGTTAATAATTTAAAAACTCTATCAAAATATTTATAAAAAAATATAAAATTGAAAGTAGGACACTCTTCGATACACTATGGTTAATAGCAGGCTTGCATGTTACGCGCTGCGTGTACATATACCCATGGTTTGATAAATGTGCGTCTAAAACACAGCTGACCAATCAGGATCTACCCCACCGCTCGTGCGAGTTTATGAATTGCTGGCTGCTGGCTGGGAGGCAGTGATGTAACAGACGGCAGAGACCCCTGGTGTATATTAATAGCAAATTATCCGAAAATGATTAGTGGGTGACGTAATGTGACACTCACTGATGAATCTGTGTCTGAGTCATGTAACTATATAATATAAGTAAAAAAGTGGGCCTTCACTAACAGGGACATGAGACCCCCTGTTGAAATGGAACAGCACTGTATGGTCAAAAGATTCATATGACTATTTTAACTATGCAGGGCTGCTCCATTTCAACAGGGTCTTGTGTCGCTTTTGCTGCACTTGGATAATTGGCGACGGGCGAGCACCAGGTCAATGGAACATCTCCAACCAATACCACTGTGGTCGTTTTTGCATGTTAGTGTCACTGCAAAAAGCTGAGCATGTAGACATCCCAGGAAACACGAAAATGTTGTAGACGGTGGGCCAACATTGAATGAACATTGAGTCAACGTCTCATGTTTGCTGGGATATGTGACTTCTGTTATCAGAATGTTGCCATTATTCACAATTGCTCCCATCCACCACAGTGATTGAGCTGAGTGAGACCACTGTTCCCCAGGCCCGGAGCATCTATAGCAATTTATTTTTCAAGGAGAGTTTTCGGGGTGGGAGGTGCAATGGACTGTGCCACGTCAGTGTGACTGTGACATGTCGAGGCACCATTGACATAAACTAATATTCGCAACGAAGCATATCATGTGTATTATGGTATAGTTTTTGTAACTTACACTTTTGTATTGACAAAATATGTGATCAGCCTTGTTTACTCTTTCACTGGCAAACGCCCTTGAAAGAGCGCTCATTCATTAAAGTAAGCATTCATTCATAAAGTGATCAGTAGTGAGTTTGTAGTGGTAAAATTATGAGGTCATAGTTCAGGCGTAATTTTGATCAAGCATTACCATGATTATCACGTGCTCTCAGGCGTGTCAGGTGCACACTAAAGGTCTTTTGAGTGACATTGTAATAGGATAAAAACGTTGTAGTCAATTGATGAGATGAAATGATGTACAGATGATGAGGGTGGAGGTGATAGGGCATGGTGAGTTATTGAGAGTGTTTTCCTACGCTAGCCCGATAAGGGGTTCTGGGCATGCCTAGGGGATCTACCCCCAGACATGCCCAGACGGCCGGAGACTTGGGTTTCGCTGTGCAATTTAATGCTGAAACTCCGTGGCATTTCGCGCAGCTCCGCTATCCTCGGGTCGGATAGTCCCCAGAGTAACAATAGAAAGGATAACTCCCTCTGGGTAACTCCATTGATCCCACGTGAGAGACCTAATGTCAAGCACGCTATTGGGGTCAAAAATTACTACTACTTGCAATCATCCCAGTACCCCTAAACACCTGTGAAAGTGAAGGACCTGATTGACATTTATAATGGTAAATTAATAGGTATCGTAGAGCCACACCAATTGACTAAAATTATCACAGAATAGTTTTACCACGTCGGACACTGTTGAACAGTAGACCTAATACGCAAAGAGCGAGACCCCTCTACACACCTTTTGTTTTATTTGTGTGTCGTAGGCCCTATATAGGCCCTATGTTAGCCATGTTACTTATTCATGAAATATGCCTTAGCCCAAGGCTAGGCGTAAAAGTGAACAGTACATTTACAATATGGCTAACGTCGGACATTAGGCCTATTTTTTTATTCTAGCATTGGTAAAATCGTGAAAATATAATATTATTTCCCGTTATGGGCATACATCATACATCAAGTCTAACGTTACAGTTGGTAGGCTATGGGTCTAAACATTATTACATGTCCGTAATTAGACCTATCCATACCTATATAGGCCTACATGCAATCATGTAATGTGAACATTCAACATTCATTTGACCTACAAAATACGCCATCTGTTAGATGATTTTGTTGCTCATTAGAGCTATAATAAATAGTGGTGGTCTATAGATATAGGCCTACCATTATTTCTAATAGCTCTAATGCCTGGGCAAACAAAACTGAATAGGCCTATAGACGGCGCATTTTATTATTATTAGCCATATTAAATATAAATATTTGGTCAAGCCCACATTACATAATAACATGTAAGCCACTGTAAGAATCAGAATGTTAGAAGTATAATTTCGAGCCCTATCATTGTTTTGTAGTTCTAATTTAGTTCTAATTTTCGCCGGATGCTTACCCTGTCTATGTAGGCCTATTTGTAATGACGTCGTCAAAGAGCAATAATCACAGTTTATTACAGCTTTATAGTCTCGGGGTGTGGTGGTCAGTATTTAAAAAGATGTAATCTATGATTCACGTTCAAAATAATGTCATGATACGATACAAAACATCATTTATAGGCTATTGCCTACATAGTAATAAAGTAAATAATGCAATACAACAGTTTTTTCCAATTGTGAAATCGGGTATGAAATTATGACGTCGAAAATATCCCCCCCCCCCACTCAAAAAGAAAACATTATCCGGGGACAGTGGTTTTTGTTTAGAACGTTTGATGGCAAAACTCTTTCACATCAATTGAATTCGCAAAACTATTGACAAAAAAGTATACATTCCACTTAATATGTCATCACCATGGTAACAATTACCCTGACCATTGTCATGGTTACGAGGGCGAGTGACAGCATGTAATTTGCGTTTTGATTCCGCATGGTTATGGCTTGACCAAGTTTAAACTGTTTTATATGCATACTGACGGAGCAGCAGGGAATTCTATCCATTGTGTCCATATTTTTTAGGATATTTAAAAAAATAATGATTCCAATCAAAGTGTTAAACGGTATCTGCAGGCGACATTGTTAAACTTATTTATGATACCATATATATTTAATTTACATGATTACATAACTAAAATTAAAAAGGTTATTTTTTTATAAAAGCAAATGTAAGCAAAGTTTTGGTGAATTTCAGTTTATAAAAAAGGAAGGACACTGCTATCAAATCTACAAAAAAATCAATTTTTAAAGAGCTGAACCCACGTGATTTTTTTGTGTGGCGGGTAACATACAACACCGTTCACCACATTCACACTTGTCTTTTTTGTGTGGCGGGTCACATTCGACATGGTTCACACATTCACACTAGCCCCAGTGGCTGAATCAGGTTTCAGCCACAGATTGACCGCGTACAAAATCGTAGGACATTTATTTGGACTGTTATATATGAATATATCGGGGAATAATCGAAAATAGTTTTTTTTATTAGAATAATTAATATTTCAGTTCCACGCCCGCATGTTCAGCTCAGAGTCATGGACATTTTTCGGACCTTGGGGTTGAGATCGCTCTCAGTCACAGCCATGTTGATGACACCGCACATATACACCATCATTCACCACATTCACATATGTCTTTTTTATTTGGCGGGTCACATATTGTATCGCATCGTTCACCACATTCACATGCAGTACATGTTGGTTGTATTACGGTATAGTTTGGTGTATTTACACTACTCATGTCATACTAACGTCTATTTTTTTCCCATATTACACTACAATGCAATTAATTTTTTTTACAAGTTTTAAATGTGTAAATGGTCGTCGTTTGTCACATTATAGGTATACCTGTATATATTTTAAATCACCCCTGTCTATTTAACCCCTTATGCATTTAGCGCGACGATAGTCGTTTTTATTGCATTGTATTAGCAGATCAAATCACTGCTATGAGGACGAAAATGGGTGTTTAAACATAAAGATTTCAATATGAGGTCAATTATGAGTAATTTTCAGCCACTTGAAGTAGCGACACACAACTTCAAGAGGGTGATAATTGGGGCTTGACCCACCCACCCACTTCTGAGTTTTTCTCGGATTTTAAAGTGTTATTTTTTATGAGCATATATTCGATACATTTGCTTTTGGCGTGTATGTATTACCTGTGTTATATTAATATTTATTGCTGTTACACACTTGTGTACTAAATGTATTTTAGTTTCCCACCTTCCTTTGATATTCATGTTGCGTGAGAATATGACATGTAAATTTATTTACACACATTTATTTACATTTATTAATTTTAAGGTTCTGTATGAGATACGTCTAGGTGATGTAACATTTAACCCTAAAAGCAGTTTCATTAGCCGATTGCGAATGAAATGAGTGTAGTCCGGGAGCTCAGGGGTCAAAAATGTCCCGAACGGGGCCAAAAGGTTTGAAGGTTGTATCTAACTGGAAATTTTGCGCTGAATTCGAAAATCAACGTCTTACATGCCGTACCTGGGAAGTATTTTTAAATAAGACGTCATTGTTGTCATGGTAACAAATTCACAAAACATTTAAAATGTCGTCTACTGGAGGGAGGTTTACTTTTAGTTGTGTAATGTGTAATTAAGATAATAAAGCCATACTTTTTGTAAACGCCATCCATTATACATATATAAGATTAGTTTTAGTCAGTAAAAGTATAATAACATTGTTTTTCTTATGTTGCCATGGTCAAGGATTTTGTTAATACAACTCTCGGGGGCGAATATTCTTCAGAAAGCAAGATTCTGACGATCCGGGCGCATTTGCCTATATAGACTCAGTGCTGCAGCCAACCTTTGAGTCTCATTGAGTATTCAACCTTCATTTTGGAAACGATGTGTAAAGCGAATACTTCGAGTACACTAGAATATCTCAGAATATTTCAATCTTCAAAATATTAATATGGGTTGAAAGTGTGAACTGCCAACAAAAACAATTTACATCTTATCTAAAACAAGTGAAAAATGAAATGAATCGGGCTTTAGGCCACCTTTGTGCACATATAGGCTAAACTGAGCCAGGAGAACCTCCTGAGGATGGTGAGATGATTGAGATGACACTGTCCTCCAGACACAGGATTCGAAATTCGAGCCCTGGCGGTCTGAGGCCGAGCACGCTACCTCTCGGTCACGGAGGCTCCCCACAATACTGACTTTCACACGTGGATGGGAAAGAAACATTTTTGTTTCTTTTAAACCGCCGAGACCGGGAATCGAACCCCGAACTCTGGCGTGCAAGGCAGCGGTGCTAACCACTACCCTAGGGCCCCCGCCCATCTAAAACAAGTATGATTATTATACATCTAAATATTTGTAAATATTCACATGTAAATATACGCAACAAAATAAACGTGTGTGCGTGAATTCAAACAATATGATCGCAATTGTACTCCCAAAATAATTCAGCATCGAAAAAAAAGCATAATTTACGCACCGTATAGGGCGCAGCTGGACTATTTATTACTTGTAATAAATAATAAATCTCCCCTTTGTGATGCAAGATGTCAGATTTATTGACTACACACAATATCTAGCATAAATTTTCATTCTCGATATAGTAACCCACAAGTAAGAGTAGCGCAGTGCCCCATGACGTGATTACGTAATCATTATCGGCAATATTTTTGTTATTATTATAGAAATAGAATACCACACTTGGGTTGAGTTTCTGCTGACTTTGTTCATTGTTTTACTGCAGGCTCAATATGTTTGGGGAGGACTTGTTGAAGTTAGGGGAGAAGAAAACACGAGGACAGTTAAATGCCTTCACTTTTTTTTAGGGGGGGGGGGCGACCAAATTTTGGGGTGGAGGCTCCCAAATAGGGCACCCATGAAAACATAAATTTACAAATAAAAACAATACCCAGGCGATTTATGTGTAGCCCAGGAGCAGGGACCCCCCGAAAAGGTTGCGTTAAATCAGCACAATATCTAAGATCTGGCTTGATAGAATGGTAGAATAGATATGCCGGAGCAGCTCCAGGTAGTATGTACGTTGAAATGGTAGTATCAGTTTTTTATTTATTTTGACCGCTTTTATGGGGGTACATCCGAATTTGTCTGGGATTAGATGTTATTAGGATTACGTAAACATCTGTCATTGTTGTTCTATTTAACCAATCGACACATGCGATGTATACGGAAGTGCATTTAGGACATGAAGATTGTTTTATAATCCGTTATAACGGTCTACTAATCAGTTATAGCAGTCTGCTAATCTGCTATAGCAGAATAGTATTTCGTTATAATGGTAGACTATTTTGCTATAACGGTCTACTAATCCGTTGTAGCGGTATAGTATTGTGTTATAGCGGGCTACAATTTCGTTACAACGGTCTACTAAACCATTATAACGGTTTACTGTTCCACTATATGACGGTCTAGTATCTCGTTATAACTGTCTACTAATCCGTTTTAAGGGTCTGCTGTTCCGTTATAACGGTCTAGTATTCTGTTATCACGATATTCCAATCAGTTATCACGGTCCAGTATATCGCTATGACGGTCTGCTATTCCGTTATAACGGTCAAGCATTCTGCTATAACAGTCTACTATTTCGTTATAGCAGTCAACTATTCCGCTATAACGGTCTACTATTTCGTTATAACGGTCTAGTAGTTCGTTTTAACGGTCCAGTGTTTCGATATAACAGTCTACTATTTCGTTATGACGGTCTATTATTCTAGTATTTCTTTATAACGGTCTAGTATTATGCTATAAACGGCTAGAATTTTGTTATGACGGTCTAGTATTTCGTTATAACGGTATACTAATCTGTTTTAACGGTATACTATTCCATTATAACGGTCTAGTATTACTTTATAACGTCTAGTATCTCGTTATTACGGTCTATTATTTCGTTATAGCGGTATACCAATCCGTTATAACGGCCTACTATACCCTTACAGGAGTCTAATATTTTGCTATGAATGTGTACTATTTCGCTATAATGATCTACTATTCTGATATAATGGTCTACTAATCCGTTATTATAGACTACTATTCCGTTATAAAGGTCAACTAATCTGCTATAGCGGTCTACTATTCTGTTATAATGGTCTATTATTTCGTTTTAGCGGTCTAACATTACATTATAACGGTATAATATTTCGCTATAACGGTCAATTTTCACCTATAACGGTCTAATAATCCGTTTGAGCGGTCTATTTCGTTATAGCGGTCTACTATCCCGTTATATGGGTCTAGTATTTCGCCATAGCGGTCAAGTATTTCGCCATAGCGGTCTAGTATTTCGCTATAACAGGCTAGTATTTCGTTATATAACGGTATACTAATCCATTATAACGGTCTACTAATCCGTTACAATGGTCTAGTATTTCGCTATAGAGGTCTAGTATTTCGTTATTACGGTCTATTATTTCCTTTTAACGGTATACCAATCCGTTTTACCGGTATACTGTTCGTTATAACCGTCTACTATTCCGTTATAGCGGTCTAATATTTTGCTACGTAGAAAGGTCGACTATTTCGCTATAATGGTCTACTATTCCGATATAACGGTCTACTAATCCGTTCTAACGGTTTACTACTCCGTTTTTATGGACTTCTATTTCATTATAACGGTCAACTAATCTGTTTCAGCGGTCAACTATTCAGTTATAACGGTCTATTATTTCGTTTTAGCGGTCTGGCATTCCGTTATAACAGTCTAATATTTCGCTATAACGGTGTATTATTCCCTATAACTGTCTATTAATCCGCTTTAGCTACTATTCCGTTATAACAGTCTACTTTTCCGTTATACGAGTCTAGTATTTCGCCATAGCGGTCTAGAGTATTTCGCGATAGCGGTCTAGTATTTCGTTATAACAGATTAGTATCCCGTTATAACGGTCTATTAATCCATTATAACGGTTTACTATTCCGTTATAACACCTAGTATTGGTTATAACGGTATAGTCATCCGTTAAAATGGTGTAGTATTCCGTTATAACGGTCTACTATTCCGTTATAACGGTCTATTTATCCGTTATAACTGTCTATTCCGTTAATACGGTCTATTATTTCATTATAACGGTGTGGTATTTAGAAATACTAGACCGTTATAACAATTTAGTATAACAATAGAACGGATTAGTAGTCTGGTGGTAGACCGCAGTAACGGATTTGTAGACCATTATGACGTTAGTAAACCGTTTTTAGAAAGAACTGACTACCTTCAAATTCAATACGTGTGCCGTTTTTTATATATCTACTGCTACTATAATTATACCGCTAAACATGCTGACGATAAATGACTTATTTGTGGTAACTTAGTTGACCAAGAATTTTATAATTACTGACGAGTAAATTAGAAAAAAATCAAAATGACCGCGACATTCACCGTCAAATGAACGAAAAATAAAATGGCTATCTAGATGTTGGCCTAAATGACAACCCTTTTTTGGTTTGTCGCACGGGAATGCTCAATTTATGATTTTTGCATGATTTGGGGGCCGAAAGACTCATTTCTCATGTTTGTTATTGTATCGTTAAATCCAAGATGGCCGTTATTTTTTTATTTACCATTAAAATCATGACGTCATTCTAAATACTGAGCAAATGCTAGAATATAATGTAATTTAACAAAGTTTCGAATGCCTTGTAAGCTAATTGTAGGCCTATTACCTAGTCTATTTTCTAGATTTCAATTAAAAAGTGTTTTTAATATTATTATAGTTTAGATGCATACAAACGCTGGTGGTAACCATTTTTTATATTCTAGTTTAGATGCATAAAAAACGCTGGTGGTTACCATAATGATTTTGAAGGTCAAATGTAGGTCATTTTGAGCGAAAAACATGAGACATAAATTTCGCAACTCCAAATCATGCAGAAACCAGAAATTGTGCATTTATTTGTAAGAAAAAAGTAGAAGAGATGTGGTTTTGGTGGTCATTTTTTGTTTTGCCAGTTTGAAGGCGAATGACACTAAATATAGAACGTTCTTCGATCGATTCAAATTAAGCACACCCATGTGTGTAAAATCAAGTGGTTAACAAATTGTACACTTGAATGCCGAGCAAAGATAAATGTTTCAGGCTAAATACATACATTTTCATAAAAGGCTGCAATATTCTTACATCCAAAAATATATACAACATTCATAAATACCACTGAGTGTTAAACAAATACATATCTGGGTTCAGAAAACACAGGCCACATTGAGATTTTTATTGACCATGTTGACTAGTTTGTTTTGTTTCTGATTTCGATTATTTTGTAATAAAAATCATGTTTCAATGTATGTGGAGAGACGACTGTTTACTCCATTGCAAAATTCAATACTGGTATGTCATTTCCATGTGTAGATTGGTAAACTAGAACAGCAACCACAAACGTAACCCTACCCCCTAAATCTAAGCATTTTGGTGGATTTTTCCGGAAACGTATATTTTGGTAATATAAGCCAATGTTTCATTTCTTCTAAAGATTTAGGAAAACATCCATAGCATATTTAGTATCAGCTGTGGCTTGGTGAAAGTTGGTATATAATCTTGGAAGAAATAAAAAATATTATAATATTGAGATAGGCCTATAACAAATAACATCCTAATCTGATGTCAGGATTTAGCATTGCTTCTAGGCATATTAATTAGATGATATTACAGTGACAGTTCATATTTGCATTAACATAAAAAAAAGTTTTATTGACCGTTTACATGTCAACTTTGACATATTGGTCATATTAATTATTCATTTTGTATACTTTTTTGATGCGGCGCTAATCGGGTATAGTTTGGGTCACTGCTTATGTGTGAACCAAAGATAACGACCACAGCAGGACTCGAACCCGTTACCCCGGGATCTTGAGTCAACCACACTACCAATGAGCGCCACAATGGCATTATGTAATTATTATATTGTCATTCATTTGTAACTGTCGATGTTAAGATCTACATCTTAAGATATACGAGTGATTTTATTTAGTTACTGTCGATATTATTATTTGCATCGTGTAACTCTTAAATAACTTGTCTGTCTCTATATCAATATAATAAATTATTTACCGTCATTAAAAGGTGTAGATAATGCAATTTACCAATTGAAAAATATACTCGAAACAAATATTCAAATAATTATCACATTTCAACAAATGTGTTTTTCGAAGTTAGGTCGGGTGAATTATTCCTGTCATTTGTTCTTTTTCCAATACTTTAAAATATCTGTAAATTCTCAATAATCTTTTTTCAGTTTGCGTGATAACGTCTTATTAATGACGATTCGTCTGTCTCAGTTCAACCTAGCTGTGAAAAAGGGAACAAAAGGCCGATTAAATCATACTGCACTGAATTTTTTTTAAAAAGCCACATATTTTTCTCATTTTTTTTAGAATTGCATTATCAATGCTAATTATGCCACAGAGACTGCCTTCATCGTATTCCTTGAACACGAAAATGTGGGATTACATATATTACTCAGTACGATACGATGAGTATTATACGAGATATTGTCTAAAAACGTATTTCTCTTAATGGCGGCATTTTCGAACGTCGCAAGAAATGAAGTTCTATGACGTTGTATTTCACTACACTGATAATAATATTTATGACGTAAGTAATGTCGGCATATTATGCGCGACAATTCATGAAATATAACTTATCATAGAAGAATAAATTAAAGGAAACATAAAGTTTTTTTTAATTTTTCATTGAAATTCATATATGATACATTTATGCAGGTAAGAAAATATGGTTGTAACCATGGTGACAGAAGGAATTCGAATGAAATTTTACATGAAGTAAGAAAACAAACACTAATGAAGTATAATTTTATGTTATTCACCACAACTACTAACATTTAAAGCCATTGGTTACACATCACATTCATTATACCTGCTACTAGAAAATAATATTTTAGTTTTTTGCTAAATTGTTACCATGGCAACAATGACGTCTTAATTGGAAAACTTCCCAGGTACGGCATGTAAGACGTTGATTTTCGGATTCAGCGCAAAATTTCCAGTTAGATACAACCTTCAAACCTTTTGGCCCCGTTCGGGGAATTTTTGATCCCTGAGCTCCCGGACTAGTGTTTAAACATCAAAATTTTCATTATTGATTTGTCTCAAGTTAAAAAAGTATGATAATTTTCACTGAATTGAAGTTGTGGGTTGCGGTAGCGAGACACTTATAATATATATATATATATATATATATATGTATATAGCACTTTGGCCCTTTTCCCTTGAATTAAACTTCTGGGCTCCCGCTCTAACGTCCCTTCAGCCAGGTAATGCCTTTTCCAGGTCTTCCCGACAGCCAGATATATCAATAGACACAATCTCTAGGTTGTACCAACAGCTAGGGGCCATCTATAGGCACATTGCCAGGTCTTCCCTACAAACAGGTATATTCATAGGCACTTTCTTCACATTTTCCACAGTTCTTTCCTCTTTTTATCATAGTCGAGGAACTTATTCAGTCACGTGTGAATTTTGGTCTGATGATGATCCACCCAAATGTCTTAAGGGCATCCCAAGTAGCAATACAAAACACGTTGGTAGTCTGAAATTTGGTGGGGTGGGGGTGAGGGGTATAATAAGAAAACCAGAACATTTTGTTTGGCTGACTTTTGGAATGAACATTAAAAAAATATCCAGAGGATATTTTGAACACATTTTTGCAAGAGTAATGCTATCATATGATACACAACATGAAATACAACTATTGCAGTGGTTATTACCTTGTTAATTTATGAACACTAGTGATAAATGAAATATTGCGTGGGACAAAATGGTGAAATATATATAGTTTGGGAGCCAAGTTTCAAGAGACTGCTAGTTTTTTATTTTGCTTGACACAAAAAGTGGTGGAGGTCGTAGAGAAAATCCCCAGAACATTGTTAGGGTGAGTGTAGAAGTTTCCAGAGGCAGCAAAGTATTTAAAATGAGGGATGTTCAAGGTTACCCTTGAGCCCCCAAAGCTGTACATTTTTAACCCATGGTTACTAAAAAATCCAAACCACAATTAACAATTTTTAAATCACTGTAGATCCTATTGATCTTTCAGTGATGATATGATGACAAATTATTTTTTTATTAGCTTTGATTTTTTCACAGAACGTAATTCAACCCGTATAGCGCTGAAAGTCAATTAAAAAAATAACACTTTTCGTAGAACGTAATTTTGCCGTTTCCTGTACATTTTTTATGATTATGATAATGCTGATGTCTGTTGACTTCATTTGGTACATCGGTCATCTGGTACCACTGTATCAAATGAGAATAGTCCCACGTGGTTGAATGAATGAATTATGAGGACAAAACAGTGAATAGGGTACTCTCACTAGTTAGGCCTACATTTTTCGATCCCTTGTCATAACATATTCTCATTGTTATAGCTATAAACAATTCCAATACCAGTCTGGTAACAATTGTTCTTAGAATATACACAGGGCGAAGCATATGTGAAGTTTAGATTTTTCGTTAAGCGCAAACACACTCTTTGAGCGCTGAAAATCAATATTTAAATAAAAACCTTAACACAGTTTGTAATATATAACGTTTCCGTTTCCTGTACATTTGTATGATTATGAGCATTCTAAATTGTGCTAACATAAGTTGATACATCTGCCATCTGCTACCACTATATTAAATTATAAAAAGCTACTTTGTTGCATGAAGGATTTATGAAGTCAAAAGCCCGGATGAGGTAATTTCACTGGCTACATTTTTTCGGCCTGTTGCAATAAAAAAATCCTATTTTATAGTTATGTAGTTATAAACAGCTTAATACCAATGTTGTCATTGAAAACATTCAGGACGAAACATATCTAAAGTTAATATATTTTTTACGATGTAAATCTAACCTTAGAGGTCATCAGCTGCGGGGTTATTACAATATTTTCACTGATGACGAGGACGTAATATTTCCGTCCCATGTGTAGTTGTACGGATATGCGCATTGTATCTTGTGTTGGATTTGCCGCAGCATACATTTGAAAAAAGAAATGGGGGGGGGGGGGAGTGTAGGCTAATCTAGTAGCCCACCGTTTCCTCCATGTATAAGAGTATTATAACTCTTCTGATATAAATATGGTTTACTGGTGTTTGCCATATAACCATTATCATCAAACCTTACCTTTTTCACTTTACCGTATGTGGTCTTAGTCTCTTGCAAATATGATGTCTGAGAGCAATAGTTGCTATACGGAACCACTCTATGTCAATAAGTGTTGCCTTAAAAAAAATATTAGGAGCAACGTCTTGACACTTTAACATTGGGAAAAGTGAGTGATTGTTGTCCCTAGCTTTTTTCTGTTGGTGGGTATGGACTTCTCAAATTTAACAGGCTTTGTAAGCTGATCGTTCACTGGATGTTTCCATTATGTGTTCACAGTATCACATATTTTGTAAATGCTAGCAAGTACATATACGTATGACTAGAAATAAATATATAAATACCGCATAAAAACTAATGTGCTAGTATGATCAAATTTTATCATTTAATATTTTATTATGCACATATATTTTTAAAAGTAACAAAGATTATCCGAAATATTACACAAAACTTCAAATTATCAGTTGTTTGGCTTGTGAGTTGTAGATAATTATTTTTAAGTCTGTAATTGTTTATTTATCATTTAGTATTCCAAAACACAGATAATAATGCAGTAATATGACAATGGCAAAGACCACATTAACTCAGTTTGATGTGTTTGTTATGAACAGGTCCTATAATAACTTTACATCCAACAGGCCTTCTCTTTGCAGACATATTACCCAATTATGTGTCTTTTGTCCATTGCCAATAAATCATAATATTTTATTGACTTCAACGAGCCTCAGATTGCCCATTCAAACCAATGAATCTAGATTCCTTGTTCAAACCTATCAGTAGGACATATCTGCATCTGTTACAATTGACAACCCTTATAATAAAATAACTGATTTACTGCTAACAATCTTAGTATATCAGCATGTGCTCCCACACAATCTAGAAGACATTACTGACAAAGACACATGTGTATGCCACCTGGTGGTGAATAATGTCTTCAAAACACGCTCGATCAGTGATCGAGCTGTGTTAAGTTTTTGTAATATAGAATTTCAGCACTCTAAGGTTATGTTTGAACAAATCAAAACTTTACATACGTTTCGTCTTGAATGTCTTCAATGACAAAATGTGGGAAGAGTGGTATCAAAGTTGTTCACGAGAATACAAATTATGATTAGGTTATTACATAGGGTGATGCAACATGCAACAAGGTAGGGTTTTTCTAACTTGATATGATGGAACCAGATGACCGATATACCAAATGAAGACAACAGACATTAGCATGATCATAATTATACACATGTAGAGCAAACGGCAAAGTTACATTCTACGAACTTAGTGATTTTTTTGGAAATATTGGCTTTCAGCGCTCTAAGGGTAGGTTCATGTTTTCTAAAAAATCATAACTTCACCTTTGTTTCGTCCTGAATATAATAAATGAAAAAATGTAGCATTACTGTTTT
>OZ024905.1:22292524-22556482 GCA_964017125.1 Flabesymbios commensalis | reverse complement strand
CATAGTAATACTCCTATCTGGCTAGTGTGTTTAACACTCTTGAAAAATAAGGTAGTCTGACACTGTCAGACAGACAGACAGATGACATAATGTGCCATAAACACTACTCACTAGTAGTCCAGGCAAACAATGAAATTACCCACCACTAATTGTAACAGGAATTATTCCTTCACTAACAGTCGCAGAAAGTGTCATGGAAAAAACATATTAAAAGTCACATAGAATCGCAGTGGTGGAAGGGTACCTATTTCCATAAATCGAAAATTGCTACAAGAAAAGTGACTATCTCGACTTATAATCAATGTAGAATCATAATTTTGGTGCCTAATCATATGTGTGTGGTGTGTAGTGTGTTATGTGTGTGATGTGATGTGTGTAGTATGGTGTTTGCTATGCATGGTGTTGTGTATGGTATTGTGTATGTGATCCAATGTGTGTATGTATGTAGTGTATGTATTGTGATGTGTGTGGTGTAATGTGTGATATAATATGGTAATGAAATATCTAGCAACCAATCTAGTTATATTTTAATCATGATGCGTCAATACTGTCATACAAGTGTTTATATTACGAATAAAGAAATAGGACATGTTGCATTATAATTATTATAATTATTGGTACAATACCATCAAATGAGCATGCATAGAATATATTCTACATTATATATCAGATATTTGAAGGGTAACAGTCTCGACATAGCAATTCACCAAGCTGATTATTGTAATCTTCACACAGAAAACACATACTGTGTATGTACCTGCTAGTTGCAATCGAAAGTTAAGTCAAAGTCTTTCTGGAAAAATAATAAACATATTATTATAATTTCAAAAATTATTGGCCTGTTTACATATAATTCATACATCTTAAACAAAATTATTATAAAAATACTAACCCATCCTCCTTGTTTATAAATCCATTTAGTCAAATTATCTGCTATATATGAGCCAAGGATTAAGGCAATGTCATCAATAGTTTTATACTATTTCGATGCTGATTATTTGGCTAGGGTACCACAGAACGTAAATAGTGAAATAATACGTCCCCAGTTACAAGTTTTATCCCGAAATAGATCATCAGCAATTGTACTTAATACAGATATATCAACTTCATCAGACTTGTCCTTACACATCCTCCTGAGTAAGTTGTTGTATCTAACCATCGATTTGTTTACATTATTATACATTATTTTGGTATGATCATTATAAAATGTGACATCTCGAAATTCAGAAATATAATAAATTAAATCCATAAATAATATTCTGGATGTCTGACGAATGAATATTTTATTTCCCTAACAAGAGCCATAACTGTCAAAGTCTTTCTGGAAAAATAATAAACATATTATTATAATTTTAAAAATTATTGGCCTGTTTACATATAATTCATACATCATAAAAAAATTATTATAAAAATAATAACCCATCCTCCTTGTTTATAAATCCATTCAGTCAAATTATCTGCTATATATGAGCCAAGGAATAAGGCAATGTCATCAATAGTTTTATACTATTTCGATGCTGATTATTTGGCTAGGGTACCACAGAACGTAAATAGTGAAATAATACGTCCCCAGTTACAAGTTTGATTGTGCAATACACCAACGAACCAATCAGGGTGAAGTGTTTGGCGTCCTTTTTAATGCTGACAAGAAAATCATCTGAAAACCTAATGCCAGGTCTCAAATGCATATGTCGTCCCCTTGGATATAAAAGGGTGTATCTGCCATTATCATAGGACTAGGTTTTAATCTATATGAATAATATCAGAAATGCATATATTGTTTCATTTGGCTATAATATATTTAAAATGTCGCATCACACGTGTTTATTGTGTGAATATATATATATGTATATACAGACGTCAGATTCTGACGTATAAAGACGGTCCCTGCAATAAAAGGGTTAACATGCATGCATCAGCAACAGCAGCAGCAGCAACAGCAGCAACCAGATCTTTTCAGAGAAATGTCAGTGTTCCTTCTCAATGTGATTAGGCGATAACGTTAATGAGTGATGAGTCATACTAAGGGGAGGGGACCCAAGGGGTGGGGGTGGTGAGTCATTTTATTGATTGTGCAATACACCAACGAACCAATCAGTGTGAAGTGTTTGGCGTCCTTTTAATTGCTGAAAAAGGACAAACAAAGCTATACATGTTCATGAGGGAAATGGGGAGCTGTGATGAGTCATACCAAGGGGAGGGGGACCTAATAATAGTGTTTAATCATCACAGACAAATGGGGATGGGGGACATGGGATTGCTGACATACCATATACCAGGCTGGACAAACATTGACAATGTTGGTGGCAGTGATGACAATGTCTAACAGGTTTGAACAGTACAATGGTACTGCCATGTGGAACAATCATCTACTAGTGAGTAGTGATTATGTCGCATTATGTCGTCTGTCTGTCTGTCTGTCAGTGTCATTCTACCATGTTTTTCAAGAGTGACAATCACAATAGCCAGTTAGGAGTATTACTATGTCAAGACTGTACCCCCATTCAACTATCTGATATATACATACAATCTAATCTATACACACTCATTTGATTATATTGTACCCTTGATTATATAAATAATAATAATAATAACATATAATAAATACATAATGTATAATAAATACATCATATCCTGTTTTTCATTTGTAATATAAATACTCCTATTTGTTATAAGTTTAGACGGAACAACTTTAATTCTGTCCGACTAGTCACTTATTCTACCCCTCTCCCCTTTAACCGAGCACATAGCATTTATTTTATTATCACCTGACATTATGAAGCAAATCGTTCAGAACATTTAGAAGGAAATTAGCGTTGATTGTGAAATTAAATCGTTCATGACTTTTTATAAACTATTCTGTACAATCATGTATGACATTGGTGACGTGGTGGACGAATACCGCACTGGCCGATATTATTTCCTTGCCGCACACACATACAGTGACTTAAATTGTAAAAATACATGGGATAATGACAACCCATATATTTATAATCGATTAACGCATAATGACAACCCATATATTTATAATCGATTAATGCCACATTAAAATTATTATACAACAATAATAAAAAAGTGACCAATGTGGCCTGCAGATGTTGATTATTGTTTTTTCTTCATCAGGACGCTCAGGGGGAGAGCTTTGTCAGTTTCTTGGACTGCCGTGTCACAAAGATGGTATGTGAAAATAAAATTTACTATAGTCTTGTCTCTCTCTGTTTCCTTCTCTTGCAGACACAATTCACCACGAAATAGATATACTTTAACCCGTACAGTGCAGGGATAGACTTTAGATGTCAGAATCTGACGTATGTAGACGACAAATTCTGACTTCTAAAGTCGATTACAGCACTATAAGAATAAAGAATATTTAAAAATGATTGCGGACTCATAATATCGTTATTAAATGAATCGGAAAGAGCTAACGAAGGCAGTTATAATGATTTTAAATTGAAAAAAAAACATTTGGACTCCAATGTTTTCATATAAAATTCAGCGCTTTAGGGGTTAAAGGCGGTGTCACACTAAAACGTATCGTAGGCCCTACTAGCGTATGGAAAATATCACTCATACGCTGGTATATATACGTTGGCAAACGATAAGGGTACGTTACAGTGGCGTATCCAGAAATTAATTAATGGGGGTGCTCAAATGTCCCAGAAACCATTCAACAGCACGGGCCTGTACGGGGTGGGGGAGTTCATGCCCTCCGCAAAGTTTTGAAAAAAATAAGCATCTAATAGTGCGATTTCGTGGTATCATTGTTGTTAAACGAATTGAGATGCTGGCTGAAATGTCAGTTTTTTAATAAACATATGTATTAATAACTGGCCTAGACTAGTCCAGCTATTTACGCAAACACAACCACACAATGGAAAAACCATAAACATAATCAACATTAGCTCATTTATTAGCGATAGCGAACTACGAAGAATATTAAATGAGCTAGATAAACATAAACAGCTGTGATTGTGCTGTGTTATAATTATCATAGGGTAGGGTGGTCTATGATTTTTACTATCAATCTTAGCATATTTACTTTCTAACAACTTTGTTTCAAGGTTGTCTATGATAATTACCAGCAAACATGTTTGCATAATGTTGCTTCAAGTCCGGCTCAACGTTTTAATTATTGGCTAACACTAACACAAAGTTGATATATTTTATTCTGTTTCTTTTCCAAAAAATGAACGAACGTTTGAAAAAGCTCACACTAAGGGTGCGCAGGAGAAAGAAGACCAGTCGCAACAAATTCCTACTTTTAGGTGCTCTGAATGATCTTTTTTTTTAAAGATTTCGCTTCTGTCGCCACATAGGGCGATGCGACGAGCACTTGCCCACCCCGTAACAGTGATCATTGTCTATTCTGATGGCGTCAATGATGCATCACAGACACCAGCTCTTAAATGGAAAGGGGTATACATTTAGGTGTATGGGGGGCTTGCATACTGGACACTGGTGGATTAATTTTATAAAAAAAATATTGAGTTAGAAATTTACCGCTCTGGAAATTAAGGGGCATGCACCCCACCCCCTGGATACGCCCCTGCGTTACGCATAGGTTGTATACGTCTCAAAGCCGCTGACCTACGCAGGCATACGCTGGCACACGGCGAGGCTTAAAATTGTGTATATGGTATAAAAACGATATGTACACCCGAACACTAGAGAAATTCTATAATGTACCAAGGAATTTAAATATTCCTTGAATGTACGTTACTCATATAAGTTCTGAGAAAAATATTTATCAGTGAAGCGAAACAAATATCCCGTTTATGTTTGAGACATTGGACATGTTTCATGTTGTGTAGTAAATGTGATGTCAAAAATGCTTTAGAAAAATCTGATTAAGATAATGTTTATAAGTATGTACATGTATGTTATAAGTTTATAAGTATATATGTTTATGTTACAGACTGTGCTTTTCTATGTGATGATGGGTCGTGTCTGCCGAGTAGTCTCTGGATCTGTGACGGTGAAGCTGATTGCGCTGGAGGTGAGGATGAAGAAGGCTGTGACAATAGCACTGTTACTGGTAGGCTTCATACTAAACCTACAATGTAGGATACATAATGCCTTCTAAAAATGGTTGTGGCTCTTATTCCCATTAGAAACTGACCTTGACTTTCTTGTGGAATAATCTTCAATCAGAAATTAGATCATCTGACGCCACAACAATTTTTTTCTCAAATTGCTTTCCAATGAAAATTTCAACTCATACTGCTTTCATACCACGACACTTTTCATCGGCAATAGACATGTCATTAAACATGGAATGGCTTTTATGTTCGAAAGAAACCATTGCCATATAATTAGCTTGTGGTTCTCTTCAAGTAGACTTTTTCTTGTGTATTAATGTTCTTCTTCACTTTTTAGTTGTTAGTATTCAATTTCAGTTTAAATTATTTGCATTTTTCATTATTGTTGTCGTACATTTCATGGTTTTAATGGTTACTCTCTGACGTCGTGGGAAAGTACGGGATGTCAGAGGGGAATCATTGCAATATGATAAGCTTGCGGTGCTCTCACGGTTCGTGATCGCTCTGTGGTGCTCCTCTCCAATCACAGACTTGATTGCCAACTGTGGGGCCACTGTGAGTCTGCCCATAGGGCCCACTTTTATTTTTGTATGATTTTGCTCTGTTTGTTTTTGTCAAAAAATGATGTTAAGTATTATTTATTTTAATAGAATATTTGTTTTGATACATACATGTACATTGTTTTGTGATGTTCATTATAAAAAATAATACGGTCATTGTTTTTTGTGTTAATTTACATTGTGTATCAGCTGTGACGCTGTCCCAGGTTTTTAGAATATATATATATACATTCAATAGTAAACTCGCTACATATATATAGGTGCCAGAGGCACTCGTATTATTATCAATTATCTGAATAGCTTAGTGCATACTGTTATCAGTTTGGTCTTATTACTTTATCACTTTCATTACACAAGATATGACATTATTTTGGTCTGAATTGTCACTTAAATGGTCATGCTGGCCGAAATGTGACGTAAATAAACTCACTCACTCACTCACTCACTCACTCACTCACTCACTCACTCACTCACTCACTCACTCACTCACTCACTCACTCACTCACTCACTCACTCACTCACTCACTCACTCACTCACTCACTCACTCACTCACTCACTCACTCACTCACTCACTCACTCACTCACTCACTCACCCACCCACCCACCCACTCACTCACTCACTCACTCACTCACTCACTCACTCACTCACTCACTCACTCACTCACTCACTCACTCACTTACTTACTCACTTACCTATTTATACTTTTTATAAGAATCCTTAGTTAAATAATATTTATTACTATCCTTAACATTTAAATTTTTATTTTATGAATATTACATTATACAAAGTGTCATTATTAGATGGACAATACGGCAGTTAAGCCAAGATGAAGAATGTTAATAAGAAAACAACTTACATTGTTTTATTAATTATAGTGAATTGTTTAATTATTGCTGTAACCATGGTAACCGGTATCATAACCCAACTAAAACTCGAACTGCCTACATTTTTTAATGACCCGTTATTTATACAGTGCCAGCAGAAAATTGTATAATTATTGCTGTAGCCCGTATCATAACACAACTAAAACTCGAACTGCATTTTTTTTAATGACCTGTTATAAATACAGTGCCAGCAGAAAATTGTATAATTATTGCTGTAACCCGTATCATAACCCAACTAAAACTCGAACTGCATTTTTTTTAATGACCTGTTATAAATACAGTGCCAGCAGAAAATTGTATAATTATCGCTGTAACCCGTATCATAACCCAACTAAAACTCGAACTGCATTTTTTTGAAGACCTGTTATAAATACAGTGCCAGCAGAATGATGCAGACTTTGTACTTGACGAATATTAGTTTAACCCTCACAGCGTCGGGATCGACTTTAGACGTCAGAATCTTACGTCTATAGACGTCAGATTCTGACGTCTAGAGTCAATACGCACACTGTATGAGTACTATTTATAATGGCTGTACACCCTTAAAATATGTATTCAAATGGATCAGAAAGAGCTAATTAAAACGACACAATCAGGCTAAAATTATAAGAAATGCATGTCCAAAATAAGAAATACGGGAATTTCGTCTCTATATCTCGCTTAACTGGTAAATACGCAGCACAAGATTTAAAAAAAACTTTCGCAGCTCTAGTCTATGGACAAGTTTACATTATGGTCGTATTAAGAAGGAAAAAAATCACCGATTTTTTACGATATAAGTCTGATTGAGTCGCTTTAAGATATGATGATTTCAAATTGAAAAAAAACCCCTCTGGTCTACATGGTTTTTACGAACGTATTTCAGCGATTTAAGGGTTGAAGGTTTACCATGTTTATAGGTCTACGTAGCATTGTTATAAATTGTTGTTTTTCTTTCAGGCTGTACATCTACAGAGTTTGAGTGTGGGGACGGTGGCTGTGTATCACCTGACCAGATATGTAATGGCGTCCATGATTGTAGTTTGGGTCAGGACGAGTTAGATTGTAATACTGTGAGAAGGGAAACTACAGTGGAAATGACAACACGGGAAAAGGCGAGAAGAGAAACTACAGTAGAAATAACAACATGGGAAAAGGCGACCATGGAATCAACAGTATAACCTACATCATTGTAAATCACCAAAAAAAGAAATATGTTATATATCAGTATTTGGATCAGTGATAAAATCAACTACATTGCAAATCAGTGGAAAAGAAAAGGAGAATCATTCTATTTATTTAGTAATAAACCAGCCATATGGCAAATCACCGCAGATGAAAAGGCGAAGCATTCTATAGAATTAGTAACAAAACCAACCATAATACTGCAGAGGATAAGACCATCTTTACCATATAATAAGTGATAAAATAAGTGAATCAACCATATTACAAATCAATGAAGAGGAAAACGCGATATATACTGGGCCATAATATGCAATGCAGTAATACAAACATCCATATTACAAATCATCATAGAGGAAAAAATATAATTATATATAATATAATATAATATAATAATCCAGCCCTAGGTTTCAGCCATTTTACAAAATTACTAATTGTTGGTATATGATATAATCTACTACACATTTACTACACATATCGTATTTGACTCATCATGGATGAGCTCGTGGATCTGGCTTTACCAATTAAAGAACTACACCTAAAAGATAGGAGCTGATGCAACGACGGCCAATCGAGAAATCATTGGTACAATTGGCCCGATCAGTAGAGAAGGTCTCTGTCTCCGCCAATACCTCTTTTTCGTGTAATCTTGACTGAAATATCAATTTCTTGTATTACTTTCATGATTTAGGGTCATCTTGAATGTCAAAAGGTCAATTTAAATGTCAAGTAATCGAAAATATTATTTCTACCAAATAAAACTACGAGCATGACTGTAATACCTAATATTCATGAGATTTCGTTTGAAAAATCCATTTATGGTATTATGGGTGTGATAAAACTGAGAATAAAGGTGACCTTCAAGGTCAAAAGATCAATTCCAAGGTCAAATTTCTAAAAGTATTATTTTCAATAAATACAAATAGCAGCAAGTGTAATACTTTTTTTATGTGATTTTGAATAGAAAATCCATTTGTGGTGATTAATTTGGTGATTCCAAGGACCTCCTCGTTATCAAAAAGTAAATTCCAAGATCAAATTTTAGGAAGTATGATTTTTGATGATTAAAGGTCATCTTCAATGTCGTAAATTTTAACCATTGTAATATCTTGTTTTCATTTGATTTGCGACTAGAAAATCAACGCTTCCCCTTCCCTTTAATGTTTAATGTTTTTATGTTGCCCTTTAACACAGTCGATCTCTCTTTAACGCATTTGCGTCACTCTTTATCGCTTCCTCGTCGCCCTTTAGTGCCTCTCCACCACCTTTTAACACACCCAGATGAGCTTGAACGCTTATTCGTCGTCTGTTAACGCCTCCACATTGCCCATTACCGCCTCTTCACCGCCTTTTAGTGCCTCCCCATTGTAATTCCTCGTTAAAACTGACACTTTTTATAAGGTAAATTGATGTGTTTCACATTGAGCAAAGTGGCAAAACAATAACCATTACAAACCTACCTGAATCAGATTATCCAGTCAAAATCATACATAAATAAGGTATTATGAGTGCTCCAATTTTTTCGCATTTACATGTCTTATGTTCTTCACCTCCGCAAAAATTTGAAGGCAGGGGTGGGGGATAAACTAAGAGTTGAGCATTTAATGGGTTCCTTTTTATGTTAGTGGATATTCGACCTTGTGACATTATTGATCTAAAATATATCTTTTTAAAAAAGGCAACCAGTTCTTTTATAAAATTAAAAAATTATATGAATCTCCTACACTATGAACCAATACTCTTTTTATGGTTATGAGTCAAAAATATTAATTCAAATTACATTACTAAATGTAGAAATAACTGCTGTATAGCCAAGATAATTGTACAATTTTTACCTGTGTAGCTTGTAGTGTGGTTATAATTCGGACATCAGAACATTGTGCCAGTAAATATTACCACACCTGATACTCTTAAACTCGAGATATGAAATATGAAATAGATATGAAATATTTAACTTGGTGGTCATCCTGGACGCCATCTTGAATTTATCAAAAGGCTCAGGGTGGATTCCTGGGGACTTTTAGTATGCTGGATGGGATAGTTTTCTGAACATTTTTTGAAATTTTCAGCTTGTTCTAAATTTGTTCCAGCTTTCACTCATATATACCCTAATACTTTTGGCCTAATCAGCTAATAACCAGGACACACAACGCGACCCAGCAAACAGTGGACGTTCAACTAACGTTAGTTTAACCCTTTCAAGCCTGACTTCGACTTGTAGTGGATGAAGATAATTTGATGTGGGTGAAAAAGTAAAGAAAATTGTCATGTATTGGTAAACCAGTTTCATGGAAATATTCATTCTAAAACCCTTGGTTGGAGGAAAATTAAGTCTGTTTTCAGGGATGTGAAATGATGCTTTAATGCATCGTGAAGGCTTAAAGTGGTAAACCAACAATGGTTCAACGTCCCGTGTTTACTGGAGAGTATAACAAAGCAATCGTGCCACGTTGACACACTGTTGTTTTCATGTTCGGCCATCGTCTACGACTAACGTTAACATTAAAATAACATTGGACCAGCGTGGTCAACAATTGCTTTACCAGGCCTACATTAGCGTTGTCTATTCTGGTTATCGATGAGAAACGTAAAGGGTCCAAAGATCGCCAACGACATGGCCAGTGGCGTCAGATTTAATCCTAAACACTGATGTGCTATATGTGACGGTTTATTACAAAGCTATACTGTCGGCCATGTAAAGCGGGACAGATCCGTGATGCCAACAGCTGCGGTGACATATAAAGGCATCACTGAGCTACTCACTGTAGGCCTGACCAACACGGTATGTCATCAGACAGTAAGAGAGTTTGTGTTACTATTTTGCTACCAATGCTGTACTATTTATATTGAGAGAGCTTGCGTTTGGATTCCACTAAACACGACGAGATCATGCATTCATGCTATTTTAATGCTAGATAAGACCAGCGCCGAAGAGAGTAGGCCAGTATTAAGTAACCGGCAATAGCGTGTTTGACATTAGGTTTCTAACGTGGGATGAATGGAGTTACCCAAAGAGAGTTATCCTTCCTATTGTTACTCTGGGGACTATGCGACCCGAGGATAGCGGAGCTGCGCGAAATGCCACGGTGTTTCAACATTAAATTGTACAGCGAAACCCAAGTCTCCGGCCGTCTGGGCATGTCTGGGGGTAGGTCCCCTAGACATGCCCAGAACCCCTTATCGGGCGAGCGAAGGAAAACGCTCTCAATAACCCACCATGCCCTATCACCTCCACCCTCACATCATCATCTGTACATCATTCATCTCATCAATTGACTACAACGTTTTTATCGTATTACAATGTCAGTTAAAAGAACGAATGTGCCGAAAAGTGACGTAAAGCAATGATTTACTACTACTACTGAAAGAGAGCCACATATTGTCACCACTCACCCCCGCCCCCCCTCATCCAAACGTAATGCTCAGTGTGTATGCCTATAATTATGTGTGTGTGTGTGTCATTAATCATTTCATCAAGCTTTTATTTGTATCCCATGCCATAATTACTTACTTAATGTGTCAGTGACTGTGAATACATGATAGCGTAGTACATTTTGACCAATACCCAATTCTGCTGAATTGCTGGTTAGTATTTGTCATAAGAAACTGGAATTCATAATACAACCTCAAACTCCAAGATATTGCTATTAAAAAGTTATTAATACAGGTATAAATAATCATTTGTGACAATCAGTGTAGTGATACGTAGTACCAAGAGGCTATTACTCACCCTTCCACCATGCAGGGGTACTGGGATGATTGCTAGTAGTAGTACTTTTCGCCCCCATCCGGGGAGGGTCATTAGGGATCTGCTCCGTCAGTTAGATGTTGTATGGCATGGTACGGAAGCACTAGTCTACAGCAATCATCCAAGGGAAGCTGCAGCCTCCTCGTATCTGGCCATAATCTTCGGGCTGATTGCCAGTGGCGTTCCCTGGTTCCTCCTCTCAACTGCGGTGCTCATTCAGCTCTTGCATCAGTGCTGGCGCTTAATAACCGACAATAGCGTGTTTGACATTAGGTCTCTCACGTGGGATGAATTGATTTACCCAGAGGTGGTTATCTTTACTATTTTTACTCTGGGGACTATCCGACCCGAGGATAGCGGAGCTGCGCGAAATGCCACGGAGTTTCAACATTAAATTGCACAGCGAAACCCAAGTCTCTGGCTGTCTATGCATGTCTGGGGATAGATCCCCTAGACAGGCCCAGAACCCCTTATCGGGCTAGCGAAGGAAAACGCTCTCAATAACCCACCATGCCTTATCACCCCCACCCTCACATCATCATCTGTGCATCATTTCATCTCATGAATTGACAACAACGCTTTTATTGTATTAAAATGTCACTTAAAAGACCTTTTGTGTCGAAAAGTGACGTAAAGCAATGATTTACTACTACTACTACTACTCCACCATGCAATATGTTTCCTAAAAAGCAGTTATAATTAGCCGTGATGTGTTAAAGCATAATAAACTGTGTTATAAACACATAATCCTTACAGCCCTACAACCCAATAAAATAATGTTTGATATATGCTGTTATATGTACTGCTTGTCATAATATAAGCTTAAGACATTATAAGTGAAATAAGTGAGAGGAAAACTGCGTTGAGCCAGTGTTGGTTTAAAGTTGAACCAGTGTCGCAGAGGGTGGTCCAACTGTATTTCGACATTCACTCAAGGTCTTGTCTTTTACGAAAACAAACAATCATTGTACGACACCCATATTTTGCTTCCTGCAGACATTAATGTTTACACTGTGTTATCATTTTGGGTGTAATCAATACGATTTAAAAATAATTGCCCTTTATTTTGACTAATCTAGTTCAAATAAATCCCTACCACTAACCAGTTTAAATCAGAATGTATGTTGACACAGCAGTGTTCTTGCATGTGTGCAACGAAATAACTTATTGTGAACATACTGAGCAGTGTGGTCTTTTTACTTTACTATTTTATTACAAACGATATGATAATATTTTAGTCTGAATTGTCACTTAAATGGCCGAAAAGAAACTTTCCTATTTACTTACTTAAATCGCCCAATAATGAGTCACTTATACCCAATATATTTTCTCCGGCCATCTGGGCATATCTGAGGGGAAATCCACTAGACATAGCGCATATCCTCTCATTGGTTGAGTGAAGGAAACACTCTCAATAACCCGCCACGCCCAATTATCCCACCATCTCTTTATCATCTGTATATCATTCATTTTTCGGTACAGATGGCACTGTCTTAACATCTTACCCAAAGCTATTTAAATGACTGTTCCTGCCAAAAAGTGAGGTTAAACCACAATTTTACTGACTTTCTTACTGCATGCCCGGAATGTAATCTGTATTGAGACATCACTGAGAAGTTCCAATGATGACGTTGAAGTTGTGACTTGAGGAGTTCCAGTGCCGCCATCTCTACTTACAAAATTATGTCCGTCAATCATCACAACCTGGTTTGCCCGTCATTTACATACTTCCTTTACCTTCTGTGCTGTCACTTTTAAGTATAGGCTAGGTTACATTATATTATATGGGCGGTTCTCAATAGGTGCGTCGAACAGGTGGGACATTTGGTCCCGTTTTTTTTAATCAAAATTTTAACTTATTTACTTAACAGGTCGATTAAATTAATGATAATTAGCCATACAATTAAATTTGGAAGCAGAAAATGGAGGATAAATGTGAAAAATACGTGTTTTTTAGAACGGTCGCGCAGAGGACATCAAATGTTTTTTGGTGTCCTCTCAATAATGCCATGTGCGACCGCAGTGAATGATTTTCTTGTTGTCCTGTGCGTGACCTTTGGTGTCTCATGTTCGACCAAATGTTCGACCATGTGGACACGAAATTTTTTTGTGTCCTTACTTTCTAGTATTGATTTTCAATGCTACGACCATTTCGTGTCCAATGTTACGACCACTTTCGTGTCTCACAATGTTGTGTGATCATAACTTTTCACTGTTTTGTAGGTTTAATCTTCAATTTTCACAAAAAATATATCAATGTAGATACAGACGAGATCCAACATTGATTCTGCTATTTTGTACAGTCATTGTGAAATAAAAACACTATATATGAGCGGTCGAACGGTCGCAGATTTCACCTTATTTTCATCCCCTATACAAATACCTTTTTCTTCTTGTTCCATATTGTTTTGTATACAATTATGAAAAACACAAACAACCCCTGTACACATGGGTGTATACACACCTATTTGGACACTAAATGGCGACTACCGTTCAAGAAAATGACATCAAAAGAAAATGCATGTAGGACACGAAAATTGTATGTTCAGTAAAAGTAGTAATTAAACCCTTTTACTTGGTTTTCATTTGTTTTCAACTATTATTTCTGCATCTGCATCATTTTATTTGGCTTTTTAGTTTACTTTTCAAGCGACTGTGGCAAGGTGTTTAAATTTATGACATGATTTAGTACTAGCTGTCAATAGGACACGAAATGTTACGACCACTATAGCTTAATATATTTCATAAAAAAAGGCTTTAATTATTATAATTTAGCTGCTAATATATAATTTTCATATAAAATTAGTTCTTCCTCTACAGATTTGTCCGTAAATTGCTTAGATAAACATAATTGGTGTCCTGTGATAAACAATTGTTCTTGGTACAGTTTGAAATGTCCTGTTTATTTGCTTCAAATAATGCATCAATAAACAGTAAAAATTTGTCATAATTATTAGATTAAATGATCATATTTAGATTTAAAAGCTCTTCCAGTTTCTTTAGTTTGTCAAGAATTGATAAGTATTAAAATATTTTCAAGTTTTCATGGAGTAATATCATTTTTGTCTATTTAAAAAAAATACCCCATTTTCGACGCACCTTTTGAGAATAGCCCATATACCAGTATACATATACTATATATATTCGGCGGGATGAAAATCCCTTCTAACTAGCTGACAGATTGCCAGCATGTCCCTCTTCTGCCAGAGAATTGCGACCTATGTGCGGCAGTACTTTTCTCACTATAAGACATGTCTTCACAGGTGCGCATAATATTCAGTTTCTACAGGAATATAACCTCTATTATATGTTTTAATCATTACACTTTGACTTGACAAGTCTATATATGTCATGTTTTTTATACAATCACTCCAATTTCATGGAGATATATTGACTTCAAGTCATTCATTCTATAAACGCTTTATCTTTTACATTATTTAAACTGCTATATACATTTTTATACCTCGTATACTGTGCTGTAGTGCAAGTGCTACAACATGTCATCAAACTCGTTACATATAGGTGCCAGGAGCACGATCATATTATCATCTAACTTTTTAAACTGAATATTTTAGTGCGAACATGCTGTTATCATGCTGTTTTGCTCACCTTACCACCTTTACTATAAAAATTAGGAGATTGTTCTACTATGAATTGTCATACTGGCCGAAAAGTGACGTAAAAAGTTACTTACTTACTTACTTACGACATCTTTAAGATCACCCCCTTTGTGTTTGAGTAGCTTACACGCACAGCCAGTAGCTGGGTGTGTGCTGGGATTGACACGTTGTAAAGGTGTTAGTATAGCGGCGCCCATCATACAAGGCATCATGGTATACAGCACAGCCAATAGCCGGGTGTGTGCTGTGATTGACCACGTCCTCAAGGTGTTAGTATAGCGGCGCCCATCATACACGTCATCATGGTATACAGCACAGCCAATAGCCTGGTGTGTGCTGGGATTGAACACGTCTTCAAGGTGTTAGTATAGCGGCACCCATCATACACGCCTTCATGGTATACAGTACAGCCAGTAGGCAGGTGTGTGCTGGGATTGACCACGTCGTCAAGGTGTTAGTATAGCGGCGCCCATTATACACGCCATCATGGTATACAGCACAGCCAGTAGGCGGGTATGTGCTGGGATTGACCACGTCGTCAAGGTGTTAGTATAGCGGCGCCCATCATACACGCCATCATGGTATACAGCACAGTCAGTAGCCGGGTGTGTGCTGGGATTGACCACGTCGTCAAGGTGTTAGTATAGCGGCGCCCATCATACAAGTCATCATGGTATACAGCACAGCCAATAGCCGGGTGTGTGCTGTGCGTCGTCAAGGTGTTAGTATAGCGGCACCCATCATACACGCCATCATGTTATACAGCACAGCCAATAGCCGGGTGTGTGCTGGTATTGACCACGTCGTCAAGGTGTTAGTATAGCAGCGCCCATCATACACGTCATCATGGTATACAGCACAGCCAATAGCCGGGTGTGTGCTGAGACTGACCACGTCATCAAGGTGTTAGCATCGCTGTGCCCATCATACACATGAATATTCTCGGCATATGTTTTGGGCATAGATTCTAGGCATTGGTTCAAGGCATAGGTATATAGCATAATAATTGGGACTATTCAGGCTAGACCTATAGGAGACTCAGGGTCTATAGGCTATATGGTTATACTTAGGCCTATTATATATAGTCCACTTGAAGGCACAAGATCCTAAACTGCCACTTTACAAAGTGGCAGTTTAGCACCTTCTAACTCCGAGGGGACGATATATAGGTCACCATGTACATACATATTCATCCCCGGCAGATTACACCACGATTACCACCAGGAGCATAGTCTGTGGTCATGATCACTTGTGCCGATAGAAGTAATTGATCCCCCAATATGCTGGTCAGGACCAAACCACAGCCGCCTGCCACCATGAGTCATTGTAGGTTGGGGTCCTCCATCCAGACAGGTGATCCTTGACGAGGGTAACCGGTAGGCCTACATCGCCAGGACAGACCGGTGTCGAGTGGCAAACCCTATTATACTTACTTCGGGCATCAGGCTCCAACCTCATCTGGGGGACATCGAGGCGGACCTTGACGCAATTAGCGTTGTGCGTCCACCATAATGTCCACCCTGGCTTCTTCGACAGCGTAAAAACTGTTTTACCTTTCAGGAAGGGAGCCACCTGTCCTCTTGTCTTCCAGAGCATGTTGCTGAAGTTATTTTGTGGATGTCCGAGGCACCGAAAGGTGTATACTGACGATCAGAGGAAGGCAAGAGGACAAGTGTGTCTTTTGTCTGTGATGATCATGAATTTAGCTGCTGTATCAACGATAAGGCTTTAATCTGCACAGCTGAACTATTAGCTATTGAAGCTGCAATTGAATACATCTGGGAAAGTAGGGGAGTGGATTTAATCACATACTCATTATCATAACTGAAGGATCTTAAGTGCCAAAAGCTCAATAACCCAATTGTTTCCAATATTTTGCATATGTGCCATTACTTGTGCAGACACAAAGACATCGTTTTTTGCTGGGTGCCCAGCCATATTGCGATACAGGGCAATGAGCGGGCTGACGTTTTGGCCAAGGCTGCCCTGGATAAGACAAAACAGTTTTACAATACCATATACTGATTTTAAGTATAACATCTCTGTTTACCTCCAATGAACCGCAGAAGAGATGACGTACGTTGTCTTATGCGGGGCCAAAATTTGCCATGCCTATTTCACAAACGGATATTTACAGAGAGGAGAATTTAGAACTATGTGCTACAATACGCCTCTCACTGTAAGACATATCCTTCTCAGGTGTGTAAAATATGTGCACATCACAAGGACATATTTTAAGGTTAACTCCCTATTTAAACTATTTAGGGACACCCCTGCGGGTATTATTATTCAGTTCATACGGGAATGTAACCTGTATTATATGTTTTAATTATTAGACTTGACAAATCTATATAATTATGTCATTTGTATGTCATATGTCTTTACACGATCACTCCAATTTCATGGAGATATATTGACGTCATAAGTCTTTCATTTTATAATCACCTAATTTTTTACATTATTTATGCTGTTATATACATTTTATACTTTTATACTGTCTTGTAGTACAGGCGCTGCAACATGTCATCAAACTCGTTACATATAGGTGCCAGGAGCACGATCATATCATCATCAAATTTTTTAAACAGAATATTTTAGTGCGAACATGCTGTTATTAGTTTGGTCTTTTCACTTTACCACTCTCACTATACAAAATAGGAGATTGTTCCACTATGAATTGTCACCTAAATGGCCATACTGACCGAAAAGTGATGTAAATAAGTCATTTTACTTACTGACTTACGACGTCTGAGTAGCTTACACATACAGCCAGTAACCGGGTGTGTACTAGGATTGACCCAGGACCAGTCCCAGATATGCTCGGGATTGATTACGTATACAGTGCAACCTGTACATACCGGACCCTGTGCAAACCGGAATCCTGTCTATACCGTAATAATTATATTGGTCCCGAATTAATTACACTCAAAAGAATACTAATTACCCTTTCCAAACCGTAACCTGTCTACTCAGAATACCGGATTCATTATTTTCCCCAAATGCATAGGTCTAAATTGTATTGTATTTCACCTGTCCAAACCGGAATCGATTTTTTTTTATTTTGTTTTTAAAAGTCGCATGATGTGCACTAAGGGTTGAACAGGAGGCGGTAAGGTGACGTAACATCCTGCTTGTTGTCTGGTTATGCAATGGAGAAGGTGCGAAGTTCGTGTATTCTTAACTCAATTTATTGATACAGTGAAACATAGAAAAAATGTTTTTACATAATGGTCTGTTTCAAACAAGAGCTAAGAGATTACATTTATTAATTTTGACGGCCGTTTTGGTGGCCATTTTGAATTTTCCTCAGAGGTCAATAGAGGTCATACATTTTTTTGCGATGGATTTTGAAAACACATTTCCCATACCTAACACCATTCCAAATTTTTAAAACTGAAAATTTGTTTCCAGACAGTTTTTTTTACTATTATAGTATATATTAGTTAATCGACCTCATAATTGACATTGAACAAGACCTTTGACCTAAAAAAAACACCCCACATCGTAGAAATGACCCCAAAAGCTGATTTATCATGTCACAAAACATACAAAAAGTAGTATTACATAATATTCTACTTCAAAAACGAGCTGAGATATTACATATGATCGTCTTCATGGTCGTTTTGGCGGCCATTTTGAATTTGACCTCTAGATGGCACCAGAGGTCACGCCCATTTTGTTTGAGATGGATTTTGAAAACATATTGCCCATACCTACCGCTTTGGTGGCCATTTTAAATTTTCCTCAGAGGTCAACGTAGGTAATTGTACGGTCTTTATGAATACCGAAAACAACCGATAACAACAAAACTACCGAAAACAACCGAAAACAACCTGGAAATACCGAAAACAACTTCATTTTTTCATCTTAAGACTGTGTGTATAGTTTCCCAATACATATGTGCAAATATATAATAATATTTTATACCTGTAATAGGCTGGATATAGCCTAAATATGTTGTTTTCGATGATTTTGCAGTTGTTTTCGGTATTCATAACCCGTAGGCAGCATCGAGACTACGGCTGTCACTGTTCATGCTGTTACGGTGCAAGGCCACTACGATGTACGGCAAGCGCCAGTTGAGTTGTTTTCGGTATAGCTCGTTGCCGTAGCTTCGATACTAGACTAGTATATATTAATTGTTATATCGATATTGTTGCTGTATTGTTTGTTAATCAATTTCTTATTACTGTATCATAATCATAATATCTTGTTTTCGGTACCGTGAAAGCATATATAGGCTTATGTCTGCAGGTCTGTATTTGGCAATATGATGTCAGAGTGAATTGGACAGCCAGAGTAGAACGCTAAAAATAGCGAAAACAACCGGCAACACAGAAATCTAGCATACAGTTTTAAAACTATAAGAATGATAAATTTTTATAAAATGTAAAATACTGTTTCACTGAGAAAGTAGTAAATAATTATATTTGAAGTGTGTTTTGTTTTCCCTAGCAAAGATGTGAAGTGTGTTGTTTTCGGTATTTATATCTTCACCACTACATGGTAAGTAACGTAACGTAAATAGCGAAAACAACCAACGCTACCGGTACCACAGAAATCTAGCCTACAGTTTTACAACTAGAGGAATTATAAATTATTATAAAACGTATTACTGTTTCTCTGAGAAAGTAGACTAGTAAATAATTATATTTGTAATGTTTTTTTTCCCTGATGACAAATGATTAGAACTGCTCCAGCAAACGAAGTGTGACTGACGACAACTCCCGTACTGTCACCACCTCTGTAGGAGGGGGGGGGGGCGACGACGCAATGGGCCCTCTTTGTACACTTGCAATAAATCAACAATTAAAATATGTACAAAAAAAATAGTTAATTATAATAATATTCATTATTACTTATTTATCCGTGTCGAGCTATCTAAGCTGAAGAATATTTTAAATTAAAATATGCAATCGTTTTGCTAATCCCGTAATCTCCTTTGTTATATTTAATTTCTGCATACGGGGAGTGTTTCATACGGTGGTGTGTATGTCTTATTGAATTATACATCAGTATATCACTCCAGTTAACGGTACGGTATAATACGAGTACGGTATAATATTATTATGATTATTAAATTTTAAACTACAAACATAAAGCGATTGTTATCAGGCCACCACGTGACAACAGAACGCATTAAGATAATATAATTGAATCTTCAAAATATACCATTTATATATGGTATAGAAAATAAATATATTTCCTATCAAATTAAAAGAGTATTGAACTAATTTGCGGCTGGATGTTGACATTGTGAGCAGATATTAGTAAATCTCAGATCACAGCTTGGCATGGTCACTCATCACAAACACCTTACGCTGGGAGCAGTTCAGCTACTCATTATTGCGCAGTCGATGGCAGTTGAACAGCAGCGGAGCAACATTGGGAGGGGGAGGGGGGGGGGGGTTAGGTCATGACACGCTGTGAGTTGTGGAGAGTTACACGAAGCAGAGGTTGAGCTGTGTTTTAATACCAAACATAAAAACATGGAAATAACATAATATAATTTAATCAATAATGTACATAACATTCATACATAACAAAAGATGTAAATTAATAACATAATTTAGGCTACATAACATACATACATACATAATATTTCATTAACATTAATGAAAAATAGATATACTTTTATTGACGACGGGAAATATGTTTAGACTTATGCGACATTAATCGTTTCATGTTTCCATGCATCTATGGATGTGCAATAAATAAATAAATTAAATTGAACAGCCTCTTAAAACATTTTTTTAATCATCAATCACGGGGGGATTGGCTAAATTTAAAAGACGACGTGAGAAAACGACACCTGACAAAATTTCTAAACACCAAACAAAGACTGAACAACAGAACCGTAACTTCGAGTGACAGTGGCCTTGTCGTGATGCGATCAGGTAGCAACAGTCGCAAACCCAACCAGCAGAAAAGGAAAGTTGCTGCTACAACCAGGACAGCCAAAAAAAGGAAACCTTAAATTGTTATGTATATATTTGTATTGTGCAGTGTGATATGTGATAGAGAAATGGACTCCACATGAATGCAAATATTGTATATATGAATTATCATTTTGACTCTGGAATATAAATATTTCCTCTATTGTGTAATGTCATATGTGATTGAGAAATGGACTCCACATAAATGTACATATTGTACATATTAATTATGATTGTAACTCTGGGATATATAGGCCCTAATATGTCTTTGAGACTGGACACGTAGGGTAGGCCCCGTATTATATGGTCATCATTTGACATTAAAATTAATCTCTGTTACGATATATCGTAACAGAGACTAATTCTAATGTCAAAGGATTAGGCCCATGTATGTTTATATACGAATGTCTTGCATTTACCAATAATAAAAACATGTACATACTTATATTGTGTTGTTCCTATTTTTGTTTGATAAAGAGCTTTGCGGTAGAGGTAATTTACATGGGCATTAATCTACCTCGTAATTGTACCCATATTGTTTTGCGATGGATATTCGAAACATATTTATCATACCCATCATGTCACAAAACATACAAAAAGTGGTATTACATAATATACTACTTCAAAAACGTGGTGAGATATTACATTTATTTGTTTTCATGGTCGTCTTGGCAGCCATTATGAATTTGACCTCTACAGGTCAACAGAGGTCACGCCCATTTTGTTTGCAATGGATTTTGAAAACACGTTGCCCATACCTAACACCATGCCAAATTTCAAAAACTTGTCACCAAGTTCACGATTGTTCCAAATATTGAGGTAGCTAGCCTATTCTTCCCCTGCTAGGAGTAGGCCTAGCTAGGCCTATCGTGTTTTATGATGTCCTAAATATGGAAACAAACGCGAAGAAACTATAACCAACTGTTCCACTTAGGCCTACCTCTTCAAGCACTTGTTGCAAGAATTACGAAATTAAAGCGAGAGCTGGCACCATGCCAATTTTCGTAATTGCAAGAAATCTAATGATGGGAAAAGGTGATAAAAGTGGCCTTCAAAACAAATAATTCTACAATGATGGCTTCATTTTTACCAGTAATAGTGAACAAAAATAACAAACTAGATCCAACAGATAAAAATATGTTTTTGTTGCAGTGTCCCACAAATTCAAATAAATCCTGAAAAAAAACACACAAAAAACACAAAAATCACTTCAAAATAAAAAAAACGAGGCTATGCCCAAATTTCTGATTGTTATGTGCATATATATATTTGCTACTGATACTGTATTGCGGGTCATTTGTCAGGTGCCCTGATGCATCTAGAAACTAAAACACTCAGGAACGTTCATCTCAGTAGTTTTCTTCAGCTGCTTCAAAAAATTCAAGTGTCTGGGTGATGTTTTGGATTCTGTATCCCTCTTGACATTTGCAGCATTTGAGGTCAAATCTTTTGGACGTTTAAGAATGTAGCTCAGATTTTGATCTAGCACAGCCTTTTTTTGCTTAGTTAAACTGTGGAATGTGGTCAAATAGTTCTTTTATCATGTGGGCGGTTACGAAAAAAGGGTCAGCATAATTTTATTGCTTAAAATTGTCCAATAATATTGGACAATTTTAAAATTTAGGTGATGTATATACCTACCATTAAGCCTACCTGTTGAAAAATAACTTCTAGTAGCAGAATTGAATAAATTTGGATTTTTGACTGATCAGTGTGAATTCATAGTTATAGTGATGGATATTATGTGTTATTCTAGTGAACATACACTGAGATGTAACAATAATTTAGAATTTTGTTCTTTCGTGTTCTTTCAAGACTTAGCTGCACCCTTGAGTTGTTTTCTACCATAGACATATATAGATTAACTAGACAGGACACGCCTTCTATCGAGCACTGGCCGAAGCAGTCAGCGACGCCGCCATCTTGGCTAGGACATCACATGACTGATGCCGGGTTGTTTACATTGGAGATGGGCAGGTGATTCATCACAGAAATGTGCTTTCCGTAGGAGAAAAGGTAAACTTATTCTTTTCCAAGTCATGTCAAGTGCTACGCATTGTTGATAGGATATTTTTATTCATACATAGTTGATAAAATCTTGCTAAAATATTACTTAAAGAATACAATAGGTGATTAAATGTGCCAGTCAACCCGCTTGCACAGGCATGACAGGTGACACAGAGACTGAGTGAGTGACAGGTGAATGTGTGAGATGAATATGCTGGTCACTTCCGACTTATAGGCCTAACGTTAGTCTTTCTCTTGCCATTTTGATCATATTATCACATACTAGTAGTAATAATTACTAGTACTACCTCATGTAGCCTACCTGCCTATAGTTACTGACACTCAGGGGCGGATCCAGGATTTGAAAAAGGAGGGGGCGCAGTGGCTTCGGGGGCTCGCTCCCAATACTTTTTTGGCCAAATTAGGGGACTTTTTAAAGAATTTTAGGCAAAAAGGGGTGGGCGTGCGCCCCCTACCCCCCTCTGAATCCGCGCTTGACACTGTAGGCCTACATTTATTCTCATGATTCTGATTATTTTTTGGCCAGTTTGGACTCACAATCACACTCTGTAGTGTAGGCCTAGGGCTAGGCTTAAATTTAACTTACAGTTATAGTCTATGGAGAATATTAGGCCTATGTCAATGATAAAATAATCAATATAACAAGAGCTCCCTAATGACCCCGAGGCCTGGCATGGGCATCATGCATAGACCTACAATTGCTACCTCCCTGCCCTATCCATGCCATGGTACATCAGACTGCTGGCTAGGCGGATCCAGGGGTCACACTCATAGCCATATGAGAATTTTTTTGTGGGGAATTCCTATTGAAGTATTCTGCCACTTCCACCCCCCCCCCCCCGCCCCTCGGTATAATTAACTTCTCTAATGGATCCGCCACCGCGTCTTGCCCGGTAGCCACGGGGTGCATCATTTTTTTGGATGAAAACTTAGTATAATATATCAGAGTCTATATATATATCAGAGTCTATCAGAGTCTATATAGGCCTACTGTAAATCTGGTAATTTTTTTGCGTGTTTAGATTTTTGTGATTTTTGTGACTTTTCGTGAAGTCTAGAATTCCTGAATTATCAATTTAGATAATAGTAGCGCTATACTATCATATAATTTGCGCGAGATTCTCAAATTTGCGAATTTAATTGTCCTTGCGAAATTCACAAAAAATAAAGCCTCGTGAATATTATCTAATATGATCTAGACTATACCTATATGGGGGCATATATGTTGAAAAATTTCAAAATTTATTTTCTTTGTTTATTTTGTGTCCTTTCTCTCTCATTAGGCCTAGCAGCAATAATTTAAAAAAAAATTTGGTTTGACATGGTAAATGAAATTTTTAATACTGTGTTTCAATTCAGATATACCCCTATACGGTAACTGTATTATAATCATAAAATTAATTTGGCAGGTCACATATAATATGCATGTGATGATGTGTAGAGAGAGAGATATCTTATTAGTGTATATTTCTATGCTCAATGATAAACAATGTTGCAATGGTAATTTATTTCATTGTACATTGCCTTGATCCACCCTGTGGGATATGTGCGTTATCAAAGAACCTTTTATTATTATTATAAAATAATTTCATTTGTGAATTTCTATTCTCATGAATGTATTTTGCAGCTGGAAAATGTGTTTGCAATTGTGGGAAGGGGGGGGGGGGGGGCACTCTGCCAAAATTTGGGCATAAAATGGGTGGTTAAAGCCAATTGTCAAAGCTTTACACATGTTGAACTAAAGTTGGCAACTAAAATCTAACAAACCTACTACTGGCATGGCCAATAATAATCAAATTAGATTTAGGATTTTTCTAAGGTGGTCACCTGGGAAACTTAAATTTAGGTGTTTTCACATGGAATCACCCTATAACATTTTGCTACATATTTAATACTGAGCAAACTTTTCCCTGTTGTGGATCCATGCCTGTTGCGGTGGGGAGGGGAGTATCCAGAATCCCCCTCCTCTGATAGCATTTGGTATTCTAGAATAAATACAGTACCTGTACATCCCTTTATTGCATTTTTTATAATTGATGGCATTTATGATCAGATTAAAAGCATGGTAGTCTCTAATTTAAATGTCATTGATCTCAAAACATTTATAATGCAGACCAACCATTGATCACAATTTTTTTTATAGCATCATTTTGTGCACTTTTTGCAATAGAACAGCTCATGTTCTATGTAATAGATGTGAGGCTGATGTTTTAGAATGAAAACAACAACATTTCAAAATAAACATATATTTGGGTGATGGTTGCTATAAATTATTCATCATGTTCATGGCATTAAACAATTTTTTTATCAAGATCCTCATGATTTTACACTAAAATTCTAGTTTAAAATATTGTTTCAGGTACTGGAATGAGTCATTCTGGATCAATGCATTATATATTTGAAGTGAAGTTGCCTGCTGACCCAGAAGTAAGCTGATGAAGAAAAATGAAAATAATCAAAATTAGGTAACTTAAGGTATAACTAAGCCACATTTATCCATTATAATTAATTACAATAATCCCTCAGACTACAAGGGAGATGGACACTTTATATTCATGATATTACAGTAGTCTTTAATGATCAGATAGTGTAGGTCTACATGATTGTGGGTTTCTGTTTCAAATCAGGGCGGTGGACATTTATTAGAATGTGGATTTTTTTTTTTAGAATAATAATAAGTACATCAAATCCATGATTCCATGTGGATAAAGTATTATACATGTTTGAGAGGTTGGTGTGCACATATCTAATTAATGTTATGTAGATTAAAGACATATTTTGAGAAATTTATGGTGGGTAAGTATAATTAATAGACTCTTATGTCAGGTACAAATAGTGAAATAGGCCTATAATGTAAACTTTGGATTTGTAACTTGAACATCAAAATTTACAGAAAATTTTAAACCAGGTGTGCAGGTATAATTTTGTTTAAATCTGTGATTTTCCATTTATATTTCATATATCTTTTATAATATTTGATAGATCATAAAACCTTTTTTCTACACTGAAATATTATGTATAACATTTTGCCTGGCAAGCTGCATCAATCATATTAACCTTATTTAATTTTACCTTACATTACCATGGACACCAAAGGTTTATTTTTTAATTTGAAGTCATCAATAATGGCTTACTTAGCCTTTTCTGCTCTATTTGATTTCCAATTTTATGGGTCTATGACCATTATAATTTTTTAAATTTTGACTTCTAAATAGACAGTTCCCACACTGTCACTCAGGGTTAAGAGCAGTATACATTTGTGAACCACATCAAATATTTTTAATTACATACTGAAACTTTCAGCATGCATGACTTATTATTATGTAAAAGCGCTGTGATCGGCTTAGTGCAGCTGGATACAAGCGTCTAAAAAAATACAATAATAATTATAATAATAAATTCAGGGTCATAAAAAATGATATAAATTTATTTTCTAAACCCTTGTCCTGCTAAATTTTTTGATCCCATTTTTCATTCACTTGAAGCTAGAATTGCTAATGCACATCCCAGCTTCAAATGACAAAAAAATATGTGTATTTCTGAAAAATAATCATCTGTAAAGTAATTATGTGATTGACCATGTCAATTGAGCATCTATTACAAACTGTTTTATCAATTTAGTTAGATTTTATTTGGTCTGAATCTACAGGAAAACATATATATATATATATATATACAGTCCCAGCAGCACAAGGGTTAATCTACTGAGCTGGTATGCCTATTAGGCAGGGTTGACAGCAGCAACACAAGCCATGCATGGTAACAACAGCCATCCATACCAATGTAACATATGTGTCATATGGTTAACATAGTTATTGTTTTTATTGGTATTGTGTAATAAATACAATTAAAATAAAAAACTCCTATGGCATTATATATTATGTACTGAATGTGATACAAAATCTAAAAAGTAATACATTTGGAAAGAAAAACTGTATCAATTGTTCACATACATTTATATCTGCATTTATATTCTTACAGATATTGCCCTACTTATGTGTGTGTATAATGCACATTGATACAACATTGAAACTGAATGGGATCATCGTTACAGTACGTTATATATACAGAAAAAACAGGATATCTTGTTAGTTCCCAGTTAGCCCCCCCCCCCATTTATAATTCAGGAAATAATATTTTTAAGTGTAGTGTTTGTACATATATATATATAATCATCAACTATTGTTGACTGGTCCTTTACAGACTGTTGTAAGGAAAATAGATAGACTATGTAAATATAAATCAATTTCATTGTGTTTTTGCCATTTATTTCATTGCTCTGGAATATATGTAGGCCTACTGATATGACAAATAAATAAGATGCAGTTGCTGTTATTTTGTCACTTTTGTCTTTTATGTCATATTTATTATTGTAATAAAAATATATTTCCTTCCTGAAAAAATACTGTTTTTTTACCCATCGGGGCTAAATGGGGTATTGTTGTCCCCTTTGTACGTCGTCGCTGGCACTTTTGGCTACTACGCCAACACTGTCCAACAGATTGAATTCACAATTTAAACAAAAATTCAACCCCTCCGGCAATTTTTTTACTCAAGGTGAAAGTCAAAGTCAAGGTCAAAGATTAAAAAAAATCTTGTTACCGCGATAACTTGAAAAATAATTATAAGATATCTTCAATTGTTTATGTGAAGTCACCCATGAGTATATAGACACTGATAGATGACCTGATTAAATTTTCCTTTTCATCAATAATCAAAATAGCCGCCAGTTCGCGACTAATTTTTGTATTTATTTTCCTTGTAACCTGGTATATGTAGGTTTCCGGGGTCTGCGAATCTTTTGGCATTGTCCGTTTTCATGGTTTCACCGAAAACGAGGCTATGGCGCCCCTTTTAGTTTTATTAATTTATTTATCCTTGTTTACCCGATTAAAACTTGAAAAATAATTATTGTATCTCTCCAATTTTTTATTTGAGTTCACCTATGAGTAGGCCTATGAACATGCCCTTATTAGATTTTCAGCTCTCCACCGATAATCAAAATGGCCAGCAGCTGGCGACTATTTTTAGCTCCCGCCGTCACCGTAGGTGAGACGGAGGGAGCTATGGATTCCGCCTCCGTTTTTTTTATCTCTTCTTTCGCCTATAACTTTGTAAGAAAATAAGCTAGGATAACAATTTTTGGTATGTGGGTTAATTTCTTCCAGGTGAATAATGGACAGGTTAAAATATTTTTAATCTGAATCCACTACGCAAGGTCGCAGAAGAGAAAATGATGATGTTACGGCGTTGGGCCGTTGGGCCGTCCGTAAACAATTCGTTTCCGGAGCATATCTCTGAAAGTACTTGTCCGATTGTTTACAAATTTTACACACAACACCCCTATAGGGGGTCTAGTTGTGCTTTTTGGGGTATATGAACTTTGACCTACTTTTGGTTCAGAACTATGACCTATTTAGACGTTTTGACGCACACTTCGTTTCCGGAGCAGATCTCGAAAAGTACTAGCTGGGCCGATGACAGTCATATTGCACATATATGTTCTCTAAGGTCCCTAGTTGTGCCTTTTCAGGTTTTTGGACCTTGACCTTGAAGTTGACCTAGCATTTTGACCTAATTTATAACATCGGTAAATCCGACTGAAAGATTTTGCAGAATATCATGAAAACCGCTGAAGATAGCTACACCATTACTATAAAACAAATTGTGAGGTTTCAGGAGAGGATGCATCTTGAAAAATTTGAAGTTGATAAAATTAAAAATGGCCGCCTATCGGCCATTATTCACCTCGACAGGCCTGATATTGTGGAATATCATGAAAACCGCTCAAGATAGCTACACCATTACTATCAAACAAATTGTAAGGTTTCAGGAGGGGATGCATCTTGAAAAATTTCGAGTTGATAAAATTCAAAATGGCCGCCTATCTGTCATTATTCACCTCGACAGGCCTGATATTGCGGAATATCATGGGAACCGCTCAAGATATGTACACCATTACTATGAAACAAATTGTAAGGTTTCAGGAGAGGATGCATTTTGAGAAAATTCAATTCGACCAAGTTAAAAATGGCCGCCAACCGGCCATTATTCACTTTAACATGGCTGTTATTTGGTAAACCATCCTAGATGGCTAGACCATTACTGTAAAACAAAATGTGAGTTTTGGGGGACGATGCACCCTGAAAATATTTAAATTATGAATTCAAAATGGCCGACAATCAGCATTATTTACCTCGATAGGCCGGATATCAGGTAAACCGTGCTAGATAGCTAGACCATTACTATAAAACAAAATGTGATGTTTCAGGAGAGGATGCCTTTTAAAAACTTTCGACTTAATCGAATTCAAAATGGCTGCCTATCGGCCACTATTTACTTTAACATTGCTGATATTTGGTAAACCGTGTTAGATAGCTGGACCATTACTATAAAACAAAATGTGAGATTTCAGGAGAGGATGCATCTTGAAAAAATTGACTGGATCAAATTCAAAATGGCCCTCTATCGGCCATTATTTACTTTCCCATGCCCAATATTTTGCAAACTGTTAGATGCTAGTCCATTACTATAAAACAAAATTTGTAGATAGGTAGACCATTACTGGGATACTGATTAGGATCATTATTTCAATGGAGGTTTTCTTATCTTACTCTTAGACTGAGCTTCTTAGACCTAGTTGTCTTGCATCCTGGACTTATGTAGTCTTTTTTTGTTTTAATTCACAATAGTGCCTAGAAATCCAGCAGGCCTATATAGGTTTGCGGGGTCTGCAAGTGTATTGGCATTGTTTATTTTCATGTGCAACCGAAAATGAGGTTATGGCAGCCATCTTGATTTTATCAATTTTAATAAAACGTTCTCATTTTTAGTAAGTCTAAAGCAACACAATTTAATTTAAGTCAGTATTTTTATTTCGTTTTTTTTTCGGATGCCATAAGATGTGTGTATAAACTAGAATTACGGGGGTCTTTTAAATTTTTGGCTGCTGTGGCAATGTAGCAAGTGTGCCGAAAGCCCCATGGCATTTATCAGTTATTCCCGTATTTCTTATTTTGGACATGCATGTCCAAAATTAAATTATGTCCTTATTTCTGACTTAACTAGTAAATGCGCAACACTCAATTTTAAAATCTTACAAAATTCTAGTCTATGGACATGTTGACATATATTATGGACATATGAAGGAGCCGAAATAAAATTACTGTTTTTTTATGGTCTTAGCCTGATTGTGTCGCTTCAATCATATAGTTATATATCGCAACAAAAAAGGCGAAAGTAGTCATTTAATATTAGGCTATAGCGCATAGAAGCGACAAAAATAATAAATTTAGCACTTCACAGTTGGCCTAGTCAACTAGACTACTTGTAGTTGTAAGAACTGGATTTCCTAATAATAAAGGAACATAACTTATAGGGCCTCTTTAAAGGTTGACTGTGTAGCCTAACGTTAGGCCTACAGTGGCAGTGCTATAAGGTGGGGGGGGGGGGGGCAGCATCCCAGTGAACACGATACATTGACCCAGTACTCTTTTGATGTTGGGATGTCAGCCAAGCCCTGTCACTCACACTTTCACAGTCGTGAACAGAGACTGTCACTGTGTCAGAGTACGTCACTGTCACCATGGTCACTGTCATGCAGTGACTGAGTGAGTGGCGGGCCTGCAGCGCTGCACCTGATAGTATTTAGTGGGCCTAGACTAGACTACAGTCTACATGATATAGGCCTATCAATTTAATTATAGGCCTAGACTAGAGTAGACTATACTGTTGACATTAGGCCCTAGCTAGGCTACATCATCATCTTTATTTAGGCCCTTTATATGAGTATGACGGTACAGACGACAGGTGATAGCACTGACCTGTTTAATCTATATGTCTGTGGGTGATAGCACGTGTTGTTGTTGATCAATACCGGCAGGTCACGTGGTTGGATGACGTTTGCCGGCAGGTCACGTGATATGATGACGTCGTTCCACATGAGATTGAACTTGACAGGATACACCAACTTTTCAATTGGTAACCGCTTCAGATATCAAAGCCCCCCAAATTATGTTGTTTTTGCATTATTTTCCATTAATATTAGTATTTGGCAAGCATGTCATGATTTTTTATTAACATTTTCACAAATGAAGTTATTAACGAGAGACTACGGAATCGGTGGGTGAAGTCTCTATGTTATGTAAGACTTAGGTCAACACATGTCCTCAGTAATATGGCCTCGCTCTGGTACCGCGTGAATCAGCCTCGTGTCCAATCCAGTGTATATACAGGTCAGTGTTTTCTACATCCAGCAATGTGCTCAGCGAACATAGCGAATTTATTAAGAAAAATGATGCTTTGTCCTTGATTGGCCCCCACGGTTTAAGTTATTGTCCCAAATAATCTTGGTTAAGAAGTTAAATATGTTGTTCAATTCTAGCATTGTTTTAGAACATTTACGTTAAATGTCAGAAGGTAAAATTAAGATTAGAAGGGAAGGATTGTTTTTTCGAGTGAGCGATAATAGGTCGCTTTCTGACTTCCTTTCTAGGCTAGCTCTAGATTTTACTTAGAAGAAATGCTACTGTAGTTGAACAAGCTCCGTTTTCTTCATCATGGCCGGTCTTGAGATGTATGCATGGTGATTTCCTTCAAGCTTGTCATACCGCTATGGTGAATCTATTCTGGCAGACACTTGTTGGTTCCTATTCATTCATCCCCATGCCGTTTTGCTTATAATGAAGTCTTGGTACCTTCACAGGGAGGGCAGCTGTCGTTGAAGTTCCTCAGGGAGGGCAGTGGGTCTTAGTAGTTTCACAGGGAGGGCAGCGGGTCGTTGAAGTTCCTCAGGGAGGGCAGCGGGTCTTGGTAGTTTCACAGGGAGTGCAACGGGTCGTAAAAGTTCCCCAGGGAGGGCAGCGGGTCTTACTAGTTGCGCAGGGAGGGCAGCGGGTCGTAGAAGTTCCACAGGGAGGGCAGTGGGTCTAAGTAGTTTCACAGGGATGTAGGCGCGGGAATCAATCTAAGCTTGTCATATCGTTATGGTGAATCTATTCTAGCAGACACTTGTTGATTTCCGTTAGCGGGTCGTAGAAGTTTCACAGGGAGGGCAGCGGGTCTTAGTAATTTCTCTGGGCTGTATGCGCGGGAATCAATTTAAGCTTGTCATACCGCTATGGTGAATCTATTCTGGCAGACACTTGTTGGTTCCTATTCATTCATCCCCATGCCGTTTTGCTTATAATGAAGTCTTAGTACCTTCACAGGGAGGGCAGCTGTCGTTGAAGTTCCTCAGGGAGGGCAGTGGGTCTTAGTAGTTTCACAGGGAGGGCAGCGGGTCGTTGAAGTTCCTCAGGGAGGGCAGCGGGTCTTAGTAGTTTCACAGGGAGTGCAACGGGTCGTAAAAGTTCCCCAGGGAGGGCAGCAGGTCTTACTAGTTGCGCAGGGAGGGCAGCGGGTCGTAGAAGTTCCACAGGGAGGGCAGTGGGTCTAAGTAGTTTCACAGGGATGTAGGCGCGGGAATCAATCTAAGCTTGTCATATCGTTATGGTGAATCTATTCTAGCAGACATTTGTTGATTTCCGTTAGCGGGTCGTAGAAGTTTCACAGGGAGGGCAGCGGGTCTTAGTAATTTCTCTGGGCTGTATGCGCGGGAATCAATTTAAGCTTGTCATACCGCTATGGTGAATCTATTCTGGCAGACATTTGTTGATTTCCGTTTTCTTCATCATGGCCGGTCTTGAGATGTATGCATGGTGATTTCCTTCAAGCTTGTCATACCGCTATGGTGAATCTATTCTGGCAGACACTTGTTGGTTCCTATTCATTCATCCCCATGCCGTTTTGCTTATAATGAAGTTCAACTGCCTAACTGCCTGACTGCCACCTGAGACGGACCTGTGGACTGTTGGGCTGATCCTTCCGCCAGTTTACCAGTGTGGAACCTGTGTATATGAGAAGGTGTCTTAAGCGGAAAGTCTCGTCATCTATGCACATGATCACCATTGGGTTCTATGGTTGCTTTAGCTGCCGTGGATGTACAAAGGAAGTCTGTGAGCACTGAATTCGGCTCTTGATGTGGCCCACCGGCTTAGTGATACACAGCTCCGAGTAAAAAGCAACTGGACTAAAGGCGGGATTGTGATCGATCGATAATTATCGGAAGGCCTGGGCAGCCTGCATGCGGGCTAGCTAACCCAAACAAACAAACAAACAAACAAACAAACAAACAAACAAGCGAATTTATTAAGAAAAATGATGCTTTGTCCTTGATTGGCCCCCACGGTTTAAGTTATTGTCCCAAATAATCTTGGTTAAGAAGTTAAATATGTTGTTCAATTCTAGCATTGTTTTAGAACATTTACGTTAAATGTCAGAAGGTAAAATTAAGATTAGAAGGGAAGGATTGTTTTTTCGAGTGAGCGATAATAGGTCGCTTTCTGACTTCCTTTCTAGGCTAGCTCTAGATTTTACTTAGAAGAAATGCTACTGTAGTTGAACAAGCTCCGTTTTCTTCATCATGGCCGGTCTTGAGATGTATGCATGGTGATTTCCTTCAAGCTTGTCATACCGCTATGGTGAATCTATTCTGGCAGACACTTGTTGGTTCCTATTCATTCATCCCCATGCCGTTTTGCTTATAATGAAGTCTTGGTACCTTCACAGGGAGGGCAGCTGTCGTTGAAGTTCCTCAGGGAGGGCAGTGGGTCTTAGTAGTTTCACAGGGAGGGCAGCGGGTCGTTGAAGTTCCTCAGGGAGGGCAGCGGGTCTTGGTAGTTTCACAGGGAGTGCAACGGGTCGTAAAAGTTCCCCAGGGAGGGCAGCGGGTCTTACTAGTTGCGCAGGGAGGGCAGCGGGTCGTAGAAGTTCCACAGGGAGGGCAGTGGGTCTAAGTAGTTTCACAGGGATGTAGGCGCGGGAATCAATCTAAGCTTGTCATATCGTTATGGTGAATCTATTCTAGCAGACACTTGTTGATTTCCGTTAGCGGGTCGTAGAAGTTTCACAGGGAGGGCAGCGGGTCTTAGTAATTTCTCTGGGCTGTATGCGCGGGAATCAATTTAAGCTTGTCATACCGCTATGGTGAATCTATTCTGGCAGACACTTGTTGGTTCCTATTCATTCATCCCCATGCCGTTTTGCTTATAATGAAGTCTTAGTACCTTCACAGGGAGGGCAGCTGTCGTTGAAGTTCCTCAGGGAGGGCAGTGGGTCTTAGTAGTTTCACAGGGAGGGCAGCGGGTCGTTGAAGTTCCTCAGGGAGGGCAGCGGGTCTTAGTAGTTTCACAGGGAGTGCAACGGGTCGTAAAAGTTCCCCAGGGAGGGCAGCAGGTCTTACTAGTTGCGCAGGGAGGGCAGCGGGTCGTAGAAGTTCCACAGGGAGGGCAGTGGGTCTAAGTAGTTTCACAGGGATGTAGGCGCGGGAATCAATCTAAGCTTGTCATATCGTTATGGTGAATCTATTCTAGCAGACATTTGTTGATTTCCGTTAGCGGGTCGTAGAAGTTTCACAGGGAGGGCAGCGGGTCTTAGTAATTTCTCTGGGCTGTATGCGCGGGAATCAATTTAAGCTTGTCATACCGCTATGGTGAATCTATTCTGGCAGACATTTGTTGATTTCCGTTTTCTTCATCATGGCCGGTCTTGAGATGTATGCATGGTGATTTCCTTCAAGCTTGTCATACCGCTATGGTGAATCTATTCTGGCAGACACTTGTTGGTTCCTATTCATTCATCCCCATGCCGTTTTGCTTATAATGAAGTTCAACTGCCTAACTGCCTGACTGCCACCTGAGACGGACCTGTGGACTGTTGGGCTGATCCTTCCGCCAGTTTACCAGTGTGGAACCTGTGTATATGAGAAGGTGTCTTAAGCGGAAAGTCTCGTCATCTATGCACATGATCACCATTGGGTTCTATGGTTGCTTTAGCTGCCGTGGATGTACAAAGGAAGTCTGTGAGCACTGAATTCGGCTCTTGATGTGGCCCACCGGCTTAGTGATACACAGCTCCGAGTAAAAAGCAACTGGACTAAAGGCAGGATTGTGATCGATCGATAATTATCGGAAGGCCTGGGCAGCCTGCATGCGGGCTAGCTAACCCAAACAAACAAACAAACAAACAAACAAACAAACAAGCGAATTTATTAAGAAAAATGATGCTTTGTCCTTGATTGGCCCCCACGGTTTAAGTTATTGTCCCAAATAATCTTGGTTAAGAAGTTAAATATGTTGTTCAATTCTAGCATTGTTTTAGAACATTTACGTTAAATGTCAGAAGGTAAAATTAAGATTAGAAGGGAAGGATTGTTTTTTCGAGTGAGCGATAATAGGTCGCTTTCTGACTTCCTTTCTAGGCTAGCTCTAGATTTTACTTAGAAGAAATGCTACTGTAGTTGAACAAGCTCCGTTTTCTTCATCATGGCCGGTCTTGAGATGTATGCATGGTGATTTCCTTCAAGCTTGTCATACCGCTATGGTGAATCTATTCTGGCAGACACTTGTTGGTTCCTATTCATTCATCCCCATGCCGTTTTGCTTATAATGAAGTCTTGGTACCTTCACAGGGAGGGCAGCTGTCGTTGAAGTTCCTCAGGGAGGGCAGTGGGTCTTAGTAGTTTCACAGGGAGGGCAGCGGGTCGTTGAAGTTCCTCAGGGAGGGCAGCGGGTCTTGGTAGTTTCACAGGGAGTGCAACGGGTCGTAAAAGTTCCCCAGGGAGGGCAGCGGGTCTTACTAGTTGCGCAGGGAGGGCAGCGGGTCGTAGAAGTTCCACAGGGAGGGCAGTGGGTCTAAGTAGTTTCACAGGGATGTAGGCGCGGGAATCAATCTAAGCTTGTCATATCGTTATGGTGAATCTATTCTAGCAGACACTTGTTGATTTCCGTTAGCGGGTCGTAGAAGTTTCACAGGGAGGGCAGCGGGTCTTAGTAATTTCTCTGGGCTGTATGCGCGGGAATCAATTTAAGCTTGTCATACCGCTATGGTGAATCTATTCTGGCAGACACTTGTTGGTTCCTATTCATTCATCCCCATGCCGTTTTGCTTATAATGAAGTCTTAGTACCTTCACAGGGAGGGCAGCTGTCGTTGAAGTTCCTCAGGGAGGGCAGTGGGTCTTAGTAGTTTCACAGGGAGGGCAGCGGGTCGTTGAAGTTCCTCAGGGAGGGCAGCGGGTCTTAGTAGTTTCACAGGGAGTGCAACGGGTCGTAAAAGTTCCCCAGGGAGGGCAGCGGGTCTTACTAGTTGCGCAGGGAGGGCAGCGGGTCGTAGAAGTTCCACAGGGAGGGCAGTGGGTCTAAGTAGTTTCACAGGGATGTAGGCGCGGGAATCAATCTAAGCTTGTCATATCGTTATGGTGAATCTATTCTAGCAGACACTTGTTGATTTCCGTTAGCGGGTCGTAGAAGTTTCACAGGGAGGGCAGCGGGTCTTAGTAATTTCTCTGGGCTGTATGCGCGGGAATCAATTTAAGCTTGTCATACCGCTATGGTGAATCTATTCTGGCAGACACTTGTTGATTTCCGTTTTCTTCATCATGGCCGGTCTTGAGATGTATGCATGGTGATTTCCTTCAAGCTTGTCATACCGCTATGGTGAATCTATTCTGGCAGACACTTGTTGGTTCCTATTCATTCATCCCCATGCCGTTTTGCTTATAATGAAGTTCGACTGCCTAACTGCCTGACTGCCACCTGAGACGGACCTGTGGACTGTTGGGCTGATCCTTCCGCCAGTTCTCCAGTGTGGAACCTGTGTATATGAGAAGGTGTCTTAAGCGGAAAGTCTCGTCATCTATGCACATGATCACCATTGGGTTCTATGGTTGCTTTAGCTGCCGTGGATGTACAAAGGAAGTCTGTGAGCACTGAATTCGGCTCTTGATGTGGCCCACCGGCTTAGTGATACACAGCTCCGAGTAAAAAGCAACTGGACTAAAGGCGGGATTGTGATCGATTGATAATTATCGGAAGGCCCGGGCAGCCTGCATGCGGGCTAGCTAACCCAAACAAACAAACAAACAAACAAACAAACAAACAAACTCGCCAGGCCGTGGGAGTCCTGTACCCAGATTTATTTGGTGCTATGCGGACTTTCAGGTTAACTGGGGGTATAACTCATGATCAAAGAAGAAACCAGAAGAGGGAGAGGGACTGATCTAAGGGTGTGGACCCCATTAAAGCAAAATAGGCGGGGGGAGTGAAGTAGATATAAAAATTAGAAGGTGGGAGGGGGTACGGGAGAGGTGGATGCTCGCTTCTCCAGGCCCATGGAGGCTTGGAGTCGCTGTAGCCCTGCGGAGCAGGTCACCACAGACAGCTGCGGAATTAGCTCGCAGCGGGTCGATAAGATTCTATTCTATTCTTAGGCCTACCTTAGACTTTCATTATTGGCCATGTGAGAAGTAACTGGTAAGTACTTAAGTAATGTAGGACCACTGAGTGTAAATCAAAATTTTTACTTGGCATGCTAAGACTAGTTTTTTTTATTTATTTTTTAGTTTTCTCACCTTTCTTCTTCGCTGACAACCAAGATAGGCCTATACTAGGAACTAGGCCTAATGTCAATGACACTAAGTTAGGTTACAGAATAAACTATAGAATTGAAATCTAGTAAAAGTTATTCAAGGAAAGCTGTAACAGCTACTACAGCACATAGATCTACAGGGTTCCTACGCGTCACTCATGGAAAACCTGGAAAATTGCAGTTTTATTTTCCAGGCCTGGAAAACTCATAGAATTTGCGAAAAATGCCAAAACTCATGGAAAACTCATGGAAAAAAAAATGTTGTGATGCACATTTTTATCGAGTCCATGTGATGTGATCGAGCTAGATACATTCTTTAACAATTTTATGCCCGGTATATGCCTGAATTTTGTCATGAAAAAAATCAATATTGTCGTGGAAAACTCATGGAAAAATCTTGGAAAAAAATCACACAGTGGAGTAGGAACCCTGTACACGGCAAAAACTAGCATTCTATCTTTATATTCTCATCTCGGTTTTCAAGTTTTCAACATTTTCAAGGCTTTCTAACGGTCTCTGAGTAGATGTTTATCACCTGGCAAAACTCTGCAAGTGGTTTTTTTGTCATCTATCCCACAAAGTTTATATGAAAAATATAATTTAGGCTCACATCTATCTTAGGTTTTAAAATATAGCTTGTGAAAAATGGAAAAAGTGTAAAATGTTATGTGACCGCCAATTGACTGAATATTTTTTTGAAGACTCAATGCAAGATGTGCTCTGAGTGCTTTGTTTTATAAAAAAAAAATTTGAAGTTTTTTCTTTTCTGCAAATTTGTCTATTTGACTTGGAATGACCCAAATGACATAGTTATATCTTTATTGGTGTCGCTTCATTCAAATGGAAGAAGCCCCCACTGGCCTGTACTCAAATAATGCCAATCTCTTTTTACTAGAGATTTGCTCTACTCTTGCAGTTGTCTGGGCTTAATGTATGTTAGTGTCGAGTTATTCCCCGACAATGACGTTAAATTCGTTGAGCTGAGAACATATCTAACGTCATGTGTCTGTTAAAAAAGAACTTTCTTCATTGCACTACAAGCTTCATTTTTGAGATTTCTATTTAGATGCTCAGATAAACACAGTAAAATATCTGTTTTTCTGTGATACCATGTCAGCCTTTAAGAGATGACGCGTGGCCCAGTAAACAGCGTACAGGTCAACCCAGTGAACTACATGTATATACAGTTCACTGGGTCAACAAGCAGTGTTTCATCTAGGATTCAAAAGGGGCATGGCCCCACCTATCATTTAGGGGCACCCTATCATCAGGGGCGTAGCCAGGAGTTATTTTGGTGTACGCATGAAATACTTTTATTAGTATATATCTTAATGTCAATTTGCTTGTGAATATGTGGCGAGCGCAGCGAGCTGAATTCAGCAGCTGGGGGTTTGGGGGGGGGGGGGGGCGCTGTGAGCCCCCCATAGGATTTTTATTGTTGTTGGTTGTTTCTGGGTGCACTTGAGACATAATTGAGCTGTTAATTGACCACCCCGGCCCCATCTCTTGATCCGTTAATGCCTCCCCCTGAACTTTTTCATATTTCCGACTACGGTACTTTTAGATGCAGTTTCCATGTACTTGGCAACATGATTCACTATTAAATTTTTGTCTCGTGTCTAGTAAACACAAAACATTTGTATATTATTTGTACAACGTTGGCCCAACGTCTTAGACACTAGTCCAACATTGTACAAATGTTATATAAATGTTTTGTGTTTACTGGGGTGTTTGTAAACGTTATTCATTTATTATACATTTTATCTGAGACTGTAGGTGAGCCTACTATCCATGATTTTTGCGAGCATACTTATGCCCATCAGTGGGAATTTCCCTCCACTACAAAAAACATTTTGCGAAAACAATGCAAAGCTCTCAGTGAATATGTGAAAAAAATAGTATAACATACCCCAATAATTGATGTCCTAATTCACATCGATTTAATTTCGTTTAATATATGAGATTGGCATCCTAGAAACAATATTTTTTACTCTTCATACGACAAGTATTTGCATTTTATTTTCCTAATTATCAATTCTTCCTTTTGCTAATAAGAAAAGGCTTGCGGTGGGCGCATCCGCATTTAAGAACCTTCACTTAATTAACCCTTCAAAGCCTCCTGATGAAAACTACATGTAACTTAATTCCTTAAATTTTTTTGTGAAGCTGTTTTAACAGTAGACTCTATATGACATTTTTTACAATTTATCACTCATCTCAGGTAATCTTCATACACTTACAAGTCGATCAGTGCGACAGTAAGTCGTTGCTTGTATTGGATGGAAGATGGTTAATTCAGGCCTGAAAAGGTTAAACATGAATTTTAAGTCTAATTTTAACGCTCAAATAATCTAATATTAGCTACTGAAGTCTTGGCCTAGATGATAGCTATACACGAAATAATAGGCATAGCTAGCCTACTGCAAGGTACCAAGTCAGCCTGTTCTGTGTGCAATTTTTTTTTAACTGAGTTAAATTATCTCCCTCAGGTATTTGCGCTATGTCACTGTTACAAAGCCCTATTATCTGATTATCATGGCTAGGTTACATTGCATTAGGCCTACTACGTACGGCAGGCAAAAATTATAGTAACTATATATATTTGCCTGTCGTCTGTAACTGTATTAAGATAGGCCTCCTTTATTAGGTCCCGTGAAATGTGAAAATAACACTCAATTTCTTAGAATGTTTTTTTTTAGGCTGCGCCAGGTTGTACGTATGTGCGTACATGCTGGCTACGCCACTGATCATGAACACCGGGCACCCAGTTGACCCGGGTGGGCATTTCCAACACCAACCCTCCCCAATTAAAGGTACAACCAGAATCAGTTAAGTGTGTAAGCATCGCCAGTTTTTACCACTATGTACACACATTCCGTTATCAGGTATTGCGTCATAGGTGTGAAAGCGCGACATCAGTGACTGGGGTGTTTTTGACTGTCACATTGGCCTGGGTGGGTTGATTATTACATAACAATAGTTCAAAGAGGCAGATCACCTTCTGAATATAAGAAAGGCAACATGGCGCACATGAAGGGCAACATGGCGCTAATGAAGGGCAACATGGCGCTCTCAAAAGGCAACATGGCGCTGCGCCATGTTAGAAATAGGTAGATGAAACACTGAACAAGGCCTCCTCTGTCCAGTTGATTAATCAGGTCAGTTCGGTGACGTCACGCGTGACCCGGCTGCGCGACATTAGCTGTAGTTGGCATTGAACACCAACAAGCAGAGTGCTTGTATGCACAGCACGTGCATTTAGCCTCAACGCAATGACACCGCCCAGCAAACACAAGTCTACACAAGGCATTCAACCAATGCTGTTTCAATGTTGGCCAGCATCGCCGTCGTTGGCCCAACATAAAAACAGTATTGGGTGAATGCCTCGGTGTTTGCTGGGGGGACTGCATCATATTTAAAGATACGATGCAGTCTTCCCACCTGCCTAGAAAACACAAGAGAGTACATCATCATGTTTCTGTATCCTGGGATCTGTATCTATGCAGATACAGTCATGCTATTATGTCTAATATTTGCCTCTATTCTCTGTCTACCTGAAAAGCACGACAAGCAGTTCATGGGGGATATCTTTTTTTTGCTAGTGCCAAGCAAACACTTACACAAGATATTCAACCAATGCTGTTTCAATGCTAGGCCAGAGTCGCCGTCGTTGGCCCATCATCAAGAAACTAACAGCTCCAACAATTTTCATCATGTTTGTTGGGTACATAGCCAGCGACTCCGGTTATCCCAGAGGTGTCGGTGACGAAATTTTGCTGCATTAGGGGAGGGGCTGTCCAATTAAATTCTGCTCAATATAATTATAAATGGTATAAATTGTATTAGAGGCTAATTTTTTGTATACTAAATACTTGTAGGCCTACATGTGTGTTTGCATTTTATATTGTTTGTTAATTGAATTTTAGTCTATATAATCTCATTCTGAAATATTATTTCACCTTTCTATATATTTTGATAATATGATCTTCGGATAAGATTGTAATATAGTAGACCTCGATTAAAAAACGGAGAAATACAAATTTGACTAGGCCTAAAATAATTATAGGAATATGAAGGCTTATCAGTACAATTGGCCTGCTATTGTCATAATTGATCTACAAACACACAATATATAATACCAGTATTGTATGACAAAGTTATAATAATTGCAAAAAACTTTGAACTGACTTCAGATAGACTTTTGACTTCAGATTTCAGACTTTCAACTTCAAATTTTGGGCGTTAGACTCTGGACTTCGTTTTCAGACTTAGACAACTGACAGACTTCAGACTTTGGTTTCAGACTTGGATTTTGGAGTTTGGACATACTTTGGACTTCAGACATTGGTTTTTGGACTTCAGGTTTTGAACAGACATACGTAGTACTTCAGACTTTGGACATAATTCAGACAGTTTTCAGGCAGACGTCGGACATAAAACTTCAGATTTTGGCAGACTTCGTACATCAGACTTCCAATTGTGGACTTAAGACATCAGTTTTCAGACTTCGGATTGTGGACTTGGGACATACTTCAGACGTCGGATTGTAGCCTTCATTGTCAGACATTGTACAGACGTCAAACTTCGGACTCAAAGACTCGGACAATTTATTTGTCACACAACAAAAACAAACATACATATGTAACCAAATAAGCGCAAGAAATACATTATAATATATGTTATGAGGATCAGGAGAACTGCTGATCAATGGTGATCGCTATCATACAGACCACTTCGGACAGTTTTCACATTTATGACAGACTTCTGACAAACTTCGGACAGACGTCAGACTCCTACTTCAGACTTTGGACCTCGTCCAGACTTCGAACATCAGACTTCGGATTTTGGACTTCTGACTTTGAATTTTACACTTCAGATTTAAGACTTTGGACAGACTTTGAACTTTAGACATCAGAATTCAAACTTCGAACTTTGAACTTTAGACTTAGAGTTCTAATTTTAGACTTTGGATATACTTCAGACAGACCTCGTCCTTTAGATTTTGAACTTCGGTCTTTGAATTTTAGACCTTGGACAATATAGGCTACTTCAGATTTCTTCGGATTTAAAGAGTCCAGACTTTGGACTTCAAACTTTGAAGTTCAGAGACCCCCACTGGGTTTTAATACTTTGAGCAGTTAAATAAGAAATTAAACACCCTTTTCTATAACTTGATCTTTTGATTAACATTAGCAAAACAGTTAAGCAGCTTTAATAATTATTGTGAGACAGCTCCATTTTAGCTGTACGTAGAACAATAACCCTGACGGTCGACGCAAGCTCTACTTCAGTGCGGTCAGGCTCTAGTTAATTTTCAAATTTTAAACCAGCCCTGGCAATACATGTACAGCTACATTCACATGTGGCACGTCCCCTTTTCAAATGCCTTGTGACGGGCCTGTATCATGCTATCCTGGATTGCATTTTTTTCATCAAAATAATTCTCAGTCAATGATAACTTTTCTATTATCATAATTATTGGTGTCTTTCAAAATAGAACGTTTTAAAAGTTGTTCCAAAGTACAGAATAGGCTATATGGCAGTGGAGTAACTGATGCAATTGTGTTATTGTTTTTGTGCTTTACACATTGTCAGCTCTCGCAGCAACACAAGACGTTGACTCACTGTTACTTTAATATTCGTCCACTGTATGTGATGCTGGCCTAACATTTAACTCTTACGACGCTGGAACCAACTTTAGTCGTCAGAATCTGATGTCTGCAGACGTCAGATCCTGATGACTAAAGTCGGTCCCGGCACTGTAAAAGTGAAAACATTCATAATGTCCGTAGACCCATAACATATTCAAATAAATCGGAAAAAGCTAACTAAGACAGTTGTGATGATTTCAAATTGAAAAAAAACACTTTGATCTCCAAGGTTTTCATAAAAAAATCACCGCTTTAGGGATTATTAACCACTGGGTGGACGTGTTTACAGGGCTTGGCTAATATTACAGATGTCTAGTCTACCTTTGGTAAAAGAGGAAGATGTCCCCTTTCTCCTGCAGCACTTGTACGGCATTACAGCACACAAAATATCATGCCTAAAATCTTTCTCTGACAGAAATTTCCATATTGTAACTTGTCAACGACCTACAATCACAGAAGGTATGTGTAATGGTTTCTTAGTTTTAAATGTGGAATAACCATAAATTGTCAGCTGATTTAATTTCAATGTCAAATGCATAAAAAGTACTAGTCAAATTTGTTACCACTCTTGCGAATTAACTAAATATTTTACTTTCAAGACAGGTGGGTAGGGACTGCATTTGAAAAAAAATATATATAGTAACTAAATATTTACCTTTCAAGAAAGGTGGGTAGGGACTGCATGAAAGTAAATATATATAGTGATGATTGACAGTCATTCTTGATATTATATCACATAGATAAAATACATGTGTGATATTTATACAGTAGAACCTCAGTAATAGGGACAGTACTCGGACCGCCCTGGAGTGTCCGGTTTAGTGAGGTGTCCCTATTAGTAAAAACGCCAGATTGAATAAGGGAAACACAAAATCAATGTTATCAATAGAATATGGTGTTTATTGTAATATATCTGTATATCAAACGGTGATGTTATCTTCTTTATATATACATACATTTAATTTAAATACAATTTCTAGACGATGTCATGACAAATAATAATTATGTTTTACTAAAAAAACTGTCTAATGTTGTCTGCTTAACATTACACTAAGTTGCTTTCACTGCGATTTTCTGTAGCTTCTCTTGTCCAGTAAAGAAGTGTTGTAATGTCTTGTCCAGTTGTCATAGCCTCTCTCAGTGCAAAATGAAATGAGGCCAGCAGCAACTTCAAGTGCCTCAGTCAAGTTCTTGGGTTTTGGATGGTCTGTAGAATCTTCTTCTTCAATATTCTCTACTTCTTCCCTGGTGTCATGTTCCTCTGCCAACTCCTCTTCCCAGCCATCATGCAGCTCTTCAGTAGCTGGAACATCATCATCCAGAGTCAGGAATTCATCAATGTCGAGAGGTTGCTCCAAGCTCAGTCGCTCAGTGGCTAAACCCAGAAGTTGAACTAAAGGGACATCATCATCTGGATCCTCCTTCTCTTCTTCATCCAAAGGACACACTCCAGCCTTAGCGAAGCACTTCACTACAGTGCTACTCTTAACTGCAGAAACAGCAGATGCAGCCCATTGGCAAGCATCCAGCACGTTGACTGATTTTTGGACCTCAACCACAGATGATGCTGTCTCGATCTTAGCTAGAGCACAATTAAGAAGTTTCCGCTTGTAATGCATCTTTACATTTTGTATAATGCCTTGGTCCAGTGGCTGGAGCACAGACGTGGTGTTTGCAGGAAGAAACAGACATTTAACATTGCTGAGATCTTTTTTAGGGTGGGATGGGGCATTGTCTAACATTAACAACACCTTCCTATTCTGTGTAGACATTTTCTTGTTGAAGTTTCCAATCCATTCGTTGAACAGTTCTGTAGTCATCCATGCCTTCTTGTTAAACTTCCATGTCACAGGCAACTTATCAAGACAGAGATGCTTGAAGCAGCGTGGTTTGGCAGCGCGACCGATGACCAGCAGGCGCTCAAACTCGCCAGTCATGCTCACACATAGGGCGAGTAATCCTCTCTTTGGTTTTCTTGCCGCCGATGCACTTTTGACCCTTTATAGCCAATGTGCGATCAGGTAGAGCACGGTAAAATAATCCTGTTTCATCCATGTTGTAGATGTCGTCAGGCTTATATCCAGAGATGAGATCAGGCAGTCGCTCTTTCCAATCGTCAACCACTATGCCATCGACACACCCTTTCTCCCCTGATATCACCGCACTGCTGATGTTGTGGCGACCTTTGAAGCGCTTAAGCCAACCATTAGATGCCTTAAAGTTGGGCCCGGTCGTATCGTTTGGCCAGCTCCAGGGCTTTCTGTTGAATGTATGGGCCTGATACTGGCATATTCAGTGCACGTGCCCGCTTAAACCAAAGCCAAGTGGCATTATCAATGTTATCATAATCAGATGAAACACACACACGCTTCCTATCCAGACATTCATTGTCTTCATATGCTTCCATATGGAGATCACGCTATACTCCTTATGATTAATCAGGGTGTGATATTTACTATTAAAAATCGAACAGGAGAGGTGAGATAGCGCATCACCACCATTACGGATTTCCATTCAACTTTAAAAACACATCACACTCACAGACACACAGGAGCAATTCATGACACAAAGCATACATAGTGGATACGGATTACGCGTGGTGCGATACCATGGACTAAAGATCAATGAAGGCCCGAATACGCCTTACCCTTTCAGCCCTTAAAACTTAAAATAATTTTGTTTAAATACAAGCCCAGTTTTATGAAGTATTTAGCCATTTTTTCTGTGTGTTATCGTAAAATGCTTCATGTCCTTAACAGTGCAATAAATAGATTCAACTTATGAATAAACGGCATAATAAATAATCCTGGAGATCAAAATGTATTACCAATTAGCGACGGGCTTGACACCCTTAAGACCCAAGTCCTAAATATATCACTAAATTTCATCTAACTTTAGTACTTCTTGTATAAATAGTTAAAGCAGCTCCTTGAGATGACATCAATTTTCGTTTTTTATTTTGTAATATAGTGGTGTATCCCACAGATCATGTTTTTATTTTTTACGGGATTTTTAGATTTTTAAAAATATTTTTAATTCACACTTTTATGAATCCGACTGTAACCCAAACAAACTTTTTGTATACCTAAACACCTGCTAAAGGACGTTTGAATGTTCCTACAGCATTGGGTCACATGTTGATGCCGTCGGCCCAGCGTTGAGCAGACAATCAGTGCTGCGGGGGGACCCCCCTGATCAACCCGTTCCCACAGCAATTAAGAGCGGCAGCTATTGATGTAACTATGTGGTTACTTTGAACATGCCGTCTGATCCGGTCAGTATTTGCCGTACAAATTGTGGTATGCTGTAAAGAAACTTGTTTACATATCAGTATATGTCTTGGAAATATAGATTGTTTCGTATTTTTCAGTGCCTTAACATTGTTTTTGTTACATTTTTATATTTTATTTAAGAATAGTAGGTTATATAGCTTCATGTAAATTAAACTTTCAAAATTGACAAAATTGAAATTATCTCATCCCAAGGGGCAGCTTTAACATTTGCAAAGAAATTGAATTAAACTATACATTAAAGCGTATCTATGGTTAAATATCATAACTATGCCTTTATTAGTTTATCTCCATTGTAGCAATTGAAAGGTTGAGCTGGACTGACGTGACGGAAGGGTTAATTATGTCATTGTTGTTATCTTGTCTTGACTATGGCAGGGGGACAATAGGTGTAACTACCAGAACGTTAAAACTAGACAAACATTGGCTCAGTGCTGTTCCTATGTCTCCGATGCCGGCCCAGAATTTTACAAGCCTTGAGGAAATATTTTTGAGAAGATACCCAGCGAGACGTTGATCCAATGTTGGATTAAAGTTGAGCCAGCGTTGTAGACGGTGGACCAACATTAAAACAACATAGGGTCTATGTCTCGTGTTTGCTGGGTAGGTTGTGTACTAGCTTTTGTTGGTTAAATATATTTTATTGTCCCGATCAGGAGGTGAAATGGCTCTTGGGACCAGAAAAAGTGTCCCGTATACCGAATAGCGAGGTGTCCCGATTGGTGGGATTAATTAAGCATTAAGTCAATAGGGCAAATTCGGGACGGAGAAAAAATGTCCCAATTGGCGAGGTGTCCCTAATTTCGAGGTGTCCCGATCCTGAGGTTCTACTGTATATAGTTATCACTAATATCAGAATATTTTTATAATTTCTGTTTACAAAATTCACAGTGAAAACATTACAAATTGTTTTCTTGCGGATTTTCTAAGCCTCTGACAATTTTCCTGGGAAAAATATACTTTTGGTGATTCAAATTCTTCTGTGAAATAAACCCAAGCAGAATTGTCTAAAAAAATGATGTGTACATTAAAATTTATGTTCTTTCATTATTTATTTTCATTGTAGAAATATGCCAAGCATGATTTTTGATTAAATGTTATTTGTTTCCACCAAAATCATGAACATTTTTCTAAAGAATTGTTTACTTAAATGCATTTTTTTATATATTTCTTTATGGTGTTAAACTAGAAACATAAAAATGATACCATTTCAAATAAACATAGGCTTAGGACAGATCTATGATTCCAGGCTTGTAACAGAGTGAATTACAATATCTAAAATTTTCATAAAACATGTTTTTATTTTTGCAGAAAATATAAATCTACCATCAAGTCACATCCCTGCCAGATCTGACAGTCCTCAGGAGGTGATGTTTAAGATTTCTAACCTTGATTCATTTACAGAAGAAGAAAAAGCTATAGCTGCTCAGTCGTCAGTGCTTGATCACTTAACATCAGCTGGGTTTACTGTTCCTGTGATCATACCAAGTCTGTCTGGACGTCTCTGTGAGAAAGCCACATTATCGTCTACAGGTAAAACTAGTCCAGTTTTCTCAACCCCAAGGGGCTTAATGGTGGAATGGGTAATTTTTCCGACTGACGGCGACCAACAACTTCAATCAAATTACCAATCATTACTTATTTTGAATTGAAACTTATGCCAATTGAGCAACTTTGCTGCTCATTTCTCATTCAAATTTTCTTACAGTTTGAAAGACTTACATAAAGGCTGATGAAAGCTATAGATCACACTTTAATTAGCCCTCAAACATGTTAAAGTGCTGAATTAATTTGTAAAAAACATCGCAACCTAAGGGGTTTTTTCAATTTGAAATAATCATAACATGTCATACTTAACTCTTTCTGATTCATTTGAATACCTATGGTATGGGTTTCCGGCCATTAGAAATATGTTCATTCTTACACGAATGTTACAGTGCCGGGATCTACTTTAGTTGATTAAAGTCGAGCCCCGCACTGTAAGGGTTAAGATTTGAATGCAGTACTGTAATTTATAATGCTGCATTACGTTAGATCACAATATAATCCATCAAGTGGTGACCTGGTTCGCCCTGTGATTTCAGTCATTTCTCCTGATTAATTAATTTTTTTGAGGTCCTGTGATACCCTGGTTTGCGTGGTAGAAAAACAATAATTCTGGTGACAATGACACGCACAATTTATTGTATTGCCTAGGTTTATTTAAAACAATATTGAAAGGGTATTGAACATGTACACACTACTGTTCTTATCAGGAAAAAAACTAAAATAAAAATACACTACTACTTTGAAAAACCTTTATATCTCGTATACTGCAATGTATCAAGACCATTGACACTTAGAAACATTGAAATTACATTATTATATTTAATTGTGCATGTTTTTATTTTGCATAGTATTTGTACGAAAATGCCCAATACATATCAGATATTTTAATAAATGTTTAAACTATAAAAAAATGTAACGTATTTCGTGTGTGTTTTTTGATGATTTTAATTGTTCATTAAAAAAATGATTAAAATTGATGTTTTATACTTGGTATCCCAATTTTTTAGGACAAGAAAAAACATTTTTTATATTTTAAAATAAAGTTGTAAAAAGAGGTCTAGTGAGAATTGATTTTTTTATATTAGCTTGTGGAAAAGTCTTGAAGTGGCGGGCTTTGCCCATATGCTTTCAGGATATTATATTACATTTCTAACGTATTAGCAGCTATTAATGGTATGTATTTATAATGTTTTTCATGATCTCTTGATGACGTCGCATTATTTTAGCTCTGTCAGCTACATGTACTTTATACAAATTATATTTAATTACTTTTAAGCATGGATATAGCCAATATCTTCATGTTTTAACCAAGCTTCACACATCAAACTGTATAAACCAATATAATGTTGGCAACTGACATGCATCCCAGCAAACATGAGATGTTGTTTTAATGCCGACCCAACCTCTGCAATGTTGGTCCATTACAAACACATCGAGTGTTTGGCATGTACACTGTGGGTGTCTAAGAGAACTAATACAAATCATCATGTTATACAGAATTACGCATTTAAATTGATAAATAATTGACAAAATATCAATCGAATAAAAAATATATTTTCTGAGATTAGTGGCATAGGTTAAATTAATGTGAGTAATAAAGCGAAGATAGAATAGTGTGATATTGAAGTAATAGATTATTATTTATCACTTGACCATCTAATAATAACTAGTACTTTCATTATTTTACGATCTATTACTACATGTATTACAGTAAAATTGCCCCCGTTACCTTTTATTATTACCTATTACTAATACCTCAACCCTGATATCTACTCTAGCTCGTTTTTATGTTCAAATTATAATTTCGCAACGGAAGTGGATAGACACATTTTGAAAATGTGATAAATTCCTAAAAAATTAACAGATATGTGTTATCATGGTTATAGAAGATGAATTCCACTTTTAGTACATGTATGTCCATTGTATAATTGCTGACGTATAAATTGTACTTTCAATAACTTTCTGTTCCAATTTTAATTCAGTATTATATAATATTTATTAAACATGTGATGCGATACATTGTATCTGTCATCTGCATTTTATTGTAGGAATATGTTATTTAATTATGTACTGTGGGCTTAGGTCTTGTTCATGTTTAAAAATAGACAACATAGCATTAATGGCAGATTTTAGGTGTATTATACCTTTTTAGAAAATGTTGTAATTTGATAGGTGTACATGTACTTAACCCTGTTGTGTATTTGATCAGATTATTAGTATTCATCTTGAGGGGAATTGTGGTAGCAATATGAAACTCAAAGGGAATGAACATCAGGCTAACGACACATTTATCTATTGTTTTTGAATAAGACATATATATTACAGCATTATTATTATTTTCAGATGCGTCCTTCCTGTGTGTCTTGTATAGCTATATCCCGGGCAGAGTGCTGTACGATTATCAACCTCTGACAGCCGCACAGACACAGCACATAGGGAATCTACTGGCACAATTCAGAACTGCTGTGGATGTTAGTTTGATCCCTACACTCTAAGCAATATTGGTTCTTCAGAAGGAGCCCTTGAGTACTATTACCATGCAACCCCAGGAGAACCTGGCTAGGGCTCTCTTGGAGTTGCATGGTAATAGTACTTGCAGGGTTCTCCTGGGTTGCATGATAATTACTGAAACGTCTCAAATCTATATAAAACATATATGTTGGCACTCAGATTTTATAAATTTAATGTATTTTAATCACTTGCTGTTGTGGATTGCGTAGTGAGACACAACATCATGTGGGCAAAAATTGTATTTTTAGCCCTTGTCCGGCTGAATTGCTTGTGAGAACTAATGCAATTTCCAGCTTAAAAATGAATGCAAATTAATAAAATTTATGAAAAATGGACTTCAGTGTGGGGATCGACTTTAGACGACCGAATCTGATGTCTAAAGTCGATCTCCCGCACTGAAAGGTTTTATCGAATAAGCAATAACAATAACAATTATTTTCAGCAGTTTTTGCACTTTCTAAAATGCTAAGATTGTGGATTTTTATTTATTGCAGCATAGTTAATATTTATTGCAAAAGATTATGCACAGTTAGTGACAATAATTATATTTCAGTAATTTAACTTGTTTTTAAATTAGTTTCGCAATTAAAATACTGATATCTAAAGTATTTGTCACCCCAAGTTAAAGGGGTAAAGTGACACAATCAGGCTAAAATCATCGAAAAAAACTTTATTTTATTTTGGCTTCTTAATATGACCATATGATGTAAACATGTCCATAGACTAGAACTGCAAAAGCTGTTCAATTTTTGTGCTGCACTTTTACCAGTTAAACGAGATATAGAGACAAAATTCCTGATTTCTTAATTGGACATGATATCCTGCTTAACTTTTAAATCTTTATTTGAAAAAAGTCAATCTTTTAAAGAAAGTAAACCCGCAGGAACCTCCAAGACAATGAGGTCTTTCTGAGCCTTCAGTTTATATGTTGTACTCTCTTCATGTAGGCCTACTGGTACTTGGTTATTTCATAAATTCAGAACATTTAGTAATTTATTTGAAGTGGGAATTTGTGAAAGCAGTTCTAGTCTCAATTTGAATGAAAATATGACTGAATAGTGTTAGGGTAATTAAATCAACTAATCAGTGGAGAAACTGTTGGCTGCAACATTACAGCCCATTGTAGATGATTTTAAGCCTTTAAATTTTCAACCACTTGAAGTTGTGTCTGCTACTGCGACCAGCAACTTCAAGTGGGAGAAAATTAATCATATTTGTTTAATTTGAGACCGAACATTTACAAATCTTTTTAACCCTTTTTTAACCCACGATGCATTAAAGCATCGTTTTACATCCCTGGAAACAGACTTAATTTTCCTACAACTAGGGGTTTTTGAATGAAAATTTCCATGAAACAGGATTACCAATACACATGATACATGGCAATTTTCTTTAATTTTTTAAACCACAGCAAATGATCTTCACCCACTACAAGTAGAGATTTGCGACAGCAATTCGCGGCTTGTAGTGGATGAAGATGACTATGGTAAATTCAGGCTTGGAAGGGTTAAACGCATTTGAACCCGATAACTGTGATAAAAGTAGATAAACAGATAAAAACAGATCTTTTAAAAATAATTATAGTTATGATTAAGCTTTGACAACAGTTTATTCAACAGGTGACACTTTTTTATTTAATACCTTGTACTGTTTTTCCAAGGGATTTGATGTAGATCATTACAAGCAGAAACAGGTCCAGCAGTGGAGTCTGACATTCGCCCCATCTCTCCTCACATACAGCTCACTGCTACAGGCAAGTTACTCAACATTCTCATATTAAATGTTATGCCTCTGAACATATATTTTCTCAAAATTATCACACATTCATGCATTTTTGAAATGTATGTTATAAATAAATGAATTTTATTCATCTGAAATTGTAGATTGTTTTATAAACTTCAGAATCAAATTTAGAAGAACTCTTTATTTATATTTAGAAATACTCTGAATTTCTGGTATTATATACCTAATTAATTTCGATCATCTTGAAATATAACTCGATAATTCATTAATATGTATTACAGTATAAGCCCTACAATTAATATATTTTGAAGGCTTGATTTCTGTACAGGAGTGGCAGGCTGATTTATTGGAGAAGGTGGTGAAGCTGTATCAGGAACGTATGTCAGAATCTACCCTGCCTCAAGGTAATAAATACAATCATGTATGGTGCGGGAAAGATTATATCCCCATCTTCACATCTTGGCAATGCCATTTAATTTTATTTTAAGTAGTTATAATTTACATTTTCAAACTATCCACTGTTTTTTTATGGCAATGCCACTTAACCATGTTAACATGATTTTAATTCTGTATGTGATACCTATAATTATATTTTCATGTGATTTAAACAAACTAACCATCTTGTATATATGTGTTCATGGGTCATTCCATGTCAAATCAACCAGTTTTCAGAAAAGTGCCCGGGTGACAATAGTTTTTAAGATATGGCCCTTTTAATGTGGTGGGGGGTGCTTGAATTCCCGCATGAATCCCCACATTAAAAGAGGCATATCTTTAAAACTATTGTCTTGTTTGAGCTGAAATCCTGCACAGTTTCATATTTTATGTGGTCACCCTGGGACCCCTGGTTGATTTGACATGGAATGACCCTCATATGGTTTAATAGCAAATAAATCTGTGATGACTCATGTTTATGTCAATACAATATCTGTCTGTCTGTATACAAAAAGTGATCACCTTAACTTAATAATATTAAAGTGCTGAATTATGTAATTAAACTTTTTACCCACTTTGAAGTTATGTCTCGCTACCGACACACAGCTTCCAAATAGGCAAGAGGTAATAACTTTGTCGCAATAACCCATATGAACAACATACTATCAAGAAATAGTCCCCAAACTGTCAGTACGGGTTTGTACTGGTCATTGTGACTGAGGAAGTATGTGCAATTCAAGGTGAAAAATGTACTCATTCTTCTACCTAATATTCCATAATATAACTTGGTACTTAAAGGGTCAATTAGGTTTGCAGCCATCATAATAAAACACCATAGTCTATGAGTTTCTGGAGATCTTTTATATTAGCTCATGTGCTATTTGAAAGTCCAGCGAAATATGTCTATACCAAACCTGAGTTTTAAAAAATACAAATTGCCAGTATTTATAATTTTTTATAAATTACACGTACTTTTATTTTGCAGGACTTCTCCACGGTGACATTCATGATGAGAATATCTTGGTGCTTGACAGTCATATTGACAGAAATGTAACAAGCAACAGACAGGCATCAACAAACGGCATCAGCAACATAGATGCGTCCACTAATGTCACAAACAACACACAAGCGTCCACAAATGTCACCAGCAACATAGAAGTCACAAGCAACATGGACGCTTCCACAAATGTGACAGGCAACACACACGCATCTCAAAATATAACGAGCAACACACACGGGTCAACACATGCTGTGGAGTCTAAGACACTCTACGGTCTCCTAGACTTCTCAGACATGTACTATTCCTGCTGTGTATACGACTTGGCTGTAGCTGTTGCTTTTGCCATGATCGGTGATGATGGCTGTGACTTTGTGTTCAGCGGGGCACACGTCATCGCAGGTTATGCATCGCGATGTCCTCTGACGCCGGCAGAGAAGCGGGCACTCTTCTCCTGTGTGTGCGCTGCCTACTGTATGGAGCTGGTCCTCTGTCAGCGAAACGATCAAGCTCAAAACGGTCAGAACACATACCTACAAGCCTCCTTCAGAACCGGCTGGCAGCAGCTTACTCAATTAGTCAACATGGGCGAAGACATAGTGACTGAAACCTGGTGGCAACAAGTGAGATCAATCACTTGATTAAACCTGCAAACATGACATTGTGATCCAATGTGGTTTATCGCTTGGCTGGTCTCGCAAACCAACATTAACCCTTACAATTCTGAACTATTTTTGTATAAACCATGGCGTCTAAAGACTTTTTTATTTTGATATCATCATATCAGTCTTGGTTAGCTCTTTTATCACTTCATTCAGATACCTATGTTATGGGTCCACGGCTATGTTAAAACTTTCACTGCGAGGATTAACTTTAGATATCAGAATGTGACGTCTTTAGATATCAGATTCTAAATATTCTAAAATGCTAAATATTTTGAATAATTTTAATAAGACCGAGCCAGTCAGGGGTAAAGAGTCATTCACTCTGTTTCAATACAATTATTTATATTTTATTTTTTTTCAGTGCGAGATTTGTGATGTCAGATACTGGTTATCCCTTAAACTGCAAAATCAAATACTGTAGATCTGGTAATTTTCGCAAGGTTTTAATTTTTGCGAGGAGGACAAATTCGCGAATTCTAGAATCAAATTATATTTATAATAGCGCTACCGTACTAAAGAGAAACACAAATTTGCTAATTCTGAGCTTTCTGAAAAGTCCCCAAATCAGAAATTCACAAAAATGTAAACAAGCAAAAATTATCAGATCTACAGTAATTTGAATTTTCACCCACTTGACGTTGTGTCTTGCTTCTGCGACCCACATCTTTCAAGTTTGTCAAAATTACTCATGCTACGAGACAACTTCAAAAAGTAAAAATGTAAAACTTTACTTTAGTACTTTAACATGTTTAAAGGCTAACACTTCTGATGAATTGTGGTGTTTGTTAGTAGTTTTTGTTCATTTGAAAATTAATTTACTATATTCTTATTCAAATTAACTGAGGTGGATGATTTTCCTCTATTTCTACAGTGCTCCAAACCGTTCAAAGGCATGGAGTGTTCAGTGCTGCCTATAGTACTGTGCACTATAAAGAACCCTTGAAGTCATTCAAAATAGAAGTAGGGCAAAGTCCCGGCTTCGGGCTCCCTTCTGTCGCGATATTTCCATGATTGTGCAGAAAGTGACGTCAAGCAATATTCATATATATTCATCTATTTCTCAGTCAATTCTCTGTCAATTTTCATGAAATTTCCCATTCGTGCCGTGACTACCCTGAAGATTTCGCAAAAGCTTTGATACGTATTTTAGAAGTTAGACCATATGATATGTAGTAAATAAAGACCAATGTTGCTCTCTATAAACCCATTAGGCTTGTCTCAGAATTGTATTACATGTCGAATGGTGTAACTTATACAATACTTGTCACAACTTCGAAAAAAAATTCAGGGCAGTCACGACATGAATGAAAAATAGTGTGTGTAAAATTTCATGAAAATTGGTTGAGAATTGACTGAGAAATCCGCGAAATTCATTCCCCCTGGTTGATGAATTTAATGTGAATCTGGCTATAATGTAATTTTGCAGCTTTAAAAGTAGACAGAATATGTTTCTCTGTATGCAAAATAGACAATTAATTATTTTTCTGTATCCATCTACCACCAAGTAATTATTAACCCCTGAAATTGTTTTAACCCTTTACGCCCTCACGATGCTTAAAATCATCATTTTACATCCCTGTAAACAGACCTAATTTTCCTACAACTTTTTTTAGGGTTTTAGAATGAATATTTCCATGAAACTGGTTTACCAATTCATGACAATTTTTTTGCTTTTTTACCCACATCAAATCATCTTCATCCAATACAAGTCGAGAATTGTGACAGCAATTCGTGGCTTGTACTGGATGAATATGACAATGGTGAATTCAGGCTTGAAGTAACAATATCACAGTAACAGTTTTTCCAGCTGATCACGACTATTATCATTTTTTAAATCACTATTATTTGGAATGAAATGTGTCTCTAAACATCAAGATTTGCAAATATGTGTTCTCAAAATAAACAAATATGGGAACTTTTCATTCACTTCAAGTTGTAGGTCGCGGTAGCAAGACACAACTTCAAGTGGTTGAAAATTTAAGGAGATTACCTTATATGTTAATCCAGGGACATGGTGCAATGGTTAGAGCATGGCGCTCTGCCGATGTCGCTGCCTGCCGTGCGGTTTCTAATCCCGCTTGGTGCAGGATTTTCACAGAAATATCATGCTTCTCCCTTCTCAATCTTGGGACATTGTTAAGATGGTGTGTCCTTGGGCAAGACACTTCACCCTGAAATGCTTCACTTGACTCGGGGTGAAAATGATTACCTGGTAAGACAGAGATGGCAGTGTGTACGATAAGTTCAATGCGCTGAAACGGCTGCAGGACTGTATGCTACTACTATTACTACTACTGCTACTGCTACTGCTACTGCTACTACTACTACTACTACTACTACTACTACTACTACTGCTACTACTACTACTACTACTACTACTACTACTACTGAATTTGTTTTGACATAGACATTGCCCTGTGGTTTTTATATTGATCACTATTCATGTCATTGATATTTGTGTTAATTTATATTGTGTATCGGCGCTGGCGCTGTCTCAGGTATTTAGAACAGTAGAATGTATATTCAATAAAAATGTGTGAAAAATAGGCCTAGGTGTCAAAGACACAATCATCATATTGGTAGGTTTTAAATGATTAACCCTTGTCCTGCTGAATTGTTTCAATGGTATTTTTCGTCATTTGTAGCTGGAATTGCTAAGGTAATTTTCACCATTAAATGATGAAAAATCTGACAATTTAAGAAAAAGAAACATGTGTGAAAAGCCACATTTTGATTAACTGAGCATCTATCACAAACTATGTTATGGATTTCAGTGTCATTTTATTTCCTCTGAAACTTACTCGAAACCGGATATACGGCTCCAGCAGCACAACGGTTAACTCTAGTGCAAACATAACTATTTTCAGTTAGAGTTTTATAACATGACGTATTCTATGTTTTTAAAAGTCCTTATTTACCTAAAAGTGACGTTAACAAACATTTTACTTACTTACCACACCCGTACTCACACTGCTGGCAACAATAAGGCTTGTTGCGTATGTGTAGAAATGATATCAAAGTCAATTGTCTCTTCGCGCATACAATGAACATGAGTATGATATGGCGAGTATGACGAATGTGTGCTCGCATACCTCACTACACCTGTACTCGCAACACAGCTGACCTTAGCTTAAAATACAAATTTCAAATGAAATATGTGATGTTGCCTTTGTTGGTCCTATTCTCATTATATATTTCCTCAACCTTTTTTTGCCAAAAAGTGATGTTAAGCATTATTCGCTACTATATGATATTGATAACTTTTAGCTGATTAGCTCTCATGCAATCATAACTATTTTCAGTAGACATTTATAGCACGATAAATTCTATGTTTTTTAATTTCAAATCGACTTAATTGGCCATATTGGTATTAAAGTGACGTTAAAAAACTTTTTTTTTTACTCTGTTACTTATTGAGCATATTTTCCCTTATCTGTGGAATGAAGGGAAACACTGTAATGGTACTGTGGATTAAACATTTCATGCCCACATATCACCCACTCATTTTACATTTAATGCTGATCACACAGATTTGTATCCTTGACCCCTAGAGCACTGATGTCAACTAGTGTAGACATTCTGCCTTTTTATTAGCACCTGCGTAAAGAGCTGTTCAAAGTAGAATGAAACACTGATATATATCGGGACTAAAATTGTAATAATCACATAAATTTAAATTATGGGCCTGGCCATTATCAATATTTTTATTCTTACAGTGCGGGGCTCGACTTTAGATGTCAGAATCTGACATATGACAATCATATCATATTGTCTGGGTATCTTTGAGGGTAAATCTCCTAGATTGCCCTGAATCCCTGATTGGGTGAGTGAAGGAAAACATTCTCAATAACACATCATGCCCTACCACCCCACTGTATATCCTTTATTTCCATCTGCGTATTGAACTGATTTCAACGTATAGCAAAGTCACTTACATGACCTACACAGTAAAAAAAATACGTTAAGGAACAATTTTACTTACAATGTAGACACATAATAAATTATAAGATAATAAATTATTTTTTTAAATAAAATAGCTCGCAAATACCGTATAATGATATTGTAATGAGTGTTTTAGGTAGGAGCTGTATTTTATTATCAGCATGGCGTCTTAGCATTAAATTGCACAGCAAGTCCCTTGATAGATACATGTACGGTGTAATTGCCTGAATACTTACTGCATTTGTCAATAGCTGTGAATACATGGTAGAATACATAACTTATTTTGCTGAATTGTTGGAGAATAGTGAATCTGAGCGAAAGGCCACAGCGTTCCAGCATTAAATAGCACAGCGAAAGCCTCCTTATCCATTACTTTCATTACAATTCCTCATCTTTTCAGCCCTCCATGGGTCTCCATCAACCAACATATTAAGTGGTAATATATTACATTTATCTAGATTGGCTAAAATCGTCTTATTCAGCAGTTTAAAAAAATGGTCCTAATTATGCTTACTTACCGTCCCACAGTTGCAGTAAAATGTGTTTTATTGCTCGTATGTTATTATCAGACAATCTTTTACCAAAAGGTTAATTGATTTAAATTTTCACCCACTTGGTGTTGTCTTGTTACCGCGACCCACTGGCTGAAAACTTCTCATATTTGTTCAATTGGGAGCGCAAATTTTAGCCAATCTTGATGCTTAAGCACACATTTTATTCCCAATATAATTGATTTTAGCTTGTTACAAAGCCACGTAGACTGCAACACCGGCAGAAAAGTGAGTCTGAGCCTAAGCAATATTCTTACCCACTTACCTTATCCAAAGTTTGTCCGTTGATACAAGATATTATAGAGAGGTTTGGAATCTGCCACTTTGGACAGAGAGGTGTTCGGAAGTAACTGATAGCTGCCAGTAATGAGGGAGTGGCCGCCATCAGGGAGTTCAGTACACCTCAGTATTGGACGAGTGAAGGAAAACACTGTCAATATCCATCCATGCCCTATCAACCCACCCTCACATTATCATCTGTACATCATTCATTTTTACCCCTCAGCCATTAAGGCTGTGAGGTATAGTGATCACCATTGCGTTGAGAAATTCAGTTCCTACTAAAAAGTTAACTGATTAATTTTGTTTTATTTTTTACAGACATGACCTATGTGCCTGGGAAATTCATCCCATATATTTTTTCTGGCACCAAGCCATAAGCGGTCATTTTCCAAGATGGCAGCAGTATTTCTGATGCTCTGATAAACTTTTGGAATTAGTCCATTAAAAACAAAATGGCTACCGCAGCCATTTAAAAAAAATTGTAAGGTGATAGTTGGGGTCATTTTTTCTCATTAATTCTTGATATTGATGAGCAGAGCCTACGGCTGAGGGGTCCTGTCATCAATTGATGGCTATTTTTTATCTACACACTGCATTGATTTTAACCTTTGTACTACTGAATTGTTTGTGTATATTTTTCATTCATTTAAAGCTGGAATTACATAGAAAATAGAGAAAGGCCTCGGAGATCTGTCCCCCTATGTTCCGTTGTCTTCTACATCCGTCACAATTTTGACGGGAACGGATCTACCCAATGTCTTTTTGCTTCTATGTTTTGCCATTCCGATGTCCGCCTCCGTCATCAGATTTCGGGGACCAAAGGGTTAAATCATTGGATAAGCGTCCCGTTGTTCTATCACGGTTTGTCTCTCTAACAGTCCGTCACGCTAATTGCGTGAGCGCCATGTGTTTGTATGCTTACAGTGATTGTGGGTTAGCAGTTCTCATCACATTGCCCCAACGCTTGCTCACAGCACTTAGCGTTCAAGGGATTAGCGAGTGACTAATTAGCAAATAAAACACTGCAATCACATGTTCACAAGATGAGCATTGGTTTAATGTTGGGCCATTGCCTTTGACACTGTACCGCCCAACAAAGGACGAACCACTCCTTCTACAAAAAACGTATAGGTGGCAGTAGGCTAAAATGACACGCTAAACCAGTTTTGCGTTAATATTAAACCAGCATCGCAGACGTTTGGCCAACGGTAAATTAACATTGTGTCAATGTCTCAATTTTACTGAGTCAAAGCCAACGTCTCCCATGTCGAAACAATGTTAACTCATAATAAGGACAACGTTAAATTTCGTGTAGCCGCTAGTTGAGTCTATAAAGATTAATTAATTTGACCTTCAATAATCTGTTGCTCCAAAATGTTCGATATCGTATGTAATAAATTATTTTTAAAATCAATTAACTAAATCTAAGTATCTAACAATTCCTAAATTTATCTGATCTCTGTGAACAAATCGTAATTATTCACGCCGTCAACTGTTTTGAACACATCCATTTCATAGATTATGCTCTAAGCGTGAATACCTTGTGTTTCAGTTTGCACGATGTGTCAACACCTATCTGTGTCTTGAATTGTTTTACCTTTGTAACAAGACCAGTATATGTGAGGGCCTGCAATAACAGGAACACAATCGTCGCTCGTCTGGCAACATGGAAGTCGAGCAATAAGCCACCCGCGCAAGTAATTTAAGCTAGGCCTATACCGGTGGGCCCACACAGTGGAATGTGTTAGATTTCATCACGGCGATTTGTCAACACCTGAGTTGAGTGATATTGCTTGGGAGTCATTTCTATATATGGGTAAAACCAAAAATTGGGGTAATTTTACATAAAATTAGTGTCCCCAGGACTTAAAAGGTCCGCATTTTGATTTTAATATAATAATATTAAAAATAAATGGTGCAACTTCACGTTTAGGCATTACTACTTAATAATGTTTGGATTATTTGTAAAAAAAAATATATATATATGGTTTTATAAGAGCTCTATGTCATGGAAACGTGGAAAATGGCATGTCCCCAAGGAAAATTCCACTATTTAAAACTTCACTGTAGGATACAAAATCACAATATAATTCTAACAATTACATTTCATGGCTAGACATTGTTCACTTTAACTAATCAATGATCAAAACTCGACTTAAAATTGATATCGATATAAATAATTTTGATGAATATACATGTCCCCACATTTGCACTCTACTCCGTTACCATTATTGTAGCATGCCCCATCAAGTGAATAATCATGAACTAAAATTATAGCAAGTGTAGTTTGACACACTAAAGGGCCTTATACGAGTTTTTCACCTTGAAAGAATTTATATTGTTGAGTGACAAGTTATTCGAAACAGGTATTACCAAATAGTTAGAAAATATACTTTTGTTTTTACTACTCCGTTCCTAGCCTTGTGGGTATAAAAACGAGTTGAGTTTTATGATTGTATGCCTACAACAGTTTCTATGGGGACTATTTGCACCCGTATGATATATTTTTGAATTATTGCCCAGATCTTTTCATTAATCCCTAGAATACTTTTAATTTTACTACTCCGTTCCACTCTACTTCGTTACCAAGAAAAGGGAACGGAGTGGTGAATTGTCAAATTTTATGGGTTTTGCAGTCATAATGATTGATGATATAGTCTTTTAAAACATGGCTCGTTGTCCCCATATTAATAGAGCACCCATTTGTGATCGATGTTATGATAAGAAAATATACAGTTTATATTTATGTCGAGCCAAACATCTGGTAACGGAGTTGAGTATTTTTTGGCTTGGTAACGGAGTTGAAATAAAGATTTTTGTTCATCCCATCATTTTTTTTTTAAATTTTTAGCAGTTTTGATGTACGATTGTTTAGTATTATGCTCCAATAAGGATATCACGTTTAAAAGTGTGATGTCAAGCTAAACAAAGTAACAGAATTTTTTAAATGGTTTGAATTTGGTAACGGAGTAGTAAGTGGAATGCTGCAACTTTTTTTAAATGATTTTTTGAAGCAAAAAAAAAATTTCTAGCGCAGCCAGTGGCTTTTTCATGCTCTATTGGGATCAGTGCACCAAACCTATAAAGTAGTTTTCCTCCTCTTTGATGGTCACCTCACTGCCATTTTTGATGCTGCAAAGTTACCCCAATTTTTGGTTTTACCCATATATGAAAACCATCATAGATTCGCTAAAATTAACAATTGAAGCAGATTTAAGAAATTAATACTTATTTGTTGTTTTACTGTGATAAACAGATTATGTAGGTGTAAAAAACATAATTTTTTTATTGTTGTCATTCAGTTTCACCATGTGTCACTGACATTTTTCACAGATAAATTCAACATCTACAAACATTTTGAAAAAATAATCCTGTAGAAAAATATATTAATAAAATGATATTTTTATCACACTTATGTTATATTTTGTTTGCACAACTAACACATCTAGGCCTAATAATATAACAATATTACAGTGTGAATTAGATCCTCAGTTCTAATATTTCTTGGAATTGGAAATGGAATTGTTGGATCAACTGAGCATCTACCACAAGATTTGTTGAAAATTTTAATGATATTTTGTTTAGTCTGAAATTTGCTTGAAACCGTATATATGCGGTCTTAGCAGCACAAGGGTTAAAGGTTCCTACATTGAAGTATATTCTGGTATAAGAGTTTCCAAAACATGACTTTCAGTTTAATTATGATACAAATAGCCGCATAATTATGATACAAATTGCCGCGGGGTACTGGGATGATTACTAGTAGTAGTACTTTTCGCCCCCATCTGGGGAGGGTCATTAGGGATCTGTTCCGTCCGTTGGATGCTGTGTACGGCATTGTAGGGAAGCACTAGTCTACAGCAATCATCCAAGGGCAGCTGCAGCCTCCTCGTATCTGGTCATAATCTTCGGGCGGATTGCCAGTTGCCTACCCTGGTTCGTCAGCTCAACAGCGGAGCCAATGCAGCACCCGCATCAGTGCTGGCGCTGATGTAGGCCGTGGTAGCCTTAAATAACCGGCAATAGCGTGTTTGACATTAGGTCTTTCACGTGGGATGAATGGAGTTACCCAGAGGGAGTTATCCTTCCTATTGTTACTCTGGGGACTATCGACCCGAGGATAGCGGAGCTGCGCAAAATGCCACGGTGTTTCATCAATAAATTGTACAGCGAAACCCCAAGTCTCCGGCCGAAAAGTGACGTAAAGCAATGATTTACTACTACTACTACAAATTGCCGCATATATGTGGCCATACTGCATCATTCAGGACTCTCATATAATATGTTTTATTGATTGTATCGCCGAATGATATTCAAACTGTCGCCATTTGAATTTGTGTAAACACGCCATATGCTAATTTTAGTCACGTGAACGTGGCGTACAGCAAGCAGAGCGAGTAGACACAACAGTTCAGTTGTAAACACACCATCCACATGTAATTAAACAAGAGGGAGATCTCTGCTATTATAAAATGTGGGGGGTGTTGAAATCCGTCAATCAGCATCTAGTCCAAGGCCCATTCAACAATATCAAATATATTCCCCACAATATCCTATATAACTCCACATGTGTCAGATTAAATCCCTTCCCCTGATTGAACAAAATGAGACGCAGAAACAACAAATCAACCGACGTGACCAAGCCTACTACTGAGAACCAACACATTTCAAAAGACTGTATTATTGCACTAAGGTGTTTTAGTAGGGAAGCTTAACCTAAAAAAATGATCGAATCGTTCACTTCATTGCAAAAGTCTGAAATTTTTGTCACAGGCTGATATGACCTAGACATTTCAGAATCTGCCGACAGACAAGTGATATGTGCCCCCTAGCGGCCATATTGGACAATTCAAAATGGCCGCCACTAAAAACCTTGACCTAGATAACTTTTTAACTAAAAATCTCAGAATAACTTATAATACTTCTATTTTGAGGTATTTGAGACCAAGGATCACAATTATGATGTCATTTTCAATCTAAAATGACCAAATCGAGGTCATATGACGATATAAGTGTAAACATGTTAAATTATTTATTTTCAAATTTTAAAGCGCTCCAAAACTTCACGGTTTTAATTTTTTTTCTGACAGGTCTTTCATTGTTTTAGTTCTGAATATCAATTATTAGTCTATTTCGCCATAATAATAATTTCACAAATGGTCGTCAAGGGTTATAAACATGTTAACGCAGTAAAATAAATTCCAAAACTTTAGGAAACATGTCGCATCATTACATTAATACGTAATACTAGAACAGTAAGAATGGATGATTTTTAATTGACTCCACAACCATTTATCTGAATACTTTTGCACATTTAAAATTAATTCTATCAACTCTGCACACGAATTGCAAACCAATGCAACAAGAATATACACATGTCTTCAATGGCAGCAATGACTAATATTACTGTCACTATTATTAGGCCTTTCCAAATAACCAGATAAGTATCACAAAGTACAAAAAACACTAAATTCAAGTGTTTTTTCCATGGACAATTGACAAAGGCAATGCAATGAAAAAAAGAAGATAATATGTAGTACTTTTTGAAAATTGAACTGTCTGTATAAATCGTATGTCATGGAATTAACATGAAATAATAAAAACAAATAAAAAAACTCTTAATATTTCATGACCAAATAAAAGTGGAGATGTTTTCAGTGCAATCATGTGTTAAGTTACTGGTCAGCAGTTTCGTTATTCACACAACCTCCCTCACACTTGCATAATTATGGAGTTGCACCGTAAACCCGACTTACTAGCATCAGCTATAGTTTCGTCCTGACTGACAACCACCTGTTTCCATCACATTCTTATCCCCAATTGGATAAGTCTAGTACCACCTGATGGCATGATTGCCTGCTTCTATAGGCTATATAGGAAGCATGTAGGAATGATCTTTTGACGTGCTCAAACAGAGCTGCATGTTTAAGGTATGTTCTCAAGGGAGCGTGAGGTCTATGTGCTGCTGTTTTGCTTCTTTTAACAGATGAAACAATACAACTCTTACTATACATATAACATGTATAAGCACACAGAAACAAATCGCTTCATGTTGACACACTCTGACTTGAGAGACCTAGGTTTGTCTAGAGTGCAATTAAATTTGATCATTTAATGTATCTGAAAATCTAACAAGGCACATGTTCTGTTGGACAGCACAGAGTCATATGGAGTTTTCTTATTTTCGTTTATTTTTGGACAGACATTTTCGCTAATCTCTCTTTGGAATTGGTGTACTCCCAGTTGGAGTAATTTAAGCGGGGGGGGGGGGGCTGATGCAGTGGTTATAAAGCGGTCTGCTTGAAAAGTCGGGAGATCGCGGGTTCGTCTCCGCTCTGGCATTCAGGTTTCAGAGAAACAAAGCTTTCTTTCCCGCTTACTCGTAAAGGTCACTCGTAAGTATTGTGTGGAGCACTGGAGCCTCCATGACTGAGTGGTAACGTGCTCGGCCTCAGACCGCCAGGACTCGAATTTCGAATCCTATATTTAGAGGGCAGTGTGAATCTATCATCATTCGCAGAGGGGGTTATTTGGCTCTTCAAATAGGGCACTAGATGCATGTGTATGCAATCATTAAATGTTGCTGCACGACCTGAACGTACGATGTGAATTAAAGCAGCGACATCGAGAACATGAACTGAGCATGAGCATACCACGCTCAGCAAGGAATGGTGAAAACATCTGACATATTTCCATTATTTCGGGACTGGTGGGACATAAACATAAGAAGTGTAGCATTTTGCATCATTATTCCTATATTCTTGGAATTGTGCTTGGTAAATTATTTCATGCACACACTATTCATGCAGATCACATCCAATCTCTTTGACTGTAACTTCCATCTTCCTCTGCAAGGCTGGCTATTCCTGAGGTCGTAGACCGACCTTGCTGAAACAGGGTTGAATCCGCCTATTGGAGTGGGGACTTTCAAAAAATATTTTTTCTGTTTGACCCAAGTTTGACCTCTGGCATGAGTGTTGTTTTAATATGGGGCCACTGTCTACGACACCGGCCCTACATTAAACAACACATGTCTGCTGGCCGAGTAGCTCACCGGAAACGTCTCAGACACAGACCACCACATCTCACCGCAACGTGCATGAGGGATGAATTAATGGTGAGCCAACGTCGCATACAGCGGGCCAACATTAAAAAGACATTTTTTGAAAAATTAATGAATATTCAATATCTAAATCTCCCTCCCTACCCCAATAGGTGGATGGTATGGCTAATTCATCAAGGCTTGGCCTGACGGCCTCGCTGTGTCAAGACTTGCTGCCAGGAGGATGGTAACTTCATGCTCCCATTACATCACCAGTGTCAATTACTACATGAACAGCATCCAAGAATGGACTTGCATGATCTATGAGTAATCTCATGAAACTTGCGACGACAATGACAAAGTGTAGAGCTTATAGAGATTCTTTATGATGTAAATCTGATGAGTTGCGATGGTTTTGTACACTTTCAAATTATTCAATGAATGTCAGGTGCAGTTGCATGTACAATACAGTAGAATCAGTATCGTCATACAGATCTGATAAGCAACCACCACCAGCTTGTACTACCGATAGCTGTGTTCATGAGACTGATCCATCAAATAAAATGTATAAATAGACCGTTGAACAACGAAAATATCAGAATGGACAGAAAGCCACATCACCCAAATTATTTACATGGTTCGGTAACCATCTGGAAAAAATAGTGTTGTCAAACGCTGAAAACCAGCAACACAATTCATCCAACGCATTGAGCTCAAAATCACCATCTCTCAGAGAGTGCGCAAACGACAAATGAGAATTTCCACCTCGATAATAAGTGAACAGTACTTACACACACGTCCCTCCCTCGACTGCTTGTCAAATCATTTTTCAAATAAGTCTGTATTACCTTGCTGAAGGAGATGGGTCACCAATGAAACTTGATGATAATACAGAGTGCGCTTAATATGGTGGTCATCCAGCGTTGATATAGCTCTGCCAGAGGTAAACACACCAGCCTCAGACATCACCCACTCCCATCCAAAGCCACATAAAATGAGCTTTATCTTCCTATCAAAATTACGTACTTTACTTCACCAAGGATTGAAGGAAATTGCAGGAAAGGATTTGTCAGGAAAGAGAGGTAAAATGTCAATTTCTGCTCGAGGTTTCATCCGAGAATGATGTCCTGACCAGGTTGTCATAATGTTGTTATCAATCTCCTCTTTAGTTAGGAGTTCACAAACGTGCTTTATCCAAACTGTTTCTCTTATCTCAGACCAGGGGTCCTATAATATGAAGGCCTTGCCACATTACCATCCTCAATTTTTTGGCATAAACAAATCTATGCGGCTGAGATTACCAGGAGGGGGTACAATAACGAGGATATATCATACGATACACTGAGGCCAAGGAGGTGAATGTGCCAATAAGGACTGGTGTTTGAGATGAGTATTATTGTGTAATTCAATACATATGTAAGCCTACAGTGGTTGGGATGTTTCAGGCTCTCTACTGTGTCGTATTTGGACAGTGGACTGAGAGGGAGAGCCATATTTATTTGTATTTTATATCATCACCTGACCAACAACACACGCTACTTAAGATCTCTGACCCATAATATTATCAAAGTTATAAAATTATTTAAAAACTACGGATTTATTCAGCCTTTTAAACATGGATCTATGAGAAAAACAGTAACACGCCAATTTTAAACGATTTTGACCTTGGTGTTGTTATTGAACCTTGACAATTCAACTTTTGATCGAAAATGACGTCATACTCGTCATCCTGGACCTCAAATACCCCGGAAAAGAGGTATTACATGTGGTTCTCTGAAGGTTAGTTAAAAAGTAAGCATAAGTAATCCATAATTACAGTGGCGGTCATTTTGAAATTGCCCAATATGGCCGCTAGAGGAAAAAAATCGCTTGTCTGTCGGCATATTCTGAAATATTCAGAATTCTGAAATAAACGAATTTATTCAGCTTTTTAAACATCGACCAATGAGAAAAAACAGTAATAGGCAAATTCTTAACCAGGGGTCTGGCCGGACGAATGGTTGCCAACTGGTGGCTTCATCACTGCGAAGCGCCAGCATGTATTCGTACGGAAGTTCATTAGAGTAAGGCAAATTCTAAACGATTTTGACCTTGATGTTGTTATTTGACCTTGAAATTTCAGGTTTTGATGGAAACTGATGTCATTATCGTCATCCCCGACCTCAAATACCCTGGAAAAGAGGTATTACATGTGGTTCTGTGATGATTAGTTAAAAAGTTAGCATGTGTAATGCATTGCAGTGGCGGCCATTTTGAAATTGCCCAATATGGCCGCTAGAGGAAAAAGATCGCTTGTCTGTCGACAGATTCTGAATTAGCCAGGTCATGTCAGCTTGTGACAAAAAATTCAGACTTTTGCAACGAAGTGAACTATTATTTGATTAAGCCCCCCTACTATTTTCTTTATTTTTTTAAGGTAGGGTCTAAACTGATAATTGTACATAAATGATATAGGCCTACAACTCGTGTAGGCCTACAGTAGTGACCATAACCGCACAATAACTGATATGCCTACCATATATGGTGATGACCGAGATAGCTGATAAGGTCGCAGGTCACACCCCGTCACAGAAACGTAGTGTCAGACGAGAGACTGCATGTAGTGCTGTCTCTGCAGAGCGATAGTGAATGATTTCTCTGATCAATCGTTTTTTTATCTAATTTATAATATAGGTCTAGGCCTACTATAACACCCACTTAAAAATGCCACCAGACAACAACTCATCGTCATCTCTGAGACTCTGTGTCTGTGGGAACACACGCCTGAAAGTTTTGACAGCTCAGGGCGGTCAGCCACACACCACACATATGCCGCGTGTATACATCATATCAGGTTGTGTCTGGCGGCATCGGGGGCTTTACACAACTTGCCAACACAGTTGCATCTGCAGCTGACCACACATTGGCGTCGAGTTCGTCGAATACATCATCGGGTTTCTATCTACATGATCTATAGGTTACTATCTCAGTTCAAGTAAAACATATCATCTAACAGTGACAATGTAGGGGCCTACTCTAGACTGCTCACTGCTCGACTCTGAAAAAACGCGCTTACTTGAAAAATAATAATCCTAGGCCTACCATGGCTCTGCCATTGCTTGTCATGCTTGTTTGTTTACTGAACTGTCAGAAATAGACAGGCCTACATCACATGATCACCACATGACATGCATGATCTATGATACCACGCTACTTGTGGGTCACAGTGGAGAATTGTTGAATGACAATACTGCATTTTAAAGTCGTTTTGGTGGCGATATTTATCAAAATAAATATCAATAATAAGAGAACCAGGCCTTACAGCCAATTTTATAGTCTGGTTACCTCGAAGCATGTATCTTTAAGCCACGTGTATTACAAAAGTACATAAACATGTTAAATGTACTGGTCAAAAAGCACATGACATGCATGATCTATGATACCACGCTACTTGTGGGTCACAGTGGATAATTGTTGAATGACAATAATGCATTTTAAAGTCGTTTTGGTGGCGATATTTATCAAAATAAATATCAATAATAGGAAAACCAGGCCTTATAGCCAATTTTATAGTCTGGTTACCTCGAAGCATGTATCTTTAAGCCACGTGTATTACAAAGTTACATAAACATGTTAAATGTACTGGTCAAAAAGTGATGTTAAGCATTTTTTTTATTTACATCATTAGCTGTATTATAATATCATTCCTTTAAAAAAAAAAAATTACTGGAAAACATTTAAAATTTTGTACTTTATTTTGCTGCATTGTTTGCTAGTGTTTTAATTCATTTACGTTACATAATAAACATTTTTTGACAAATTCAGATGACAGATGGATATTGTGCCCACCATTCCAGCTTTAACTGACTAAAAATATCTTCTATTTATGAGAAATGTACAACTCTTAATTTTACTGATCAGATTAACCCTTGTGCTGCTAGAACAGTTTATATACTGTTTCAATCAATTTCCTTAACCCTTTCAAGCCTGACTTTACCATTGTCATTTTCATCCACTACAAGCCGCAAAGCCACAGAGTTTCGGCATTAAATTGCACAGGGAAAACTCAAGTCTCCGGCCGTCTGGGCATGCCTGGAGTTATATCCCCTAGACATGCCCAGAACCCCTTATCAGGCGAGCGAAGGAAAACGCTCTCAATAACCCACCATGCCCTATCACCCCCACCTTCACATCATCATCTGTACATCATTAATCTCATCAATTGACTACAACGTTTTTATCGTATTATAATTTAACTTAAAAGACCTTTTGTGCCGAAAAGTGACGTAAAGCAATGATTTACTACTACTACTACAAACCGCGAATTGCTATCGCAATTCTCGACTTGTAGTGGATGAAAATGACTTAAAGTGGGTGACAAATGAAAAAATATACTGTTATTTTTAAAACAGTTCCATGCAAATTTTTTGTTCTGAAACCACTATGTTTCAGGAAATTAAGGCTTTTTTCAGAGATGCGAAATGATGCTTTGATGCATCGTGAGGGTTTAAAAGACTAAAAAATATAATGACACTAACATTGATCAACAATTTGGTGATAGATGCTTACTTTATCATGTAATTTATCTTGTGAAATACCTATTTTTCATAAATAAAAATATTTTTCTTCATTTGAAGCTGGTATCTTGCGTCAGCAATTCCGGTTTCAAATTGCGAAAGTTAGAAAACTAACAATTGAGCATCACAAGGGTTAAAGAATGTATAAAAATTAAAAATATGTGAAATTAAATTTTAAAGATTATCAGATCACATGTAGGATACCTGTGTGTCAAATTAGTTTTATTTGTACGTTTTTAAAATTGTAACTTAATTATAATTTATTGGGTATTGCCTATAATTAAACTATTTAAGAGTTGTTTGTAAGTCATTAAAATTGACCTATATAGACACTATAAGTATTTAAATAATATAACCTCTTTTTTTTAAAGATAAAATGTTAAAATTGTGAATTTAAAATGGATTTAAGAAAAGTGTCAAATGCAAAATATATCTCCTGTGTATGTATTTTTTGTTATTTGTTGATTTTCGTATAATGACTAGTGTAATAGCCTTTAAGTTGACAACTATACACCCATAACGCACATTGGTTCAAATTAAAATAAATTATTTAGTTTCCATCCACTTGAAGTTGTGTCTTGCTACAGCAACTCACAAATTCAAGTGGGGGGAAATTACTTATATTTCTTTTGTTTGAGACTTAACATTTGCAAAGCTCAATGTATAATCGCACATTTCTTTCCCAATAACAGTACAAAAACTGATTAAAAATGACTACACTCGCAACTCTGGTCGCGCTTTGCAGGATAAGGTTTATCGTATCATGTTTTTTGGGAAAGCTCATATTTTGAACAGGTGTAGGCCTTATTTATTAGCAATACAACCCACCAAATGAGAACCCTTTAAACTTAATTTTGATATATTTCACTTGGAAATTGCAAAAACGATTTTAAATGTGAGTTTGAAATTGCTTCAAAAATGCATAGCTTGCAGGGAATGAAATGTTCTTGCTGGTCAATGGAAATGCAATCATACTTACGCATTGCATCGCTATCGTGATGACACCTCACAATGAGTGGATACTCTGGTTCCCAGAGCCATACTACGCGGCGTGGCCGGGCTTCATGTAGCCTCTGGTATGCCCCAGTGGCGAATGTTTGTGACTTGTTGCTATTTTTAGATGAAAATAGGGTAATCCCCGATTTCAGACATTTTTGAAAGGTCACTTCCCCGGATAAGAGTTGTTCACAGTATTGTATTTCCCCTCTGACGCATTTCCTATGACTTGACCCAGAAAATTATTCACCGGCCTCGATAGCACAGGCATGATGGTCACGTGACTAAGAACCTTGGCCAATACCCGGCCATAAATAAAATTGGCCGGGCTCGCCAGGCAAAATGAGTGGAACGGTGTCCGGTGATTTCGGACATCGACTATTTCGGACTGGTGATTTCGGACGCCAATCGGTGATTTCGGACGGTGATTTCGGACGGTGTGCGGTGAAATCAGACGGTGATTTTGGACGGTGTGCGGTGAATTCGGACGCCGCGGTGAATTCGGACGGTGCGCGGTGAATTCGGACGCCCAACTCAGTAGTCTTTTATATCACTATTTTGGGCACTAATATCGCCGATAGTACTCTTTTATATGACTATTTCTTTACTAATATCGGTAATTTCGGACGGTGATTTCGGACGGTGTTATTTATAAGGAAGCCTAATATGACAAATAACATATATATAAATATCATTTTATATATAACAGCCTCCAGATTAATTACAGACTCTAAGACCGTCCATATTTGGGTACCCCATTACAGAGCTGCTATGGTACAAATCATAACTTTTGATATAGCTACTACATCGTGCTACATCGTACATCGTATTACAGGATATATTTACACTTAAAAACAGTGCTATCCGTGGATGAAAAACTCTATCCGTGGATAAAACCAGTCAGCATCCACAGATGTTGAACATCCACTGATGAATGAGGACTTCCTATTCACGGATGAATTATCATCCACGGATGAGTGAGGTCATCAAATCCACGGATTGGGATTAATCCACGGATGAATACGCACTCTCCATCCACAGATGAACTCTCATCCACGGATGAATACGGACTACTCATCCACGGATGAACTTTCATCCACGGATGAATGCTCACGTTCCATCTACGGATGAAGTTTAATCCACGGATGAATATTCAAGTTCCATCCACGAATGAACTTTCGCGTTCAGTCGAATTCAAAAAATGTTCCCATAATCTACGAATTCGAATTTATAGCATAAATAGCCTGTCATCGCTCATGAAACGAACATATAATAACATAGGTTATTATCTCACAAGGAATATAATATTGATGTGCTTTCCAGTATAATTTGTTAATGTAAGATCAACGACATTAATCACAAAAAAATAATCGACATTAATCACAAAAAATGTTTGCATAATCTACGAATTCGTATTTATAGCATAAATAAGTTGTCATTGCGCATGACACGAACATAGTAACATAGGTTATTATCTCACAAAGAATATAATATTGATGTGCTTTCCTGTATGATTTGTTAATGTAAGATCAACGATATTAATCGCTGTATCTGGTATCACGATTGAATAATGTCTATATTATGTCAATGTGGTCAATGTCATGGTTTGAACATATTTTTATTTTCCAATTGAAATAATACAAAAAAATCATTTTATATGATATATATAAAAAACATAGTTGTGCTTGCGGGGTTGTGATAGGAACACTGTCTGGTACGTGAAACTCTTCCGAGAAATTGAGAGGGGTATATTAAATTTCGTTTGGCAACGCTTGAAAACAGGGACTTTTACATGGATTACAGAGATTTTTTACATCGATATATCAATTTAAACAAAAAAAGGAAGTATTTGAAGAAGGGTCACTTCGAAAAGTGGGGAACAAGTAGATATAAATTAGATGAAGTCTGAAAATATATCAACAAGAGTACATCATTGAGATAAAAGTTAGGAAATATTTGAACAATTCACATCACTTGGTTAAAACTTTTGTGACAGATGTCCATTACTCGAATGAAACTAGATTATATTTGCCTTTGCGAGACAAGTATGTAGAACTTAGCCAGATGTAGTAGAATAGTTTAATAGGTATTATTTCAATAAATTGACGAAGTTGGTATTTATATAAAAATGGGGAAAATATTATACATGTGTAGCCTACATCCAAATATAGTGAAACTATATTTTAACAAGTGTTGCTTTAAAACGTTTCAAAATAATTCTTAGGAGAACATATCTTACCATGTTTGCATCACTATGAAGAATTATTTTGTAAAAAAATCTTTCCATTTTTGCATTTCTTTGAAGATAATTCACACTTTTTGAGCAACCGCATAAACAAAAATCACTACACGTCTCAAAAATTGGAATACTAGTTGTAATATTTGGTAGTAATTTGAAAATATTTATATAATCTTGTCGTAAATAGATTAAAATTAAAAATATATTATAAGTTCACATGACTTATACAAGTGTAAAGCTATATCAACAGGTGCGAAACTTAAAACACGTTGAAAATATTAGACCACTTGTGTATCACAAAGATAAGAATTGGAGTAAAAATCACTGTCACAAGTATTCATCATGTAGACGAAAAATGAAAAAACATTAGAACAAGTCTTGCTTTGTAAAAGTTGCAGACAAGTAAGCATAACTTATGCGGCAATTTAAAATATTTCAACAAGTGTACATTTATACAACATTGGGAGTTATTTGTGTCTGAACAAACCTGGGTCATCACCTACAGAAAATGGGACAATGTTAAAAAGTTTTACTTAAAAATGTTAGAAGTTAGCTGGTCTAAACATTTGTAGAAGGTGTTAGAAGAAATTGAATAGGACATATTTGACCTTTTGATGTTAGAAAATATAATATCGATAATTATACAATTATCTGTTTCAAGCCCCTGTCACCTATATATTGAAGGAAGCCAGCACCATTCATTAGTGTGTATTGGTAGGCCATTTTATATTATATGCTAAGTAAACTTTGCATTTTCTGGGTTGTCAAGTTGCTATTCTGTGTAAGAGACAAATATATATATAGCAGCCTACTATTTTGACGAAAAATTTAAATAAACCAACATTTTTTAAAAGACTGTTGGATCATATTTGACCAAATATCCATCTCATCAGCATAGATAAAGCACATGTTACATTGATTGATCAGTTGATCACTATCTGCAGCTAATTAAGACAGGTATCAATATCAATTATAATCATCATCTTTTAATAACTAACATTGTCAGGCCATCCTATATTAAATGGTAAGTAATCTTTTACATTTTCTGGGTTGTCAAGTTGTTATTCTGTGTGAGACAAAAAAATATATATACTATTTTGACGAAATATTTAACTAAACGGACATTTTTTAGAAGATTATCGGAACATTTTTGATCAATTTTGGTAAGGTGGGTTGTTGAAAGTCAATAAATTGTCATGTCTTATTAAAGTTCGTTTTAAATGAAAGGCTATTTTAAATTGCCGTATGTATACATGCACCACATGACACATGTGTTGCCATACTCTGTCAGATCTAATAATTGGTTATGAAAATGAGTTTGTACTAATAGCTTTTATTTAGGCTGTGAATATCCAGCTCATAATTGACGACTACAGTGTTTTGAACAGGATCTGAGGCGTGCCATGTTGCATAATAAGTTCCTTTTTTTCTTATTTTTGGTGAATACATTTCACTGCAAGTCGCTGAAAACCGTCTTTGTGAAAATAAAGACGTGATAAAAATTGGGAGGCTTTCAGAAAGCAGAATATTAACAGTTTACAATATCTGACTATGCTCTGATCGGACAGATGTGGATGGGCCGACGGGTGATTATATGGGTTCAGGTATGTAAGCAAGTGCACATTATTTTCGTTAGTGCTAAATTATTGTAGCAATTTTTAGCGTGCTGTCGTCTTTGTAAAAATATATTTTCGCTTATTTAATAATTATTAGTAGTAATTCTGAAGTAAAAACATGTTTTCTGGGATGTATTTAGAAGGCTTGGTATTTTAAATTAATGTTTTGGTCAGTGTTTTGGTCAGTTTGTTTATACGTTCTGTCATCAGATTAAAGTTTGTGTCATGTTCACATGTATGTCTATGGAAGCATTTAACGTGAAATTATATAAAGTTTCATTGCCATGAAATATTGTAAAGTGATACTTTCTTCATCATGGCAGATTTAAGCATCAATCGGCCTGCCTTTAGCAAGATTCTCATCAGATTAAAATTTGTGTCATGTTCACATGTATGTCTGTGTTTTGTATACATGCACACATGATGCATGTGTAACCATATTTTGTCATATCTAATAATTGATTATGACAATGACAATAAGTTATATATTTTACTAATAGGTGCTATTTAGGCTGTGAATACGTAGCTCATAAGTGCCTACTAGTCAAAATGTTATATCGGAATTTACCATTTTTTCAACAAGACTATAGTAAAATTGTTATTAGTTTATATTGTAAACAGACCAGTTATTTGAAATTTACAATTTGTGCATCACATGTATCTTGTGTTACTAGTCATGATATTGATCAAGATAAATCAATAAACACTGGGTTTTCTGCTTTAAGTGATCTGATAAATATAAGATAACCAATTGCTTGTTAGATAATGATCATGTTGTTTTGATGATCTCAATCCTGACCTCACTAATTAGGTTGACCCCTCTAATTATTTATTTAGAAAAGGCCTATGATACTACATGGAAGGGTGGTATCATGAAAGATCTCCATGAAATGGGCCTGAAGGGTAGATTACCCTTATTCATTGACAATTTTTTGAAGGGGAGAAAATTTAAAGTCCGCTTGGACGAATTGGCCATGCCTATTTCACAAACGGGTATTTATTGAGAGGAGAATTGCGACCTATGTGCTGCAGTACTCGTCTCACTGTAAGACATGTCCTTCTCAGTTGTGCGAAATATGCGCACATCAGAAGGAAGTACTTTGCATTTAATTCCCTATTTGAACTATTTCAGGTTTTATTATTCAGTTCCTACGGGAATGTAACCTATACTATATGTTTTAATTATTAGACTTGTAGTTTTTACACAATCACTCATGGAGATATAGTGACTCGATAAGTCGGTCATTTTATAATCACTTCATATTTTACATTATTTATACTGACATTTTTATACTCATTAAACTGTGTCGTAGTGCAGGCGCTACAACATGTCATCAGACTCGTTACATATATAGGTGCCAGGAGCATCGTCATATTATCATATCAAACATTTTAAACTGAATATTTTAGTACGAACATGCTTTTATTAGCTTTGTCTTTCCTTTACTACTTTAACTATACAATAAGGGATATTGTAATACTAGGAATTTTCACTTAAATGGCCATACTGGCTGAAAAGTGAAGTAAAACAGACATTTTACTTACTTACCCCTCTAATTAACATAAATTATTACGTAATTGACCCTTCCCTCCCTCAGTCTACCTGACACTATTTAGATTGACATTAAGATAAACATCTCACTTGACCTCACTAATTAGATTGTCATTAAGATAAACATCTGATTTGACCTCACTAATTAGGTTGACCCCTCTAATTAGCCTCATGAATAATCAATGAGGGCTCCTGGCTCCTACACGTTTCACATATTCTACCTTGAGTCCCCTTATACTACCACCAACATAACTACTTTCATTGTGAAAATTATAGAAAGTATATAAGTATACTGTACTTTTCATTTCAAATTCAATGGAATGCCAGGGTACTGTGATGATTGCTAGCAGTAGTACTTTTTGCCCCCATCCGGGGAGGTTCATTAGGGATCTGTTTCGTCTGTTGGATGCTGTGTACGGCATTGTACGGAAGCACTAGTCTACAGCAATCATCCAAGGGCAGCTGCAGCCTCCTCGTATCTGGCCATAATCTTCGGGCGGATTGCCAGTGGCGTACCCTGGTTCCTCCGCTCAACAGCGGAGCCAATGCAGCACCCGCATCAGTGCTGGCGCTGATGTAGGCCGTGGTAGCCTTAAATAACCGGCAATAGGGTGTTTGACATTAGGTCTCTCACGTGAAATATATGGAGTTACCCAGAGGGAGTTATCCTTCCTATTGTTACTCTGGGGACTATCCGACCCGAGGATAGCGGAGCTGCGCAAAATGCCATAGAGTTTCAGCATTAAATTGCACAGGGAAAACTCAAGTCTCCGGCCGTCTGGGCATGTCTGGGGGTATATCCCCTAGACATGCCCAGAACCCCTTATCGGGCGAGCGAAGGAAAACGCTCTCAATAACCCACCATGCAATATCACCCCCACCCTCACATTATCATCTGTACATCATTCATCTCATCAATTGACTACAACGTTTTTATTGTATTACAATGTCACTTGAAAGACCTTTTGTGCCGAAAAGTGACGTAAAGCAAAGATTTACTACTACTACTCAATGGAATGCCACCTCCATTGACATTTCAAGAAACAAATGTTTAGGTCCATCAGTTTTTGTAATAATTTCGGTCTCATTAGATCAACATGTATTATTTGTTTATGCACAAGTTCAACACCCTTTAATGGGGCTTCTGGATTTGAGTCGTTCGCAAAAGTTTATTCGTTTTAAATTTTTGCTCATAGTTAGTTCTCTTATAACTCCGAACATCGTCATGAGACCGGTGCCCGATCACCTCTTGAATTAGCTGTTCATCAACATTACTAGCAAACAATCGTGTTGCGCAGGTTTCCCAAAGGGAATGATTGGTATAGTGGCATGAAAAACCGCATTTTGACATTTAAGGTGTAGTCAACTGTCAAAATACGCGGGACAATGCACAAACAAAAAAAACTTTTTTTATTTACAGTGGAGACCCGGAAATCGGACCACCAATGGGACTGACTGAAAGTGGTCCCATTTTGGAATCGGTACGATTTTTGAAACCAGCCAATTATAAATGGAGAGATACTAGTCAGTCTGTTTATAGATATGCCTTGTTATGTGTTGATATCAATGTCGATTAATTAACTAATGTATTGAATATGCCGTAATGGTATAATTAAAAAAAAAAAAAAAAAATAGTATTAAATGCATATAAAAATATATATGGAAAAAATAGTATACATAATTATGTTTATTTCTGTAAAAAGTCTGTAAACTGAAAGTCGATCAGCTGTGAATAATCCTATGACACCCAAAGTCCCTTATGTCTCTTAATATTGTTTGATATTGCTTTAATAGTCAAGTCTAGTCAAGTTTATTGCACAACAATATACATTCATTGTATGGCAAACAAATATAACATTACGGTACAAAAACAGTACAGACATTTACACATAAACATATACAATTTCAAATGTCCATTGCAATAATACATATTCCAGGGTATGGATCATACCAGGTCAGAAATTAGTTATTAAATCTATATAGTGTTTCCTTCCTTATAATTGAGCACGTGTTATATATATAGCCAATTTTCCTAATACACTATCCTCTCTGGATTTGAATATTTGCGAGAAAAAGGTAGTAGGGGATTGCGAAATGTTAGTGTGTGGTAGCAGTTCAGTTCGGAGAATCGTGTATAGAGGACATTCGCTGATAAAATGAGTTTCGTCTTCAACTTTATGTATACATTTTTTACAATAACGTTTGTTTGCTGGTGTAGGTTTAGGTCGATGTCTCCTACCGCGCTCTATCTCAAGGCCGTGAGAACTTGCACGAATTTGCGCTATTGCTCGTTTTAGTTGAATACTGAGTGTTGTTGAGGACATTTTTGAGGTTCTATTTCATAAATATCCTTAATCTTGGCGTATGTCCTGAGTTTATTTTTCCCCGACTTGGAAATACCTGATGTGCTGTTGAATTTATTAAAAAATGTATTTTCGTACTGTTTTTTAAAGACAAGGTTTATCTTTTTTGGTACATCTACATCTTTTGGAATAGTTTGATGTTCCCACAATTTAGACAATCGGCAGCTCTCCAAAATATTTCTTACGAAAGTCACCCAATTTCTTATTCCACATTCGTCAAGTTTTATCTCTTCTTGATATGCTTTGAAGAGTAATTTCTCTGGTGAATTTAAAATATTGATCCATAATTTAATTGTAAAAATGGCAACGTCTATTAGTAAAGGGTAACGACCAAGTTCTGCTCTTGACGCCATATTACTGGTGAGTTTGCCTACATTGAGTAATATTTTGCAGTATTTATTTTGCACCTGTTCAAACGGAATCTTGTCGATATGATAAATGTCTTTTAACTGGCATGACATTAATTCGTACCCCCATACTGGACAACTATACAAAAGTATTGGTTTCACCATGGAATCGAATAGTTTTGGTGATACCATAGGGTTTTCAATTTTTTGCGATTTTAAAATTGAGTAGATCTTAAAGGATGCACGCATCCCCTTATTCTTTAAGTCTTTAATCGCCAAAGTGAATTTTCCGTTAGTTGTGAATATGATACCTAAATAGGAAAAGTTGGATACTATTTCTATTTCAGACCCATTTATGAAAAATTTACACTGCGGCTCCTTTCTTGCAGTTCGAAATACCATTACTTTAGTTTTGTCTGTATTAATCTCTAATCCCCATTTTGTACTGTAGTTCTGTAGCTGATCTAATGCGTTTTGTAGGCCAATGGAGGAGCTTGACAAAATCAACAGGTCATCTGCATAAATTAGGGAGTTCAATTTAATTGTATCTAATGACACTGCGTCACATTGGTAAGGACAAAAAATCCTCGAAATGTCATCAATAAAAATATTAAAGAGTATAGGGCTTAAACTGTCGCCCTGTTTAATGCCTACTTTACTGTTAAAACTTTCAGTGATACCCTGTGGTAATTTTACAAACGATGTAGTGTTTGAATACATATTGTTCAGTAGTTTATATAACTTCCCTCCTATTCCCAAGTAGCGCATTTTTAGAAGCAATCCATTCTGCCAAACGCTGTAAAAGCTTTACGAAAATCGATAAAGCAACAGTAAAGGTTTAATTTAAGACTCTTCACATATTTAGTAATAAGAGTTTTTTTTAAATAAATATGTGATCATTTGTCCCATGCTTTTTACGGAAGGCTGCCTGATATATAGATAACTTATTGTTAGTTGATAAGAAGTTTTGAACTCGTTCCGCTAATAGACTTGTAAAAACTTTACCTAAACAACTGGTAATACTTATCCCCCTATAATTGTCGCAACTCAAAGGGTCACCTTTCTTAAATAAAGGGACCTGAAAGTTTGTGTTCCATGCGGAAGGTAAATTTTCTGATTTAAGTACGAAGTTAAATAATTTAGTTATGACAGGTACCAATATGTTTAAGCCGAACTTCAACATCTCATTGATAACCATGTCATTTCCAGATGATTTTCTGTTTTTTAGAGATTTTATTATTAATTTTACTTTTTTTATTGTGACTGCTTTATCTAGGATCTCCTGCGAGTCTACATCGACTGTTTTTTCTAGTTCTGCTAATTCATCTTGTAGACTCTTTTGTTCCTGATTTAGTTCTATATTTTTCAAAGCTAATGCTTTAAAATGATCGAACCATTCATCTGGTGGAATATTATCAGCATGAGATTCTTTTCCGTCGTTAAATGATTTTAGTGTTTCTAATGTTCGCCAAAATTCGGACGGATTGGTGTCTGCCATACCAACTAACTGCTCTATTAACTTGTCTCTGAAGAGAGTCTTTCCTTTTGTTTTAATATTTGTTTGTTGACGGCACTTTTGTACGTATGATTGCTGAGGCTGAGTATCAAAAGGTTTGTTTATCATTTTACGTTTAGTAGACCGAATATCTTTTCTCATTAGTGAACATTCTTTGTCGAGCCACTTCTTGTTATGTTTAGGTCGTGTAGCTTTATTTGTAGTCCCCTTCTCCCCCTTTCCGTTTTAAAAACTTTTCTACCTGCTCTAACAATTATGTTAGTAAAATCGTTCACTGCTTCTTCAATATTATCTTGGTGATGTCCATACTCGTTTTGCAAAAATGACACTAATGTATTTTGTGATTCATCTTCCAATAGAGCTAATGAATATTCATCACTTTGGTTATGTTCTGCAGAAAACGTGTCGTAAAGATGATTTAGCTTTTGTTTAAGTTTAGTTGAGAGCACGGCATTATACTTTAATTGAATACAGGCTTCAACTAAGCAGTTATCAGACAGATGTAGAGGGGATACAAGGACATATTCTACTAGCCTATATATGTTATAATTGCTAATAATATAATCTATTACGCAACACCCGCGTTCGCTAATGTATGTAAAATACCCCATAGAATCTCCTAAAAACGACCATTGAGTATAACGTGTTCAGATGATTGACACAGTTCTATCAATTTTTTGCCACAACTATTAATAGTTTTATCGCAGTTATAGCGTTGTATGATATCTTTGTGGTGTATTGACTTATCTACTGGGGTGTTAAAATTACATGACGTATCACATATATCAACTAGATCACCGGTTCTTGCATTTATATCGCCTAGATTGACTGTGTCACCTAATATGCCATATGTCGCCAGTGCATTTTCAACATCTTCCATCACTGGGTGACTGTCAGGAGGCACATCTTGACGAACATAAACATTAATTAAATATAAATCCCTATCGTGGCCAATAGCCTGACCGTTCAAACGTACAATAAGTAGGTCTTCGTGACCACATGGTATACACTCTACATGGCTTTTGTACATCGCCTTATACAAAAATATAACACCACCATTTGGGCGACCTTTCTTTTTAGCTTTTTGTCTGGGCTTATGTATTGATCCATACCCTGGAACATTAATACTAGTATTGCTATTAGTCCATGTCTCAGACAGGGTACAGAAATCTAAACTACATATAGAGTTATATACATCTTCATCTTTGAGTTTTTTACTTAATCCATTGACATTCCAAGTCCCAAGCTTTATTCTAGAAGACGGCATAATGCAAATAATTCTATGATTTTACCTCGTCTACCCGGATATAAGCAATCAATTAAATTAATAAATGTAACATTCTATATTACACATAATTATAGTGGTCCCATGTTAAAATAAAGATAATTAAAGCAACATGCACCGCTAAATGTAATTGAATAACACGTTTCATGCGTGTATACCACACACAATATATCAATATGCTATATAAATGGTGAGAACGTATAACATATCTCGTCATTTGAAGCTGCGTGTATTAAATCAGCGTGTTAAAACCACACATGAACAGCTTTGAATTAAAAACATCCAGTACTAACATGTAGAAGACAAGATACACTGTAAATGATTGAAAGTGTAAACATTTACAATAATTAAATATTCAAGTTACCTACATCAAGTAATAACATGTACTAGATAAGATACACTGTGAATGATTGAAAGTGTAAACATTCACAAGTATGTGTTAAAATAACATCTAAACGTATAAACCAGACACGTGTAGTTTACTTTAAAACATGACAATCATCGTACCATGTATCATAAAAGTTTGGCATTTTTGGAAATTTGAATACACGTGTTGAAAATGTACGCATTAAAATATAGAACAAGCAAGTGTCAGCTTATAAGAGTTGCTTACTCTCACATGCCAAATCCTGCTTTATCTAAGAATATATTACATAATCTCGAGTACAGAAAAAGAAAGAAATACGTCATAACATATTGGTGTACATGTTAGATACATGCCTTTGCCAGTTCGTCGTATTACCTTGTTGTTGCTATTCTAACGTTGTCTAACGCATTCTTTACAATTGTCCTTGGGTTCTTAGCATATCCGTTAGCCTATATATAGCATCGGCTACCGTATTTCCATGTCCTTGATGCCGAGGATAAGCGTTAAAAGTAGGGGGGTATGGGCCAGGTGTGCCTTGAGTCACGGGGGTGTATAGGCCTATTACTGTCAACAACACGTTGTGGCGCTATATCTGGTGTGGAAGTATTGGTCCATGCGTTATGTCCATAACACGTTGGCATGGTAGTAGCTACAGAAGATGGTTGAGGTACTGATGGTGGTGACCAGTCAAACGCTTCTGGTGTGTGTTGTCTACGGGTGAAGTCTGGTGTTGGTCTGACCTGATTGACGGACTTGACACCAGCATTTCTGACGGGTATATGACTAAAGTCAGTATCCATAAATGCATTATTGTTAGATTTGCTATCACCATAACCCTTTGGTTGCTGATTCCTTGATTGCGTCTTACTCACGTTGTAATGGGTATCACGAGCGGTTTTGTAGGTGGTGTACCGGGGAAGACCCAGTAGTGGGTTAACAATCGCCTTAATGTTACACACAAGCTGCTTCACACCCCAGTCTCTCAGGTGTACTCCATCATACTTAGACTGAGGGGTCAACAACTCTACTTGTGGGATATAGTGGAGATGATCATTTTTTGTAGATTTCTTACACATGTATTCCAGCCGTTTGTTGAAATCTTTTGATTTTTTATTAAATATGTTCCGATCAGTTCTGGTAAGGATTTGAGAGAACGCGATGTTAACATCACCACCCATCACTTTCCTTGTGTTGCTGATCAGGTGATTCACCTCTACCATGCATTTACTCACAGTTTTCTGCTGTGCTAGATCATTGGAGGGGGGGAAGGGTGTCACCTCCGCGTGGACCCCCTGGGCAACTTCTTAAAAGGCCAAGCACACCAAAACGTTTTTGCCTTTTGCCTTTCATCGAACCAGGTTTTTCTATTTTTGTGACGTGAAGTTGTTTGTGTTTGCTTTCCGGTGGTTTAGGGTTTTTCACAGAGGTTGTTATGTTTATTTTCGAATAGTTTTCAGTTAAATTTTTTTATATATTCTCTATATATTCATATTTATATTTTTTAATATATAAAGCTGTGGGGGCATTGTAGGTCTACTCATAATTCCTCTATAATTTGTTTTTTTTTGTGTTTGCAGTGGTTTCTCTTTGGCATCCTGGCAATGGACGGGATGTCCGAAAGAAACCATTGCCATATAATTATTTTTTCACTTTATTGTTTTAAAGGTTTCTCTGTGGCATCCTGCAGCATGTCATAGAGAAGCCATTGGTGAATTACGGTGTCCTCACGGTTTGTGATCGCTCTGTGATGTCCTCCAATATCACAGACCTTATTACCAACTGTGGGGGCACTGTAAGTCTTTAATTTTTGATAATTTTTTGTGGTTTCATGATTTCTCTGGCCATACTGGCCGAAAAGTGGCCAAGCACACCCAAACCTTTCATCGAACCAGGATTTTCTATTTTTTTGACGAAGTTTTTTTGTGTTTGCTTTCCGGTGGTTAAGGGTTTTTCACTGAGGTTGTTATGTTTATTTTCGAATAGTTTTCAGTTCAAATTCTTTATATATTCTTTATATATTCATATTTATATATTTTATATATTTTTTCATTGTACTCATTGTAGATCTACTCATAATTCCTCTACGATTTGTTTTTTTTGGGGTTTGCAGTGGTTTCTCTTTGGCATCCTGGTGTTGGACGGGATGTCCGAAAGAAACCATTGCCATATAATTATTTTTTCACTTCATTGTTTTAATGGTTTCTCTGTGGCATCCTGGCGGATAATGCAGCATGTCATAGAGAAGCCATTGCCGTACAATTAGCCTGTGGTGACTTACGGTGTCCTCACGGTTCATGATCACTCTGTGATGTCCTCCAATATCACAGACCTTATTACCAACCGTGGGGGCACTGTAAGTCTTTAATTTTTGAGAATTTTTTGTGGTTTCATGATTTCTCTGGCCATACTGGCCGAAAAGTGAAGTAAAGAAGACATTTACTTACTTACTTAATGGTTTTTCTGTTCATTGTTTATGTCATTCATATTTATGTCTAAATGGGTTTACTTTTTTTGATTATAGTATATAGTATTATAGTATATATTATATATTTGTTTTGAGAATGACACTGTTTTGACTTAGACTTGTAGTTTTTACACAATCACTCCAATTTCATGGAGATATAGTGACTTGAAAAGTCGTTCATTTTATAATCACTTCATATTTTACATTATTTATACTGATATTTTTATACCCATTAAACTGTGTTGTAGTGCAGGCGCTTCAACATGTCACCAGACTCGTTACATATAGGTGCCAGGAGCATCGTCATCTTATCATATCAAACACTTTAAACTGAATATTTTAGTACGAACATGCTTTTAGTAGCTTTGTCTTTCCTTTACTACTTTAACTATACAATATGGGATATTGTAATACCTGGAATTTTCACTTAAATGGCCATACTGGCCAAAAAGTGAAGTAAAGCAAATATTTTACTTAATTACTTACTAGATCATTGGAACCAACAATGAAGACAACAAGATCCGCTAGTGTCTTTGTTCTCTCAATTGTCAGTTTTGCATCATGTAGGTTTTTTACACGTGTCAGATGTTTTATGACTACATGTTTGTTTCTGTACATCTTACGGGCCTCCAGGGCTTTGCCAATAGAGGACGTGACAATTAACACATCTGTACGTGCTGGTGTCTTGCCCCGTGCGTCATGAGAAGGAGGTACGTGATACGTGAGTGGCTGGCTCTTTATTATCCAATTCATCGGGTAAAGTCGTTGGGGCATCCTTGGCATCTGACTTGGGTTCCTGGTTGGACTGGAGCGGGGATCCTGGCGCACTATTTACAGTAGGGATATCCTCCTTAGTGATGACACGGTCCTTACTAGTGCTTGTATGCGGAGGAGTTGTTGAAGAATCCCTATGTTTATCCTCATTAGCGTTATCTGGGAGAGCCTCCAGATCAGCCATATGGGGAGGTGGCAGGCTATTGTTTACATCGTCTGTATCATCTGAGCTATCTTGATGTACAGGGGTATCTGTATGAGCATTTGTGACAGGGGGTTCGTCTATAGTAGTATCTTCAGCCAGGGCAATGAACCGATTTTTAAGAGGTAAGTCTGTCTCAACCAATGACTCATCATGCTCGTGTTGATCAGGCTCGTCCTCACTGTCGTCATCAGCAATACTTAATGACTTATCATGCAAGTCCTGAGGTTCTGTCTGACATGATGTAGTGTCAGTTGAGGTACCTGGCAAGTCATTAGGTTCTGTCTGAGATGATGTAGTATCAGTTGAGGTACCTGCTGTTTGACGGTATTCTTCATTTGGCCTGTTTCTCAGTATATGTACCTCATTCAGAAGATCTACATACTTCGACTCTAGTTCTCGCACGGTTCGTTGTAGAGCTACCACGGCGGCCATTGCACCGCAGCCTTTATACTGATTGTCGCGTTTTGCTGAGAGGGCAGGTTTCTTAGTGACCTTGTTTTGTGCTATCCGTGGGCGACACTTCTTTACCTCACTTGTCTTGCTATGCCTTTTAGAGTTCACAGTGGGGTCAATATTGGCAGATGTTGGAGATGTAGATAAATCAGTAGCTACTACCTTTTCATGTAGAGCCTCATCTGTCAGGTCACTGGCCAGATTATTCCCCGATATGTCATCGACATTTAGTTTGTCCAGTTTATGTTCCCTGGACACGTGGTCCAACAACTGTACCGTGGTGTCAGTAGATGTTGAACTTGCAGACTCTGATGTCACCACTATGCATGGGCTACAAATGTGACCCAGCGTATTGGTATCGGCTGGTTCCGCGCATAGTCCATGATAGGCGGATTCGCACAGGTGACACCGCCAATGGCCGCCGTTGTCACCATCCTCGAGGTATGTATCACACGTTTTACAGTTGACAGGGGACATGGACGCTGTGGTAGTACTCACCCCTTCCAGACAGGCCATCTTGGTCCTCTGAGATGTAATCCTATTACTGTGGCGCCTGGTGTCTCTGATGGCTTTTACAACCTCTTCAGCCATTACATCCACTTGCCTGTGTATCCTGGGCCAGTGTTCCTCTAGCCACAACAGGTAGGAGCTGCCTTGTACGTGGATACGGGACGTGGACTTGTAGAACGTGAGAGAAACTGTTCCCAGCACAGGTCCAGTCTCCACACCACTACGATACTGCATGTAAAGCTGGATGCCATGTTGTCCACGGTCAAGTGCTTCAACTCCATGATAAAATGCTTTACTGGCGCTAAGCCATGTGTCGAATAGCTCGTCTGGCACGTTCATTACCAAGCAGAATGTGTTAGTTTTCATGCAGCATTCAGTGACAGCTTCACCATATGACATTGGGTGAGGCTGAATGTCATGAGCATGTTCAGCGAGCATGTTCAGCCCAAGAATTGGGATCATGGAGGGTCCAATAGGCCTGACATAACTGCTGGAATATATGCGTGGTATCCGTATCGCCAGTCTTATCTGGGTGACACTCTTTGGCCAGCTTCAGGTATGCTTGCCTGACCTCAGCTTGGGTAGCTCCCGGGGTCAGTCTTAATACGTCATAACAGTTCAGTTTTAATATAAAACACAGCGAATTTTTTTTAAATTGATTTCGAAGTGACATTTATTCATTTATCATATTTCGAAATTTGCTGGCTTCAAAATGTTTTAAATTTGTTTTAAAGTGGCATTTATCTTGAGAGCTGTATTGACAAATTCGCTATTAATTAGCAGTGTTCAAATTAGATGTTACGCTTCTAATTATATAAAAACTCGGGAGTCTTTCTCGGAGTTATTATGATCAACTTGGAGTAAAAAAATATTTCTTTCATTACGTTCCTAGTGTGACAGTATCGTTTGTTTAGGGTGTTTGTTTAGGGCCATGCAGCTGTGAGCGGGAAATCGATCAGCCGTGAATAACCCTATGTAATTTACAGTCCATTAACTGGATATAATTTATACTTTCTCGCGTAATCAGATCAGATAATTATTCCGTTTTATATGCGTAACTAATACAGAAAATCATGACGGAATTGTTATGTCTTGCTTCACTATATGAATTTACATAGCAATTTGTAAGACTTTTGGGATCGCAAAGGTGTAATCACGCTGTACAGGTGATAATCTTTCTGTACGCTAGGGCATGTCATATATGACAAGTCAAGTTGATAAAAAACAGTCTAGCTAATTATAATCTTCTCCAATTATTATCATGTTATAAATATGATAATCTGTTTGTTTGTATCACTTGTAGGCCCTATTAATTGTCTCCTATTTCAGTATCTATTTATACGCTAGGCCTATCTGTATTAGACACACATAGCCCTTACATATCCTGCGTAATTAAATGAATCTTGCACGCCAAATGTTTTTGTCAGCTGGTCGAAAATCAAAAGCGCCTTTGTTTAACCTTGTGGTTCCTATAGACTAGTAGCTCAATTATTGCTACAACATTTAGCCTACAGTGCTGATATAACTTCCTATAATTTAACAAATAATTAAATAAAAGGAGTCAACATAAATTGTGTTGTTTTATCTTAGCAGCATACACTTTCACACTAAGCTGTCATCGTAAGTTCGCGCTCTGTAAATTATTTTGAGCTGTATTAACAAAAAAAGACGGCCGTAGCAGCTAAAACAATACACCGTGGATAATCAACCAACCGAAGAGGCGCGACTCAAGGAAGGGACATGACATGATAAGGCGACTGATTGCAATTTGCACTGATGACAATGTTTAAATGTTGCATTAATATTTTATGATTTATTTCACCAGCGCTAATCCTTTCCGTAAGCCTAATCCAATCTGAGCTCAGTGGATCCAGCCAGCGCTGGCCACTTTTGTGGATCCAGCCAGCTCCGGTCCTCATAGTGGATCCAGCCAACGCTGGTCCCTTGCTGGATTGAACCAGATCGGGTCCCTTTGTTATATCCAACCAGGGCTAGTGAACTTACTAATTATGCCAGTGCTGGTCCCTTAGTGGATCCAGCTACAGCTGGTCGCATTAGTGAATCCAGCCGCAGCTGGTCTCTTAAGGGATGCATATATAACTGTAAAAGTGTGAATAATTGTTTTTTAAAGGTCCGTTTTTCGAGTCCTTTTATGATTTGAGACTGAAAAAGGGTGGTCCGTGTCCTGAATCGCGGGTCGGTCCGCTTTCTGAATCTAATAATACATTATGTGAATGGGGAAATATTTGGGACTGAAAAAAAGTGGTCCGTATTCCGGGATGGTCCGCTTTGTGAGGCGGTCCGATACCGGGTCTCCACTGTACTTGTAGATGTCTCGCCACAAGTAAAAATTCATAAGAGTTTAATTTGAAACCAACCATTTAGAATCGTTGGTGATTAAAACATTTCATATATCCGGTAACGTAATACAAAAATACAGATAAGGATTTTTGGAGTCGTTATTGGGTGAAAAAATACGGAATTATTAAAAATGTTAATGCATTGTTTAAATTGCTTGATTTAATACATTATATTTTTTGAAAAAAATACAAAATATGTCATCCGGCCTCGCCTGCATTTTAGGCAGTGGAGTATGGGGACGTTATTATTGGGTGAAAAAATACGGAATTATTAAAAATGTTAATGCATTGTTTAAATTGCTTGATTTAATACATTATATTTTTTGAAAAAAATACAAAATATGTCATCCGGCCTCGCCTGCATTTTAGGCAGTGGAGTATGGGGACGTTACTATAAATTATATTCCTGTGTGATTTGCTTTACCGTGGATATGTACGGGTTATTGATTATAGGCTATGTAAATGTGGCACCAACGTTGGGTCGACGATCATGTGTCGTGATAACTGAGTAAAAAAATGAGCGGAATATAATGACGAGCAACGACTGCTAGTTTTCGGCAGTTTATTCAGATGACGTACATGTAGAGCTCAGAATATGAAACAATCACTATGACGACGTAAACATCACTATGGTTACCGTACATTTACATCACATTTCTCGCAAATGTTCATTCTTAAATAACAGGCATACTTTACAACGTCATGTCTCGGAAATGCTCCGGTTTCCACACAATATACATATGAACACGTCACCAAAACGACAGTTGACAGGGAAATCTAAGGGCTTACAATGTTACCATGGTTACAATACTGCAGTCACTAGTGTACGAGCTCCTACATACAGTTATACTTCTTGACAAAGGCAGGCAGCAGTAAGTGAGCAGTTACTGCTGTTTGCCTTACGACACTCTAGCCATTAAACCACTAAGCGCGACTATAGTCGTTTTTAACCCTTTAATGTATCATTTTAAATACCTGTGAACAGATTAATTTTCCAAAAACTAAGGGTTTTAGAATGAAAATTTCCATGAAACTGGTTTACCAACGCATGGCAATTTTCTTTAATTTTTCACTCGCTTCAAGTCATCTTCATCCACTACAAGTCGAATATTGCGACAGCAATTCGCGGCTTGTAGTGGATGAAGATGACAATGGTAAACTCAGGCTTCAAAGGGTTAATCCTGTTTAAATCGCTGTTATTTAAACATTTGCAAGATTTGCAAATGCTTTGCCTCAATCCTATCCAATTTCCACGAATTCACCGACGTGAACTTATGGGTCGCGGCAGCGAGACAAAACTTCAGGTTGGGGAAAATTTAATTGAGATAACTTGGCGAGTAAAGGGGTAAATAGCCCAAAACACAGCTCGCAACAATGAACTTGAGAGTGCAGAACATCACATCTGAACGCAATTATGTGTATTAAATCTCGCAATCTTAAACTAAGTAGGTCGCAAAGATGGGAGGCAGTAATTTTTTAGCAAAATATTGAAATATGGAAAAATACAAGTAGAAAACTAAGCAATTTTAGTTTTGTATCATATCATAACTTGTTCTCATTCATGCCAAATGCTAATAAAATGATAAATGACATGTTTTACATAACTGTATTGGAATAGGTGGTAACCGTTTAATATTATATTATATTTTTTCTATACAATAGATAAGAGACATAGCTCGAGAGGGAACAACAGAGACTACATAGCGTGGAAGCTCCTGTAATGTAGGCCTACCAGCCGTGTGTGTTGGTCCCGTATCAAGCTGACACCTTGCATAATGATAACATCTTCGGAGTCAACCCCAGAAAAACTAGGCCAGTGGTCCAGTGATAACACAACATTGGTCAACATCTTGCATCTGATGGGAGTGTGCCTATTGTTTGTAATTCCAAAGAAAGACTAGAAATACGATAGATCGTGAATCTAAATATGCAGTAGTGCATTCGGATCTAAGCATTTCATTCATTCTCCTTGACTGAACATCTGATTTCATTATTTAAAAGTACAGTCCAGTTTAAAGTACAGTACATCCAATGTTTTCATTCCCTTTGAGGTAAGCGCAATTCTCACCCCAAAGGGAATGAAAATTATGTGAATTTATGAACTAATTTCAAGTGTTTTCTTTAATTTTTCATCCACTTTTATCAATATTGAATACACGAGCGTAATACATTGCATGAAATCTAAAAATATAATCTTTTTATATTTGTACCAACCCAGCAAACATGAGACGTTAGCCCAGCGTCGGCTTACTGTTGGGCCAACGGCGTAGAGGGTGGGCCAACAGTTAGCCAACGTTAGTCCAACGTTGGGTCAACGTCTCATGTTTGCTGGGAAATTAATTAGATTTAATCTGTGTATATAGTACACGACATGTTGCTTGTAGATATAACAAATCATGCACTATTATACTGAATAAGTATTTAAAATTGTAGCCCAGTTTCTCATTTTCACATGTATGGCAACAGATACAGTATCCGGCGATATCTTGTGAACATGAATATAAAAGACATATGGAAGTGAAACAGAAATGTTTGGTCATAATGAATTGAATAAAGACGTGTTTGGTGCGTAGACCATTCTTATATATAGACAAATTTACCCAAATCTAGCACCATTACGGGACTAAGAAATGCATAGAAACAAGACGAAGAAATGTATTAAAAATGAATATAAGTGTAGCACCAAAACAAAAACTCTTGAGAAGAGTCTATGAAAAATGTCTGTTTATATAATACAATACGTCCTTCGAACCTAAAGAGTTATCAAAACTTCATCATTTAGGTGACAAGTGTAACCCTTTGGTTACGAAGGCATGAAATTAGTTTGAAAAACAATATATATATATCACATGTAAAGCAGTATTCCACCACAATGAAGTATAATAAATGGAAGTAAAAATCTATTAACTGGCTAAGCTTGTCTGCACAAGTCAACTGTTGATTAAACATAACAAAAGTAAATATTTATTTGCAATATAATCATTAAAAATAAAGCACTATATAGATAGAATTGTGTCCCAATCGCTATATTTGAGTCTGTAATCTTCAGATACCCCTAGCTCTCTGAATGATTCAATTTACATTTTCATTCTCTTGAAGTCGTGTTTCGCTATCACGATCCACAGCTTCAAGGGACTGAAATTTACTCAGATTTGTAAAATTAGATCATATTATACATCAGTCTCGCATATATAGCCATTTCAAGTCTGAATACACCATTGTCATCTCCATCAACTACAAGTCGAGATTCTGAGCTTGTAGGGAATGAACATGACCATAAGTGGGTGACAAATGAAACAAAAATATTGTCATTATCAAACAGTTCCATGGATATTTTCGTTGGTTTCAGGACATTAAATCATTCTGCATAGATGCAGAATGATGCTTAGATGCATCGTGAAGCTCAAGATAAGTGCTCTAAGGGTAAACAAAGAGAGAGGTTCTTCTATATAAACCCCTTGATTTATTCTTCCATGCCACAGTTAAGTTTACAGGTTTGCGTAACAAGAGGGTGTCAGCTGAGTATCACATGAGCGTCACCTGGTGATTGGACATTAAACTATAATTATGGAAAGCTCATGGTGTTGCATTGTGCCCAACAACTGAATAACAAATTATAATCAAATAAGTTTGTATAAAACTATGCGGAAGCTCAAGATGCCAATCATATGTAGAAGGTGAATGCTCTGATTTCATCAAATAATCAAGTGTGACATTAACCCTTTACCTTTTAAGCGCTGAATTGATTTGTAAAACACATCGCAACCAAAGGTTTTTTTTTCCATTTGAAATCAACATAAATGTCTTAGTTAGCTTTTTCTGATTCACTTGAATACCTATGTTATGGATCTACGATCATTATACATTTCTAATTTTTTCAGTGCGGTGGTCGACTTTAGACGTCAGAATTTGCCATCTAAAGTCAGTCCCCGTGCTGGAAGGGTTAAACTTATGAATCGTCCAAGAACACAATAACTGCTTAGTTCTTAGTTGACGTTGATATAACATATCACACATTTTTTATAGAACATCTCAGAACATAACAAGACTGACAACTGTACATATAGTACTACCACCTTCATTTGCATACGGTGCGTGAACGGTGGACATATAATTAACACAAGCACCAACAACAGCACACAAATGACATGTATATTGAACGAACGGCCCTCTCATTATAATATATGTATATTATGCTTTGTAATAAGTTATGCAAATGTAGTCTAGATACATGAAAAACACATTTATCATCTGCTTAAAAAACAGTATAAATATATAAAAAGCATGAAAGCAATTAAAGCTAGCATTAAAGCAATCAGTGGAGAATTGAGTCATTTATAAATATAAAAGCTAGTATTAAAGCAATTAGCAGATAAATGATACCTTTGCAATTGAGGTCCCTTCATATTGAAGCGAACGATTAACAACTATGCTTATAGTACTCCTACTTCCACAAACATTTACAGTTTTATACTGCATCACGTGATAGATAGAGTTGATCCCATAGCGTCGGTCAGTTGTTATTAAAGGTGGAGTGTAACATATGCGCACTTGGGCTTAATCGTAATTCGCAACTATACATCATTTGTTCTATGATAATCACCAATTAACATAGGAATGTTCAAATTATTTAAAAAATAACTTTTTTTCATTTGCTAAAACAATTCACAAAGTATAACAAGTCAAACACACGAAATTGAATAAATTATTGCTGTTCTTCAAAATTGTGAGCTTAGCAATAGCGTGAATAAAACCATGTTATTCACATCAAACAAATCGTGCATGAGCAATAAATCATACATCGGAACAACAATATCACAGAAATTATAAATCTTCAAGTTATAATTTATGCCTGAACAACGGCTTATATATTTGGATCAGTATGAAAAACTCCACCTGCAGGTACTTTAAATCACCGCGCACAATAACTTCTCTAAATATATCACAATTGCAGAAGTCCTATGAAGCCTGCATTTGAAGCTTCGCGTAACATATTTTCTTAGGAATTTTTAGGAAGCATATTTTTATTGAACATTGTATGTGCGTTAGCGAGATATAAACTACTATATAACAGCATCGAAAAGCAAAAGATTTCCGCGTAGTTTAAAACGTAGATGATAGCCACTGCACTATGACTTATCATCAGAGATCGTAGATAGTGTGTACGACCTCTGTTATTAATAAATAATAAAATATGAAGCGCTATTCGCAGCTATTATTAAATGTTTTCAAAACAATGAAGACTAGACACTAGACAAGCCAAACATTATCTAGACGAACTTATATTTGATACATTTCAGTGAATATTTATGCTGTGGAAAAAGTTTAAATGCACTTGAATGTGTCACCCATATTGAGATGGCATTATACCGACCAACAGAGGTAATGTAGCCTAGTCCTAGACATTTTCTATTGCAGCCTGTAAATATAATAAATCTCACATTAGGCCCATATACTCTAATCCTTCTTTGATAGTAGTAGCAACAATAAATTAATAAATCATTCGGAGAAAAAACGTTAATATCGTTAGACTATTTAAACTTTATTTGACAACCTTATATCATGTAATGTTAGGTAGCCTGCATGGTGTTGAATAGCGTTGATATGCTTACAATTGAATAGCAATATTACGTCTATTATCTTACAAATTATATTACATATTTGTGTCCTTGAGAAGAGCAGAATCTCACAAACACAAGACTTCAAACCAATGATGAACCAATGTTGGTCGAACGTCATTGCCCCAACCTTGGTTTAATGTTCTTTTCATATTATGCATCTAGCGTTATCCATTAGTGTTTCTGAGTTTCTGTCATTGGAAGCTGTGATTTGTGTTCCAATTCTCACGACAGAGTGAAGACGGTTATTTAATGCACACGTGCAATGTATCAAACAAAAACTTTTTTCGATGGGTTGCATTGTGCATACATCCTATGTAAACGTGAAATATCTAAGTATCTATGCCTATTAGTTGTTTAATATTAATGCCAGTGATGCTCTCATTTCTAATGGCACTGTGGTATTATGATCATGGAAATCAAGTCTTCTGAAAATATAATTTTCCATGATTTTTTATCTAATGGCCCTGCAACCCTTCATTCTCGTTAGTTGCTAAAAGTAAATACCAGTGTCATTCTCGTTTCTTATGGTACAGCTGTATGTCTGGGACTTGGCTGCAGTATACATTTCATCTGCCTGCAGACTGCTACCTAATGTTGTTTTCATTTCTTTTGACACTGTAGTATTATATTCATTGGTTGGTAGATGATATTGGTGATGATATCTCTTTTCGTGGCCCTACAAAACTTGCTTATCAATGTTATCAGTGTTATCCTGTTGTCATGACACTGTAATAGTCCGAATTCTCATGTGTCAAAGAACAAACGTGTCCCCTTTATAATTGCACTAGCTACAGTGCAATTATAGGGAATACATGTTATATTCCCAGTAGTTAATGAATCTCATTCCCATAACACTTTCATACTCCATTCTCGTCGCTCGTACTGCTAGACTCTTTCGCTATATATCTATGTAAGTGGTCACGTCACAATCTTGTACCCCCTCTCACTGACAGTCTAGGAACTCCTTGGCCCTCTCTAGTATATCAGTGGCACACATCACAGCATCACACGCCGTGTCCTTATTAAACTCCTCATGGGGAATCACCACAAAGTCTATAGGATCAGGGTTGTACAGGCGGTTAGAGTCACCGACTATACCCTGCAGTTTCAGAGCTAGTCGTCTCAGCTCCATGTCTTCTATGTGAGCGGCGAGCATAGACAGGTCATGGTTAAAACTGGTCACTGCGTCTACAGAGAACTGAGCTGCCTTCAGCGCCTTCTCCGATGCCTTAAACAAATAAAGGAAATTTAGAAAAATAGTTTTGTAACATATTTGTTTTTGCGTTGTATGTAAACTTATTTTAGAATCACATGTTTCAAGTACCGTATACAAATCAAATGCTTTAGATGATTTTACATTTCACAAAGCCAAGTAATTTTAAGTGATTTAAAGTTAAGTTACTTATTAAACTTCGAAAAAATATGAGTTTCACATATTTTAACAGTTAACAGTTACAATATCCACAATCAGCACTTCGAGTAAAAAAATACAATTAAACCTTAAGCCCTAAAATATTTTTATATAAAGCAAAAGACCAAAGGTATTTTTAAATTTTGAAATCATCATAAATGTCTTTGTCAAGTCTTTCTGCATCCTTTGAATATCTATGTCCTGTGTCCACGGCCATTATACATATTTTACTCTTTCAGTGAATGGATCTACCTTAAGACATCCGATTCTGACGTTTAAAGTCGATCCCCGTGTTGCAATTTTTTTCAAGGTCTAACGTATAAAATACATTTGTGTTAGGCATTATTTAGCAAGTAATATACTAGTTAAATGCATTACCTGGTGAGCTTTGAAGCAGACCCATTCAAAGGCTGGTTCCCTGGCGTCATAATCATTATCAGCCGCCCTCAGATCCTCCTGAGCTTGTCTCATGAAGCGTCTGGCTTGTGCTGGCTGTGGGTTGCTGCTGCTGAATGATGGAGGTACATCGAAATTATAGCCCTCCTTTGTGCTGCTATACTCCTGAGAAAAGTGCTCTTTGTACTTCTCCCTTTGTTCTTTGTGTTCCTTGGCTCTTTGATTCATCTGGTCGAAAAAAAATTGATATGCATTGTAGAAGTTTTTCTGGAAGCCATCGTTCCCGCTGAATGGGTTTCGCGGATCAAATGAGAAGTCAAAATGGCCAGGTCTTGGCATACCTGACTCAATCCTCTCAAGTTCAGATTGTATATGCTGCATAACCTGAGTCGCTAACGCCTCAAAACCATAATTTTTATCAGGATGCCACTTTAGAAGAATTCGTTTTATGACCTTCTTTTTCTGCTGATCGGGTAGTTTACATGCCTCCTCTAAGGCATCGCTAATTTCCTCACAGAGGTCTTCTAGAGATTTCCCTTCTTCTGCTTCTGGAATATTAGGAGGTACAGCAGCAGGTTCTGGCTCTGCTTGCTGCTCATCAATTTCAGCTTCACGTTCAGATTCTTCCTTTGCTTTTTCTTGTTTCCGTTTTTCATCTTCTGCAGCCATTTTAGCAAACCTTGCATAACCGCCTGGTTGTTCATCGTAACCATCTGTGCCATCAAACCCATTATTTATATCCTCGTTGTCCTGGCCATGTGATTGTCCATTAAACCCGTTGGTCATATGGTTAGAGTTGCCATTCTGATGATTCCGTGTAGTATGTCCCAGATTTGGCTTTCCTTTACCACCAGTAAACACATCTCTGTCTTCATCTTCATCAGTGCCACTGGATGAGTCAATCTTGTACTCTGCAAATAGGTCTTTCATTGACGGAGTGGTTGGTGTGCGGGGAGTAGGCGGTGGTTTAGGAGAAGGAGATTGCGGCTCAGCATATGAAGCATTCCTTGAAACAAAACCTTCAACTCTGTGAAACTTGTACAGATCAGTAGATATGGCTAAAGATGGCTTTCTGTCGTCTCCTACAGTCACCCTAAATTTAGTTAGATATCCCATATTGTTTTCTGTGCTTACTTTTTCAACAATGATTGCATACACAAATGTTTGCCCTCCTGTTTCATCATCTTCCAGCTCAAGAGCGACATATTCACCAACTTCAAACTGTTCAAAATCTTGTCTCAGAAGATGATGATCCTCAATAGGAATAAAAGATCCGGGAGTGGGTAGAGTTGGTTGTTTGAAATCTACGGAATGATCTGGTCGAATTTTCAGTCTGTCTAATACTCTGTAGATAGTATGTGGTGCACATGACAGCAGTGGCTGGAGGTAATGTACAGAGTTCTTGAGCATACCACCGACTATTCTGTTAACAACCTCAGCAACACACACAAGAAGCTCCTCGTTCATGGATACTGAGTTATCAATATAAATGTTCCACACCGAGATGTTTTCCTCCTCGCTGTAGCTTTTATCGACAAAGCATTCACTCTCAGTGGTACTTTCTGGTATCACTTGTCCATTGTATGTGAGATACGTCACCACCTTCTCCACTCCGTAAACCCGGATGGCTTTCAACTGATCTTGAATCCTTGACAGTACTCTCGGGTCAACTTGACCTTTCAGACCAGATCGATGGTGCTCATGCCTGATTAATCTCACTATTCCCAACGAGAAAGCTCTGGAATTCAAATGATGTCTCAACTTCTCAGAAACCCCGTAAGAGACAACTGTCTGTAGGCATCGTTCTCCTAGCACTTCGTGAACAAGAGTGGTCAGCATAACAGGTTGAATGCGCTCAGGCAACAATCTCACCATGTCTTCATAGTTTATAGCATGTAATTTACATTCTGCTAAATCAAAAAGAAAAGGTCTGGGGAAGTGTCTGATACGATCGGTATATGTGGGATCGTTATTGAAAATCAGCTCACTTGATCTAATCATACAGCCTCCAGCACTGGGAAGATATAAAATATCACAAGTCACTTCCTCTTTAGGGTGTTTCTGTAGAGTAGTGAACAATGCATGTACCGCTCGGAATGTTATTCTCATTTCGTTTGGATGAAGTTTATCTCCACCTGTTTCTCTATATATGCACTCTAGAACAAGGGCATATTGATCAACAGTGGGGTTTAGTGTTGCTCCGAGAGAAAGAAACAGGTCTTTGAATTCTCCGAGCTCTATAGGTGCTTTATAAAGATAGGGCACAATCTGATCCTCTTCATACAAATTAATCACCACTTGCTTTGGTTTAACAAAAGAATACCCAACATCAACTACAATACAGTTTACATCAGAGAGCTCTTGTATAACTTCATCTTCCTTCGCATTCTCTTGTAGAAATTTGTAGACTTGCTTCATCACATCCAATTTCATAAATGCTTTAACTTCGTCATTTGCATTTAATTTAGTGAACATTTCACAACATATATTCTGTGTATGCTGAACAACATCTTTCGCACATGGACCCTCCTTCACACCCAGAATGGCGGCTAAAGTTTTCTTGTATGTTTCAAAGTTGCCGAGAAGGTCCTCAGAAGAGTAGTCAACGTTTATTTCATTTAGAGTGAGCTTCAGTGGATTTGCCCAGTCGGGAAGTAGATGCCCGCTTGTCCACACTAGTACTTCGTGACATTCTGGAACTCCTTCTTTGAATGATATATAAGGACTATGTGTGTCATCTTTAGCCTCAAACGCGGGGAATATTTTTCTTAGCATACCATTCACTTTGGCAGATGGTACAAACTGTATGTCTCTCACATCCTCAAGTAGTGTCTCTGTCGCTACATTTCGTCTCTGGAAAAGATGTGTTATCAATGTTCTCGCTTTGTTAAATGTACCCTCAGAAGGACAAGCTCTGCCTTCCTCTTGAACTTTTTCTGCAAATGTAAGAAACTGTTCAGCAGATACAGTATGTTGTAGACCTATAGCCCGCATAAACTCCAACCATTTAAACTCTCCAAATGGCTGGGGTGGAAACAGATCTCCGTATGATTCAGTACCAAACATTAGTTTGTAGACCGGGTGATAAGGGTCATAAAATTCACTTGCTTTGTGCCTCTTTCCATCTTTGCCCTCAAGAAATTCAAGATCTCGGAGAGCCTCAAGAAGTGCATCTCGTTCTTCACCTTTCAACTGATGCAAAAGTGTATTTCTGATAAAATCCAGATGAATTTTCTGATTTTCAACTTGACAGGATGAAAATGATTTAAACACAATCTTTGAATATACTTCGGTCATACTGAGCATTTTGCATCCAAGTGCGTCATACAGAGGAGTCATTCCTGGACAACACCTTAGGAACGCTTTGCCATTATGTGCATCCCATGATGAAGTATCAGCATTAGGAAATTCTGCCGGCACTACATATGCTGTGTTTTCTCCCAGATCAATAGGCTTGCCACACACCCCGGGGAAGATAGGCAGACATCTAAAGAGATACTTAGCTTCCTCGTTACTTTTCCATAAATTAGCACACTCGCTGAAATACCTTAAAATCAAGTTTGCATAATCATTGTGCATGCCGTCTATCAAATATCCATGCTTAAAGCTGTATCTTAAAGCTCTTAAGATCGTCTCAGGTCTATCTGAAGTAGAGACAATGAGACGTGCTAACGTTCCATTGCTAGCATTGTTCATTCCTGACTTCCCTATTGTGTTTATATTCCCACCTTCTACAAGTTTTCTGCATAACTCTGGTATTTTCAATTGCCTGAAACAGTCACGCAACCCGAAACTCATAACCTCAGCCTGAGTGAAATCCAATATTGTCTCTCCTATTCCTATGGGGACTAAGTACTGATCTCCAGAATCGACTTGTCCCGAGCCGTAGTAAAATTTAGCTGCCACGTTTTGAGATTTAGTGTAAATAGAAGCTGGAAGAAGGCACCATTCTCTAAGGGGCGAAAGAACTGCTTTAGCCAGTTGTTTCTCTTCAATTCGCTCAGTCTGCTGCTCTAAAATCCGTTCATATTCTTCCCGTAGAAAAGTCCATACCTGCCCCATCCAATCAGGAGTAGGTACTGTTGGTGTTAACTCATCTGTATCAGATTTCCATTTAATGTGCTGATCAGTGCCACGAAATTCCTGTGGAAGGGTATTAACCAGCATACTGGCAAATGCATGCACATCAAATCTGATAATGACGGGACACTCATCCGGGTCGACATTCTCAAACACACTCCTGACAAGAGAATGATGAAGGAAAACCTGACTGCACTCTGGTAAAAGATCATGATGTTTGGTGAGATAAATTGGATCTTCCACACTGAATACCCTCAGTTGTCCATCTTCACAAAGGAGTAACGGTAATCCATCAATGTTTGAGAAAAATATATCATCATCTTGCAAGCAGTATTCCAAGACAGTTCTTAATGTCCGCTCATCCTTAAAAGGAGTATTTTCTATCGCAACAGGAAGAGTGCCTAGACAACAACATGATTCATCACTGGCATATTCTTTGTAAAATGAAACCACAGAAATTGTTGATATACTTTCCACAGATACCCCTGCTGCCAAGAAGGCATTGTATATATTTGTGGGTAGCGCTACCAGCTTGAATCCTGACGATAACAACACCTGCCTCAATATTTCTTTGCGTGACTTTTTCTTAGGTGTTGACGTTAGCCGCTTTCTTCGCATGCTCATACTAACATTGAAATCTTCCTCGTCCTGGAAGTCATCTTCTAAATTATCAAAGTAAGGTTTGTTGCCGCCCACACCACCCGTTGACAGCCACTCAATCTCACCGTAAATCACACTCTCTCCATCGCACAAATCAGATTTTGACAGCAGGAACGATGCACCAGGTTGTCTTAAAACAGGAAGAATCAGTTCATTTCTCTCATGTATATTTCTATAAACAGACTTCACAAGCAATTTTTGGTAGCAGTATGTTGACTTCATTTCGGGGAATAAATCACTGTATGTTCTGACTACACGTTCACCATCTGTCTCAAGAATTGATAAGTTACTTCTAATGAGAGATGATCCTAACTGGGCAGGTGCATGTTTCAGAAGTGTCACATACGCTGGACCAATCACATCTTCCATTATCAAATTATTCCACAAAGTTTTTGGACCACCATCCTCATCTACCCAGATATTGCGTCTGGCTTCATGATCCAGAGCGAAGTGACCATTGATGTGTACAGGCAATTCCATTTTCAATGGCAGAGGTAGGAAACAAAATACCCGCTTTGATTTTTGGGAGTGATTCATATCAGACGTTTCAAGAAGTGCAGCCACACCACCACGGGGGAGTAATGCAAGGTCTTTCCTCTTGAAAGCTTCTTTCACGTTCATTGGAATCTCACTTTCTTTTTCGATTCCTATTCTTTGGGTCACCAGCCATTTCTCATAGTATCCAGTGTTATCTGATAATGTCAGCATGTATGTCACTTCTTTTGGAGGGATTTCCCACGCATTTAGCAATTCATTCTTTACCTTCTCAGTCTGACTTTTCATGTATGAAGAAAATTCTGTCCTTTCTTCTGCATCAAATTCAGATATTGAAGCTGTCACAGTGTACGTATTTGTAAGCTTGTTTCTAATTTTGTCAATCTCAGTCAAAGTTATGGAATTTACATTGTTCACAAAAAGTAAGCATTCAAACATTTCTGGTTTAAACTTTGAGAAAAGTAAATCCACGTCATCAAGTGTTATTGGTTTAGTGGAAAGTTCTGAAGTCTTTGCCATTTTTTCGTTTCTCAATGGAAACCTGAACACAGTACCTTTTCCCCTAAACTTCTCCTCTAAGTAGCATGGGAATACATCTGTAAAAATATTTCTGAGCTCAGACACATTGTCGTAGCGTCGGCCTGGTTCTTCACAAGACGCCTCCGGTACATATTTGCCATGTGGGTCAAATACACATAATGTTTGGCTTGCTCCAGCTAGACTTGTGAGAAAAGATGGCACGTCGGTGAGGTGATATACACAATTGAAGCCAACACCGTACTGGCCGGTTTTGTTTGGATCTGTACATTTACTACCTTCACCAAGTTTCTGGATGCCAACCAGGTCTGCTTCAGTGAATGGGGTGTTATTATAAACACACAGAGCTGGGCCTTGCAAAATCTTCCAGCTTTCATCAAAGACTTTCTCAGTTTTGTGGTGACGAGAATCCTTGACAAAATGTATTTCAGTGGCTCCAGCGTCATCGGCATTTTGAAGCATCTCCTTGAATATTTCTTTATCACATGGGTAACTTGACAGAATTCGTTTTATTCTATTTGTCAGTTTTTCACGCTGTCCAAATGGGATACCCTTAGAATGTTTCTTCAGGACTTCCTGACGTGTTGTGTTCACACCAAGCTGCTTTGATATGGCAAAGGGTATGTGCGGATGGGAGAAGTTAGTATGCTCCATCGCTGGCACCCACTGACATTCAGGTTCATTGTAGCACAACTCAGAGGCCAGTCTTAATATACCATGATAATCAGGTATGTATATGGCGCCTTGACTTTCAATGATATCTGACAGAGATTGATTTAAATCAGTCATACTGCTGTTCAATAGGTTAACAAGTTGCAAGGCCAACTTTAGAGAGTCTCTATCCAACTGCAAATTTCTGTGGATCTGATGCATATGTTCTAAAGCTGATACAAAATCTGATGTTTCAAAGCGTTCTTTAACACCAACATTTCTCAGAAACTCTGATAAGTTTCTTTTGAAGTAATCAGGAACACTGTATAAATAAGGTGCACAGTTTTGTTCAAACGCAAAGGCTAAATTTCGCACACGAAGAAATGTGTCATGACACAAAATGAAAGCTTTGTCCTTCAGTTCTTCTTCCAGCATAGTTGCTACTGATTCATCTTGACATGATTTTTGCTGAAGATAACTGTATATTTGAAAGCATGATTTTTGAATTTCATTTGACACCATTTTGTCTTTTAAGTGTGTAGCAACAGAAGAATCCGTGAGTACCTTCAGCTGTTCAAGTACAACATCTATCTCCGGGTTAGAGCTGGAAAACTGCAGGAAATCTTTTACCTTTGCACAGTTTTTAGGAAATAGTGTATCGTCTGCTATTGGACTTACACATCCGACAATGCGCCATTTTTCCGTTGGATATATGGCATCTGGAGATAGAAGAGCATAGTCACTATATGAATCACCATCCCACTGTAGAGGGAAAAATTGGGGCCTTTTCATGACGGGAAGAAATGAAATATTCATAATTTTTTTCTGATATTCCAATACATTACCACTTTTATCTACTTGTTCTAATTTTCGTTCCAGCAATGCTAGCAAAGCGCTGATTCTCTGGCGAGCTATTTTCACATCTGTACTTGAAACTGATTCAGCTCGCTCAGCAATATCTTCAAAAGAAATATCGTCTTGAGCCATTCCAAGTTTACTCAGCAGCCTTAGCACGTCTTTAGAAGCATACTGATCATATGGAAATCGCCCATCAGCTTGTGAGTAAAGTGATGCTATTGAGCTGGTTGGGTGAATTAATCGAGTCGGTTCACACAGTTCTTTACCAGTAGGTGTAACTGGAATACACTTTGCTTGCAAAAGGACTTTGTCAAGATCCCCATTTTCCTGTTTTAAAGCAAACAAAATCAGCTGGTCTCGATATTGTTGTGATATATTTTCAATATTGGGGATAAATAGATCAGAGAAAAATCGATGCATACCGAATGATTTATCTTGCAAAAAATCTACTTTGTTGGCCACTTTAAAACCCTCATGTATTTTCTGTGGCACGTTGGTGACTGATGTATCAGATCCTGCCTTACACTCAGTAAATATTGACATTGCTGCTGGGCCTACAGGGGAATTCTGTAGTTCTGGGTCTAAAAACAAAACATCTTCTGCGCTGCACCACTTCCCCAAAGAAGATGCAAATATTTCTTTTGAATTTGCATTTGTCGCTATCGAATGATAAAAGCTACTAAGAAATGTGGTACAATTTGTCTCGACATGACTTGGTGTAGGCCACAGCATGTGGTAGTCATAAGTATCCGGATCAGATAGACGAGTGATATCCTCTAGCATCGTGATGTAGGATTCACAAACTGCATCTTCTAAAATCTTTTGATTCCAAATCGCCCTAATATCAAACTTGTCATCTTCATTGTGTTCGCATAAGTAACGCCTGTTGGAAGTCAGGGCAAAGGATGCATTAATATGAACTGGCAGGCCTGTGTGTATAGGTAGGGGCAGATATGTGAACACAGAACCATACGGCTCTTGTGTGTCCGGTTTTAAAATTGGCTTAGGTATGTACCATCCCCGCTCATTAGTTGGTTCCAGCTGCACTGCTACTCCTGCAGTTGGTAACAAATTATCTTCTTGTAGAGACATTGTCAAAGAGTCACGCTGCCCCATAACACTAGATATGAGCCATGTCTTGATAGTCTGCTCAGTTGGCTTACCCAGAAGAACACGTCCTTCTTTTGTCACTGTTCTTTTTACATTTAGAATTATGGTTGATTTCGGAAAGTCTATGTTTTGAAACTTTTTACTTTCTCTAATCTTTTTCTTTGTACATGTAGCGGCTTTGAGTATGCTACTCTGCTGCACAAATGAATGAATATCGGCTGTCAATTTTTTAGCAGGCCCAGAAACTTCTGGAAGAGGACACAGTTCCCTTAAAATGCGAACTGATCTTTTGTAAACTGAGAAAATTTCCCTCGCTTCTTTGGGGCTGGCTGCATTTCTTGGCAGATGAAAAACCTGAATATCCATAACGTTTTGTGTAAACAGCAGCAGAGATTCTCCTCCTTTAACCAATAATTGGAGCAGTTCTTTCACTTCTCTATCATCATAATGTTTTGAACAGATTTCGCTCCTGATAGCCTGTTCTCGTGTACGCAGCGGGAAACGAAACAGTGTAGCTCCATATGAATCTTGGTGAGAATCTGGCCTTAAGTCACAACCGAACACATCATAGTACGGCTTGAACTGATTCCCTAATCTCTTCATTCTCTTCTTGTGTTTCTTAATGTCTATTTTGATTCCAGGACGCGATTTGTTCTTGATATTTTTGCCAAGATGTGTTGTATGTGGATCAAATATCACCACGTTATGTCTGCTGACAAAACTGGGAACGTCGGTCAAGTTGTAAACGGCATTGAACCCAAGACCAAAGCGACCAATCTTCTCCAGTTCATCTTCTTTCGTAGCTCCATTAAGCTTGGTGATGTTTTCAAAATCATCATCAGTGAAAGTGGCATCATTGTAGGCCCACAGTGCAGGGCCCTGGCAGCCTCGCATTCCATCGTCAATTAGGCAGGTCCTCGCATCACTATTCTGTCTCTCGTCATAGAGAATTTTTAACTGTGTTGCACCAGCATCATCTGCATTTTGTACAAGTTCTTTCGGGACAGCAAATCCATCAGTGTATTCCTGGAGGAGGACATTCAGTCGGTGGGTGAGGGAATCACTCTGACCAAAGCTGAAGTCGAGTTCTTCTGCATCGAGAACCCGACTCATGAGTGTAGGTACGCCAAGTGCCTCTGATGTGCTGATAGGAAGGTTCGGGTGGACAAATTGTAGATGATCTTCATCTTCATAAAAATCGCCTATGTCGCCTATGTCATGACCTACAAGAACAACAAAAAAATGTATTCTAGATTTTATTTAGTGATATAGTGGCCTAAATTTTGCAATCATATTAAATCTTATTCTGTTAAGTTATTCTATTTAAATTTTCAACTACTTGAAGTTGTGTCTCGCCACAAGCAAATCTTGGTGTTTAGACACACATTTCGCTAACAATCACAGTGATTTTGTCGACTAATAAGACAACAGTAGTCGTGATCAGCAGGATACTGGTTAGTAAAAACAACATATCAGGATGCTGATTTATTTAAAATATATTTATGTTACAAAGGTTATTTGATTATATAAAAAAAACATTTTTCGATTTCCAAATAGTGATTAATTCTTTACTTTGAACAAGTCTACTACTATTGGAAATGAAAGGAATCTCATTGGGAGAGGTGTTCTCTATTGTCGTTATTTAAAACCCTACATTAATGATTTAATTTGTTCTCCAATGTAAGTTGTGTATCGCTATCACAATATCACAAATAAATGTCATGTCTCCTTCTAATTATCTTGCTTGAGTGACAAACAAATGTTTATAGATGTGGTCATCACTTTCCCCATTACAAGGCTGAATTTTTGTGTGGAAACTATGGAGACCAAAGGGTTTTTTCAATTTGAAATCATCATAAATGTCTTGGATATCTTTTTCCGATTCAGTTGAATACCTATGTCAAGGGACTACTTCCGTTATAAAAGTTTTAACTCCTTTAGTGCGGGGAATGTTTTCATACGTCAGAATCTGACATCTACAGACGTCAGATTCTGATGTATAAAGACTGTCCCAGCGCTTAGCCATTGTTTACCTTGTCTCAGCCATTGATTGTCACAATAAGTACATTCGCCTAGAGGCACCATCTTTATGATATGTGTATTGGTGGTGAGTATGGGGAGGACAAGCTCCTGCTGCAGTGTTTCCAGGTTATCACTCGTCACGTGACACTTCATCTCATTCAAGATGCTGATACATATGTGGAGATCTCGCTTCACTTCCAGAGCTGAGTGTCGGTGTTGCTGTGTGGAGCTCTTGTGCGTGTCTGTAGTTGTGGCAGAGTGGCGGTGTTGCTGTGATGAGCTCTTGTGCACGTCTGTAGTTGTGAGGTCGTATTTTTCTTTGATTGTGTGCAGCACGTCAGGCATATGACACTGCTGCTTGACTGCACAGCTGCCAAATAAAACGTCAAATGGCTTCATGTCTGAAGGCAGACTGTACAAGAACGGTCGTAAGTCCATAAATGGTTGCTGGAACACTATGTGAGCTGGGCTACAGAAACCTTCACCGTTCCAAACCCATTCGGACAACTGCTCATTCTGTAAAAGCTCAAGTAGATTTGAAGGAGATTCTTGACTAAGTCGTTCATAAATGTCTTGGACGATTTCAATATACTTGGCTTTCTGTGACCCGTTATATGCTTGTACAGCGTTTGCCAAATGCCTGACAACGGTTTGGCTGCTTGGTGCATTTTTCCATCCAAAAAGTTGACTAATACTGTCGGGAACTGTCGCAGCAGCCACTGGCATCACTGAACCTACAATGTTTATGTAAGATTTACCTGTAACTTCAGAGGGTTTTGCAAATCCATTACCACCTGTGAACCAGGCTAACGACTGAGGATATGTATTGGGTTTATCTACCATACACTGTACCCATCTAATGTCCATCAGTGATTGGTACAGAGGTTGGCCCTGGCAGTCTACATTTAATATACCATCGTGTTTTTGAAAATAATGCATGAGAGCATTACTTTTCGCATGCACACTCTCTCTTGGAACCTCGCTATCCTCGGATAAATCCTGTGTGACGTAGGCAGATTCCTCTAAATCTTCCGGTTCCACATCATTCACTCCGCGTAATCCGATCTCCCTCAAGATAGCTATAACTGACGGCTCAGCGTAAGCACCAAAAGGAAAATTTTCTTCTCGCAAGAACAGCTTCCGAAGTAGTTCGTGAGCAGGATCATAGAAACGATTGGCAGTGAGAAACAGATCCTTTCTAGGAATGAAGGGCAGGTTGGTTAAAATGGACACGAAGGACGGATCCTCTTCCACATATGAGTGGAAATGTCTGAGCACATGTAACATGACTGCTTCCACCTCGTCGCGATCATAAAGTGCTGCCTCTATGTCCGGAAACACTACATCCTTTAATAATTCACACATACTGGGGCACTTGATGTCTAGATTAGCAGCGAGAGCTGTGGCAGCGGGGCAGGAGAGGTCCAGAAAGCAGCGAGTCAGTGGCACGGGTAAATGTTCTGCAGGTGAGGCTTGTGGCACCTCAGCCACACAAACAAAATGAGATTCCTTTCCACCACTCTTATTCAAAGTCTCAAACAGCGGTAGCTTACGGAGAAAATCCACTGCTGTAGCATCTAATTCGTGAGGTGAGAGTTTTGCAAAAAGCTCTCTCAAGCACCTCTTGTTTTCAGAAGGGCTCATAGAGCTCTTCAATTTCTGAATGAGTACAGCATGGCCCATTTTGAGCATGCATGTCAGAACACCAACACAAGAAGGTGAGTAAATATAATGGTCCAAAATCATGGGATGAGACTTAACATACTGTGGTAGATCACTAACCACTGATACACCAAGATCGTCCAGCACACCACGTAACTTAGGTGGAAGCATTGTACCTTCTAGTTTAGCCACAACCACGGGTGTAGTGGCACACAAACTGAACAAGTGCTGTGAAGATCCATCCTCCGATATGTCACCCGGGATAATGGGTTGATTCTCAAATCGTGAGAGGTCTGTTGGAGCCTTCTGTTGCAGGTAAAGCCATAGTTTTTGTAGCCATTCCCGAGGAGGATGCTCCGTAACTTCTTGCTTACATAGCACACAGTGTTGATCTTTCCAATCAGCTGGGAAGCAGCGAGGAAGAAGTTCAGATACGGTATCAATTTCCAGCAACTTCAGCTGCGTGTATCCTGAAACAACATATAACAAGACTACATAAGTCCAGGAGCTCCCGCGACGAATTAGAATTTGATTTAAGCAATTTTGTGTAGGGTTTTTAATGTAGTCCCAGGCTAGGTCAACAGGACGCAAGACAACTAGGTCTAAGAAGCCCAGTCTAAGAGTAAGATAAGAACTAGACAGTCTGTCAGAGATTGCAAACCTCCATTGAAATTAATGATCCTAATCAGTATCCCAGTAATGGTCTACCTATCTGGCACGGTTTACCCGTTATCAGGCCAATCGAGATAACTAATAGCTGATTTACGGTCATTTTGAGTTCGATATAAATTAGTCAAAAACTTAGGGTGCATCCTCCCCCGAAACCTCAAATTTTGTTTTATAGTAATGGACTAACATCTAACACAGTTTGCAAAATATTGTGCATGTGAAAGTAAATAATGGCCGATAGGGGGCCATTTTGAATTTGATCGATCAGAATTTTTCAAGATGCATCCTCAGCTGAAATCTCACATTTCATTCTATTGTAATCGTCTAGCTATCTAGCACGGTTTACCAAATATCGGCCATATGAAAGTGAATAATGGCCTGAAGGCGGCCATTTTGAATTTGATCAAGTCAAAATTTTACAAGATGCATCCTCAGGTGAAATCTCACATTTCATTCTATAGTAATGGTCTAGCCATCTAGCACGGTTTACCAAATATCGCCCATGTGCAAGTGAATAATGGCCGATAGGAGGCCATTTTGAATTTGATCAAGGCAAAATTTTTCAAGATGCATCCTCTCCTGAAATCTCACATTTTGTTTTATAGTAATGGTCTAGCCATCTAGTACGGTTACCAAAAACCGGCTATGTGAAAGTGAATAATGGCCGATAGGCGGCCATTTTGAATTTGATCGAGTCAATTTTTTTCAAGATGCATCCTCTCTTGTAATCTCACATTTTGTTTTATAGTAATGGTCCAGCTATCTAACACGGTTTACCAAATATCAGCAATGTGAAAGTAAATAGTGGCCGATAGGCGGCCATTTTGAATTCGATTGAGTCGAAAGTTTTTAAAAGGCATCCTCTCTCGAAACGTCACATTTTGTTTTATAGTAATGGTCTAGCTATCTAGCACGGTTTTCCTGATATCAGGCCTATCGAGGTAAATAATGCTGATGGTCGGCCATTTTGAATTCGTTGGTTAAAAATTTTCAGGGTGCATCCTCCCCCGAAAAACTCACACTTTGTTTTATAGTAATTAGGTAATGGTCTAGCCATCTAGCACGGTTTACCAAATATCAGCCATGTGAAAATGAATAATGGCCGAAAAGGCGGCCATTTTAAATTTGATCAAGTCAAATTTTTTCAAGATGCATCCTCATCTGAAATCTCACATTTTGTTTTACAGTAATGGTCTAGCCATCTAGCACGGTTGACCAAAAAACGGCCATGTGAAAGTGAATAATGGCCGATAAGCGGCCATTTTGAATTTTATCGAGTCGAATTTTTTCAAGATGCATCCTCTCCTGAAATCACACATTTTGTTTTATAGTAATGGTCTAGCCATCTAGCACGGTTTACCAAATAACGGCCATGTGAAAGTGAATAATGGCCGATTGGCGGCCATTTTGAACTTGGACGAGTTGAATTTTTTCAAAATGCATCCTCTCCTGAAGCCTTACAATTTGTTTTATAGTAATGGTGTAGATATCTTGAGCGGTTTTCATGATATTCCACAATATCAGGCCTGTCGAGGTGAATAATGGCCGATAGGCGGCCATTTTTAATTTTATCGACTTGAAATTTTTCAAGATGCATCCTCTCCTGAAACCTTACAATTTATTTGATATTAATGGTGTAGCTATCTTGAGCGGTTTTCATGATATTCCGCAATATCAGGCCTGTCGATGTGAATAATGGCCGATAGGCGGCCATTTTTAATTTTATCGACTTGAAATTTTTCAAGATGCATCCTCTCCTGAAACCTCACAATTTGTTTTATAGTAATGGTGTAGCTATCTGAGCGGTTTTCATGATATTCCGCAAAATCTTTCAGTCGGATTTACCGATGTTATAAATTAGGTCAAAGTGCTGGGTCAACTTCAAGGTCAAGGTCCAAAAACCTGAAAAGGCACAACTAGGGACCTTAGAGAACATGTATGTGCAATATGACTGTCATCGGCCCAGTACTTTTCGAGATCTGCTCCGGAAACGAAGTGTGCGTCAAAACGTCTAAATAGGTCATAGTTCTGAACCAGAAGTAGGTCAAAGTTCAAATACCCCAAAAGGCACAACTAGACCCCCTAGGGGTGTTGTGTGTAAAATTTGAAGACAATTGGACAAGTACTTTCAGAGATATGCTCCGGAAACGAATTGTTTACGGACGGCCCAACGCCGTCACATCATCATTTTCTCCTCTGCAACCTTGCGTATTGAATTCAGATTAAAAATATTTTAACCTGTCCATTAGCCAAAAATTGTTATCCTAGCTTATTTTCTTACAAAGTTATAGGCAAAAGAAGAGGCCAAAAAAAACGGAGGTAGAATCCATAGCTCCCTTCGTCTCACCTACGGTGACGGCGGGAGCTAACAATGAACATTACCAGGCTAAAAAATGCTCTACATGCTTGTGAATAAAACATGCTAAATATAGTGATGCATTACCGCTATGTGTTTCCCACCTATAAAATATATCGGAATCTGATGACTTTAACCCAATTGAACCACTTTTCTCGAGCATGTTAATATAAAATATGTCACGCGTTTTTATTGTATTTCTATAATATATAATTATATGCACCCTCATCTCATCATCTATACATCATTTATTCCTCATCTACAGTTTGCACTGTTTTTAATGAATTACAAAGTCACGTACTTGACCGTCCCAGTCGATAAGTGACGACCTTAAGCAACTTTCTTACTCACATTACCGGCCGATATGTAAATTTTCTATATAATGAATATATGTCATTGTTCATAATTGTTAAAGGGTGGCTCCTTGGATAGTGCCAAGTGTTTAAGTCTTCAAAGGAGTCTCTCGTACCACATTGTATTATATATTTGTGAAATAAAGTAATCTGTCTGTCTGAATAAAAGGAAAGTGAAGATAGACGTGGAAATGAGGGGAATAATCAAACCTATAGTATTTGTTCCCACTAAAGTGTATTGTTTCCTGCTAATATGGTACACAACTTAAAATCAGAAAAATCACTTAATTTTGGCAAATTTGATATAAAACAAATGCCATGATAATAAATTATCTCAAGAGATTTTCCAATAGGCCGGTGAGATGACTTGATCACAGCACACAGATCTGCACATCAAATGTGAGGAATTGGTGTTTTGATTGCTGAGATCCCACTATACCTGACGATGCTGTATGCACACAGTTCTGGATTTACAACTAATATCTAAAATTATTGTGAATGTGCAAGCAGGTTATCTTCAGAAACTGTCAACAAAAATTGCTCAACTCAGTAATAATTGAAACGTAGAAGCGATTACAGTTTTGTAGTGCTCAAGCTCAGTACGTTGATTTGACACCCATTTGGGAATCTGACCACTTGCCTCTCCTAGCGGCTTCCAGCAGGCGTTTGGTGACAGCGGGGTCTATTGCTGGATCCATCATGTCATTCTCCAGGCCTGGTAGAAGTGTGGACGGAGTCTCCTCACTGGATATGTAGATAGGTCGGTCAGCGCGCTTAGGGTTCCTGTCAAATTCATATAATTTATTAGTCTATATATTCAGACCCTGTAAAGAGTGTTGTGTTATGAGGTGCTGATAGCTATATAATAATGAATAAATGTTCATGCTTTGATGTTTGCTTCATTCAGATATATTTTTCGTTATTGGAAGCTGAAATTGCGTCAGCAATTCCCAACTTTAAATAACACAAAAATAGTTTAAATTTTAAAAAAATAGACATTCATCTCCAATTTTGAATCAGTAGATTAACTAAGCTTAGCATCTATCAAAAACGATTTCAACAAATTTAGTGAGATTCCTCCCAAAACCTGCTTCAAACAGTATACTTTTAAAATGCTGGGCTTGACTTTAGTCGTCAGAATCTGACAACTAAAGTGTATCCCCGCATTGTACGAGTAAAAATATTTCTAATGGTCGGAGACACATAACATAGGTATTCGAATGAATCAGAAAGAGCTAATTAGGACATTTATAATGACTTCAACTTGAAAAAACCTTTGGTTTCCATGGTTTAAACAAAAATAATTCAGCGCTTTAAGGATAAAAGATAAACAGCTTACAACAGTAACTCCTAGCACTGATATTGCGATTTGACCCGCATCAAAATGAATACAAATGTCCTGGTTTTATAAAGTAAACAAACAAAATAACTCAAATGAAAAATCAGATTGTATTTGCTTATGCAATGTATTTTATTTGATATGTACGCGTGGTTTATAAAAGCCACCAGGGAGCTTAAGGGTAGAAATAGATTAGTTGGGCAAGCAGCACCCACCTATAGAACGTGTTAAATATACCACTAGCCAGTGGCAACAGCTCCAGACCGTCAAGGATATCATATCTGAAAAAAACGGGGAAAATTAAAAAAAACACTGTCAAAATATTGCAGATCTCTTAATCCATGATAGCTCTAGATAGTTGCCTGGTATGCCCTCCCTATGATTTTTTTATCGTGCTCCACATATTTAACAATGTTTCCTCTATTTTAACATTTATTGTGATCTAAACTCCAAAAAACTGAAATTGATGAAATATGTTGTGTTAGTTGATGATTTAATGAAATAATTCAATTTTTAAATGCTAATTTTTCGTCATTTGAAGTTGGAAATTGTCCTAATTGTATTTCAGCTTCACATTATTTTTTGCTAATAAACTAGAGAGTCAGTTAGAGAATGCCGCAGCATTGATTGTGTATTGGATCCGTATTGCAAGCTGGATCATCCTTAACATCAATATTTTTTCCTTGGCTTGATAAACAATTTTGTTTTTAATTCTGGATCCAGATCGTAATCCGGCACCTGATCGTAATCCTGAAATTTAATTGACTGTTCCTTGGCATGAGACACACTTGGTAAAATGCAATATGCCCATTACTTTGTAAGTAATCCTGCTGACGGACAGTTTAGGACAGACAAAAAAAGAAACAAACAAACCAACACAACCAAAAGTATAACCTCTTGTTTTGAGGTAACAATTATATTGTATTTTGCAGCAGATATACCATATAGTTGGTTAACTATTGTATCCAACTGTTTAACATAAATAGGAAATTACATTTCTGTCTGTTTATATGATCCACCAGTTACTTTTGAGTTAGTAGTTGGTTTATATGACCTACCTGTTATTTTTTAGCAGGTAGTTGAGCATAAGGATCTTTTCCTCAGCAGTGAATGAGCTGTTGAACTGGATGTTTTTGAAAGCGTCTGACACCACAGGTGCCGTCACAGTGGCCATGTTAATACGACAACAACTCTTAATGGCGTACATCACATGCTCAGGAACTGTCACAACCTATACAAACACAAAAAGATCACTAGTATATAATACTAGCCGTAACCCTGAAGAACTGTCACAACCTATGTAAGCATAAACAGATCACTAGTATATAATACTAGCCCTAATCCTCAAGAACTGTCACAACCTATGTAAACACAAAAAAGTCAAAGTCACTAGTATATAATACAAGCCCTAACCCTCAAGAACTGTCACAACCTATACAGACACAAAAACATCAGTGAGTATAATAATAGATGACTATTTTAAAATCGTACTAATACCCAGATGTAAATAACGCTGAGCTGTGAATTGCTGTCGCAATTCTCAACTCAACGGGAAGAAATAGGTATAATATTTCAAAAAAAAATTGGAAAGGACGGCTTTATTGTAATCGATTATACAATATGGAACTCAATAATTGTATTTAAGATATACTGGGTGTATCGTAAATGGCAGCACAGAGATTAAATGGTTAGCAAAATAACAGACAACAAAATAATATGCAGCAACATATGTATCAAACTACATCATTAAAGGTATGGTCAACTGTCAAAATTCGCAGGACAAGGGTCCCCCAGAATGCAATTGTGCATGTGGGTAGACCAATGCCCTATTCCATTAAAATATTATATATGCGTTTCATACCAAAAGCCTCATTAAGAGCAAGTTCTCAAATCACAACAAGTTCATATATACTTGAGTGACATCTATAAGTTGATAATTCCATTAAAGTTAAGCCCTTAGCCCTGGTTCTTAGCTGGTCGTTGGCTGGCAAACAAACTGACTGTATTACAGTGGGTATCTCGAAACAGTCTGACCCCAGGCTTGTACTGACACCCAGTAAACACAAAACATTTATATGACTTAATACAATGTTGGACCAACGTCGAAGACGTTGGGTCGACGTTGTATAAATGCTATACAAATGTTTTGTGTTTGCTGGGCAGGATGCCTTCCTCTCAAATATTGTACATTTCTCCAATGTTGGTTCAATGTTGGACCAGCGGCGCAGACTCTGTTCCAACAATAAAACAGCACTGGGTCAATGTCTCGTTTAAGTAGTATCTTGTAATGAGTTTAGTTGCTGATATTAATGCCGTCACCCTGTACAGTAGGTTACTGTATGCCTACAGTCCTGTACTCTATATATGCTACTGTAGGGCTACACGTGACGGTGCCAGCATGCCTGTTTTGTAGTTGTATGAATCTTTAATATGGCAGCTCTTAACCCTTTAACCGCCGGTGCCGCATATATTCGGGTTTTCATTTTTTTGGCACATACAGTACCACCTTTTAAACATGTTAAAGATAAATGTGACATCAATCAGCAATATTTGAAAACATTTGAAAACAGTTTGTCAACTCTGAATAATTTTCACTCACTTGAAGTTGTGGATCGTGTCAGCGAGACACAACTTCAAGTGGGTGAAAATTTGGCAGTTAGAGGGTTAAGGCGTACATTGCATTTCCACAGCATATACAAACACAAAATAATAAGATATGCCAAAGTGTTCATTTGAGTGAGATATGGGCAAGTACAGCACTATTTCCAATGAATAAGATGTGAGCATTTAGTGGACATCCTAGCAAACCCAACACGTTGAAACAATGATGTTTTAATGTTGGCCCGACGTCTGAGACGTCGACCCAATATTAAAACATCATTGTTTTAAACACTGTTTGTATTGATTCACACGACCATCTAGGTAGATACAACAGCCAGCGTTCATTACAAATCAGGTTTACTTGCTACAAACCCATTTCTGACCTTGGATTGGCTCTCAGTCATGGCTCTCATGATGACGTCACGTGCAGGTTCTTCATCTGTAAGAGTGTTGAAGATGGCGTGTCGTGGCTCAATCCACATGCCACCGCTCGCCACGGTGTAAACCACGGCGTGCTTAAACAACTCAGAGAACATGATCGGCAGCATTACCTACAAATACATAATAGGCGGAATAGCTATACTAAATGGAGTGTAATTGCTGAGCTCTGTCCAAGGCTATTCCAATAGAAAGAAAGGATAAAAAACAACATAGAAACAACAGTGATTGCCATTTTGTTTAGGCTCGCCTCATACATGCTAGGGCTGTTTCGAAAATGTTGTGTAGCAATTTGCAAGAATGCTCCAGATGCCTTCGTCAGAATATGACATCTGTAGACGTCAGATTTTGACATTTAAAGTCGATCTCCGCACTGTAGAGCAAAAAATATTTGTAATGGCCGTAGACTGATAACATACAACAGTAGCTATTCAAATGAATCAGAAATAGCTAACTAAGACATTTATGATTATTTCAAATGGAAAAAAATTATTTTGTCTCCATGGTTTATATAAAGTATTTCAGCGCTTTAAGCGTTAAGGATGGTGTACTGACCTCCCACTTCCTGTCGACCTTTGAGAAGTCAGGGAAAGCCCGGTATATGGTTTGTAGCGTCAGACCCAGAGTGTTGTCTTTGGATGAGTCGTAGTGTGCGATGGCGTGGAGCAACATGTGAGCATAGGCCTTAGGCAACGCCTCCTACAATACAATACAATACAATACAATACAATACAATACAATACAATACAATACAATACAATACAATACAATACAATACAATACAATACAATACAATACAATACAATACAATACAATACAATACAATACAATACAATACAATACAATACAATACAATACAATACAATACAATACAATACATTACAATACAATACAATACAATACAATACAATACAATACAATACAATACAATACAATACAATACAATACAATACAATACAATACAATACAATACAATACAATACAATACAATACAATACAATACAATACAATACAATACAATACAATACAATACAATACAATACAATACAATACAATACAATACAATACAATACAATACAATACAATTAATACAATACAATACAATACAATACAATACAATACAATACAATACAATACAATACAATACAATACAATACAATACAATACAATACAGGGAGGTACGGTACGGTACGGTACGGTACGATACGATACGATACAATACAATACAATACAATACAATACAATACAATACAATACAAGGAGGTATGATAACTAGGAATATATTTAGGCTAAATTACAAAATACATGTCTCCATCGTATACATCTGTCAGTCACAATGCCCTTTACGAATGCCATATTAACAATTTTGGGACACTTTCAGATTAGTGGCCTGTTTCTAAGTACAACATTCCTACCAGTCATTGCGACTGCGGTATTGCAATGCCAATCCCACCAGAATGTAATACGCTTTCAAAAGCTGGATAGGCTACTCCATTATCATTGTGTATTTTTTGATAACTGTCACACCCAACCGAAAACATAATCGCACCTAACTCCGCTAAAAAAATCACCTTCAAACCCTTTTAAAAATTGGAAGAAAAACAATTTTTTCTTTTTCTTTTTACTTACACATTATGTAGCTTTTTGGGGTACGTATTTGCTGACGAGATAAATGTCATACTTGAGAGACATAAATAAGTGACGAACCTTGAGGAGACATTGATTCCACATAAGACGTTTGTCAAACATATCCTCCCTAGAACGATAACCACTGCCCCACTTAATGTACTTTCTGTTCTGTTCCAGAGCAAAGAACCCGTTCACATGTACCGGCAGGCCTGTGGGCGTTTTCTGTTCAAGCGGAAGTGGAAGAAAGGAGAACACGTGACCATCTTCCTCCGTCAGCTTATATACATCACCCCCATCTGGTGGAAAAAAAACATCATATAGAGATGATACCTGACACTAAGCAGCCACATTGCTTACCACTAGCGTATTTCGGAACGGACACGAAGGCAGTTTCATGTTGAAATGCGAAAATTCTGTAACTGGATATTCATGCTTTAGTTATCTTGCAAGGCTTCAAAGACAATGAATGAAGTAGAGGAAAATGATAGCTATCGTGATTTTTTTACAATGCATTATAATCACCAATAGAAGATGTATTTTTTTTTAATTCAACATTTTATTGTTTAAAGCTTGACAATGTGCCAGCGTTTTCCGCTTCAAATTACGAAAAATATTTTAAGATCTAATAACTCTTATAGCCTGGATGTGGATTTCTTAATATTCCCATTTAGAAGATGTCATTTTTTTCTAAATTTGAAGTCAGAAATTGCAATGAGAATCTTCCTTCTAATAACAAACTGAGAATGCACAACTTGAACACTGCTACACTTCCAGGATGAGTTTCATACCTTGTATTTTTGGTGGATCTAGGGGCATGGCTGTGCCAACCCAGGGAGGGAAGCGGAGCTCAGGATCCTGGTGTAGGTTCCTGAAGGAAGCCGACATCTGACCTCCACAGTAGTAGTTTGTCACCAGCCACCTGGAAAATAAAGACATTATGTCAAACACTCCAGTGCAGTTACACCCGGTTAACCCTTTAAGCCCTCACGATGCATTAAAGCATCATTTTACATCCCTGAAAATAGACTTAATTTTCCTACAACTAAGGGTTTTAGAAAGAATATTCCCATGAAACTGGTTTACTAATACATGGTAATTTTCTTTACTTTTTAAACCACATTAAGTCATCTTCATCCACTACAAGTCGAGAATTGCGGCAGCAATTCGCGGCTTGTAGTGGATGAAAATGACAATGGAAAATTCAGGCTTGAAAGGGTTAACCCTTATCGCGCTGAAATATTTCTGCATAAACCATTGAAACCAAACTTATTATGTCTTTTGAAATCATCATAAATGTCTTAGTTAGCTCTTTCTGCTTCATTTGAATACCTATGATGTGGGTCCACGGCCGTTAGAAATATTTTTCCTCATACAGAGCGGAGATCGACTTTATCGTGATAATCTGACGTTTACAGACGTCAGATTCTGACGTAAAAAACGATCTCCGCGCTGCCAGGGTTAAACTATTATTAAGGATTGCGGAGCTGAGCAAAAGGCCACAGCGTTGTAACAATTAATCACACACTGTAACCCTAGTCTCTTAGTCTATCACACCCTCACGTCATCATCTCACATCATTCATTTCTCATGCACAGATACAAAATCACTTAAATAACCTTCAAAAAGTGCTGGTAATTAATAATTTTACTGACTAGCGTAAAATAACGACATTCAACTTTTCTGCTACTAGGACCATATATATATCATGTATATGTCTACGCTAGCCCTTGTGCTGCTATGACAAAACTTTTGAACCGAATTTTTTTGAGAATGCCAATGTAGTTTGGAAAGATGTACAGTTCGGTATATCAAATCATTCAATTTTTTTATGAATTGAAATATTTTTCGTGATTTGAAGTTGGAAAATATAACTTTAAATGACTGAAAAATAAACAAAATATTCAGCAGGAAAAGGGTATGTGAGGCGTATATAAGCAAATAATTTTGCTTCGGATTTCCGGGCCAGGTAAAATCGTTGAGCGTAAAACATTTTTTGACAGATTAGTTTGTATGTTGTAATCAAACACATCCTCCCAGACTGTATTACACATTGAATTCTAGGCGGCCAAACAAATACCGCTCTTTTAAAGATTTGAAATATGAAACACACTTGTCTGTAAAGCTGAGCTAAAGGTACAGAGGTTGTAAAGAAAACATTCAACAACAGGTTCATTGAAAGCATAAGCTAAGGATCAGAGTCAGCAGAATGCAACTTGTGAGAGAAATAAGAGTGCTAATCATTTAACACACAATTTACCGATACTTTTGAAAATATTACTTGCCTGTATGTGTTGGTAGTCTCCTGCTTGTTGGTATAGGTGACCGTTTCCAGGGTAACAGGATACGTACTGATGAGAGGGCGGTCCAGCCAGCGTCCCATGCGGGCCTGGTTCAGGAAATCCATCCTTTTCTGCCTGACATCGTTAAAGCAATCATCTGCTATCTGTACCTTACAGAGTAGCTCTGCGTCTGATGACGACTGACGCCTCTCGTAGAGCTCTACCGACTCCAGGCTTCTTAGGAACAACAGGATCACATGGGCGTCTTCCTGGTAAGCCAAAGATCACAATGGAAGTGAAGGAGAATCACGAAAAAACACTCAAGAGACAACATGATCACATGGGGGTCCTCATGGTAACACAAGATCACAATGGAAGTGAAGGAGAAATAACGAAAAAACACTCAAGAGACAACATGATCACATAGACGTTCTCAAGGGAACAAAAAGATCACAATGGAAATGAAGGAAAAACATCGAAAAAACACAATTATCTTGTGATATGGCGACTAGTATGAGAATTGCACAGACAAATATTGCATACAAAATAGACATGTATCACATGTACTAATTCACTGCACTAAAACAAAATCGATTTATTTATTCCAATAAACGCCCCCCCCCCCTGATTTAAAAAAAAACCCTACGATCATGTACACTATATGCTCATTAAAATAGACCCTTAATAAGCGCCCATTCCTTCTGTATCAGGTGATATTCTAAGTAACGCCTCGGCGTTATTAGAATAAATACATTATTATATGGTAACCTTACCAAAATTACATTACATTTCAAATATGGTAGCTTCTTAAATACTTTGTCGCCGTATGAAGGGAAAAGTAATGCTTACATAGATGGAGAAATCACCACAGTTAATGTGATCCCGGGTATAAACCAATGCATGTTTTTACCTGGAAGCTGTTGAACAGGTCCTTGACTCTGTCTGTGCTGTAGTGGTTTGATGACAGTGGAGATGCAGTAAGCCGCAGGGGGAAGCGGAACAAAGTGCCGTTATAAAACCCGAGCTCGAACGCGCTACGATCACAGTCGAAAACGTTCAGGAAAGGCTGGAACACAAGCAAACAATCAATGACTAAACAATGAAGCAGCTTTAACACATTCTTAGCTGTGGAAAAGGCGGAGGTTTTTTCCACAGCTAAGAATGTAGAGGTCCGAGGGGTTTAACTGATTTAAAAGACATCCGAACATAATGAGGATCCCTCATAATCAACAGCTTGGTCACACCTGACTGATTTCAAATAGCATACACCTACCATGATAATTGATATGTACTTGGTCAACAATAACTCTCAATTCCCGGCTTAGAATGTAGTGGACGGAGAAAGAAAATAATGTAGTGGTGTGTTTTAAAATGTGTGGGAAGTGATATTGCTCGGCCAAACAAATGGAAGTACAACCCAACTATATAGAGAACTATGTTTGATACAGATACGAAGGTGTATTTGCTGAACTAAAAAAATCAGGAAAAACAGATATATTTGCTATTGATGTTCCCTGTAAACAAGACTCGTGGACCGAATGTTCTGCCACCGTCTGCGACGCTGGCAGAACATCACACCAACATTTAGTTCTCTCAGTTCAGGGACAGACTTTTGCATCTAATGTCAAAAGTTGATCACTGCACTGAAAGTGTTGACGTACTCATAATGATCGTAAACATATTCAAATGAAATATAGCAGACTGATCCATTCATGTCATTTTCAAAGTGAAAAAACAATTTGATAATTATTATGTTTTTTTTTATCAAAATAGCTCAGCACTGTAATGACCAGACTACTGCACAATATGTGGAGGGAGATTTATCAGGAACTCCACGGTGCATAGGGGCCGGGCGGGAGGACTTGGTGAGTTTTACCTCAAACTGGTCAGTTAGAGTATCCAAAAGATCTCCTTTCTTGGCCACATTCCAGCTGTGAGTGGAAGATCCTGAAAAGTATCGCTGATGCGGGTCTATCATCCCAACACGCTCCCCGCTGAACAGGCTGGGTAGATCTAAAATAGGTACAAAAACAATAAATCAAAAACAACACAATAAAGAATCAGAGAGAAGTAGAGCTGACGCGGGTCTGTCAATGAACCCTCTCCTCGCTAAATAATTTCTAGATTTAATCTTAATTAAGTTATCATGTTTATTCAGGGGGATTCTCAATTAGAAATGTATAACAATAGACTAATTCTTAAAGTATTCCATATTGTTATGCTCACTTGCAAAATTTAAAGAAAGTCAATTGTGAAATGAGTGAGAAATCAGTACAATATATTATTTACTATACTGACAAACAGCCTACCTGTGATGTGAAAGACAGATTTGAATCCCATGCCGAAGTAGCCCACTTTGAGAGGATCATTCTGCTTAACGCTTTGGCTGAGCATGCGTATTCCTTTCCAATCATCGTCGTCAAACAGGCCGTCATTGTAGGCGTACAGAGCAGGTCCCTGATTAACACAAGATGAAACAAAAACTATAGGTCTGAACAATCATACGAATTAACAATCCAAAACAGAACTAGCTCTGATGTTTTTGGAACAAAAACAATTAAAAGATCTCTGTTACATATTTCCCGATTAATTCATCAAAAAATTCAACCGCCGCAAGAAAAAACTTAATCGATCTTGCCATAATAAAAAAATTAAGTAAAAAAAATACCCCCTAACAAGTATATTTTTCAAGATGTCCTCCTTCAGCCATCTTGTTTTTCATGAATTATTCCCAAAAGTTAATCAGATCATCACAAATGCTTACAGAATCATCACATCACATTTGAATGCGATTGATCCAACGGTTTATAAAATATTGCACCCACAAACTCTTTGGGCGGCTACTTTTTTCAAAATTTCCTCCATCACCCATTTTTTTTCAAATTGATTCTTCCCAAAAGTTATTCATATCATCAGAAATACCCCAAAACCACCAAATCGAATTTGAATGTGATCAAACCAACGGTGTATACCATATCAAGCCGGTATACTACCTGGAATGCGGCCAGTTCTGGGTGGTATAGCTTCCTCTGGTTTCTCCCGAAGCTGTTATGATCCAGGAGGAACTTGACTTCACGTGCCCCGGCATCCTCAGCATTCTGGATCAGCTCCTGTAACACAGGGACACCTGGTGAATGGGAGTGATACAAGGGACACCTGGGTAATGTGGGTGAAACTAATATCAACATAAAAAATATACTTGGTCAGAGTTGACCATCACTCAAGAGGTTTATACCAGAATTTTTTAAGTGTGTGTTTGTGTGTATGTGTGTGTGTGTGTGTGGGGGGGGGGGGTGGAATTCAGAAGGTACCAGGTCCGGCGTGGCCTATCGCCGGGTTGGGATGAGTGCAAGAGGGGGTTTACAACTGATGTCAGGAACATTTTCAAATATAAGATCAGTCTAGTAGTAGTAGTTAATTGCTGCTTTACATCACTTTTCAGTACTAAGGCCTTCGAAAGTTATAATTTTCGACACTTTTCAACACGAAAGGTCTTTTAAGTGACATTGTAATACAATAAAAACGTTGTAGTCAATTGATGAGATGAAATGATGTACAGATGATGATGTGAGGGTGGGGGTGATGGAGCATGGTGGGTTATTGAGAGTGTTTTCCTTCGCTCGCCCGTTAAGGGGTTCTGGACATGTCTGGGAGACCTACCCCCAGACATGCCCAGACGGCCGGAGACTTGGGTTTCGCTACATGCAATTTAATGCTGAAACTCTGTGGCATTTCGCGCAGCTCAGCTATCCTCGGGTCGGAGAGTCTCCAGAGTAACAATAGGAAGGGTAACTCCATTCATTCCCCGTGAGAGACCTAATGTCATCAACACGCTAGCACTGATGCGAGAACAGCATTGGCACCGCAGTTGAACGGAGGAGCCAGGGTAAGCCACTGGCAATGAGACAGACAGACAGACAGACAGACAGACAGACAGACAGACAGACAGGCAGGCAGGCAGGCAGGCAGGCAGGCAGGCAGGCAGGCAGGCAGGCAGGCAGGCAGGCAGGCAGGCATGCAGGCAGGCAGGCAGGCAGGCAGGCAGGCAGACTGACTGACTGACTGACTGACTGACTGACTGACTGACTGACTGACTGACTGACTGACTGACTGACTGACTGACTGACTGACTGACTGACTGACTGACTGACTGACTGACTGACTGACTGACTGACTGACTGACTGACTGACTGACTGACTGACTGACTGACTGACTGACTGACTGACTGACTGACTGACTGGGTGACTGGGTGACTGGGTGACAGGCTTACTGACTGACTGATAGATTGAATGGCTGACTATGTGACTGATTGGCTGACTGACTGACTGGATGACTGACTGAATGACTGGCTGGGTGACTGACTGACTGATTGACTGACTGGCCGACTGAAAAACACAGAAACACATATGTATACATAAAGCAGTGGTGCTTTATATGATGTATGCACAGTTACCAGATTACCATTGGTGTTAATCGTATAATATTTATGTAAAACAAATTATATAACGCCTAAATGCGACGCCTCATCTAAAAAAAAGTTAATACATTTTCAATGATTTATTATAATGTATATATGTATATAAAACTATATAACAGGAGTCAATCAGTGATGGAGTGTAGTAGAGACGAGTGTGTCTAATCATGGAGATAGTAAAGGCTTTACTATCTCCATGGTCTAATACAGGACAGGAGTAAATGACAACTGGTCGTAAAGCAGCCAGGAGCCGGCGACTATTGTAAATACCGTACGCGAGATGAATGGGATTGTCTCTGTGCATTATTGTCATTTCAGCAGTTCAGGGGTCACATCCTGCGAGCATACACAGCTGACGACGCTGGCCAAACATTAAACTACCATTGGGTAAACGCCCTACGTTCGATCGCTGCAGCGATTGTAATCTTAACCATTTGTTGAATGTATGCATCATTTTGGCACATCTTAGAAAAAAAACATGATATTTGCATCAACATTAGGAGATTCTGAGCTTCTGTGTCATATATGTGTATAATGTATGCAAACGGTGTTCATATGAGAGCAATGAGGGGAATATTTCAATGAGTAAGGTGTGAGCAGCATAATGAAGTAATTCCGGAAAATCACTTTAAACAATATAATATATGATAAACGGAGATATTTATAATATAAAAACGATAATTATAATCTAACAGATGATCCACGTTCTCAAATACAAGACGGATAATATAATCTGTGTAAATCTACTAATCACATATGCAAACGGTGTTTATTAGAGTGCAATATGGGAAAATGCAAGACTCGTTTGTATTTTCTGACTCGATTAAATCACATATGACGTAACTGCCATACAAACTACATCAACATGATCAAGAGTGCGATATGCGTTTATACTGATATACATGTACGTGCGGTCCCATAGTGAAAACCTCTGCACATAGTGTGAGGAAAGGGACGACAGGACATGAGTGGCCAGCTAAAAACTTAGGGGAGTAATATAATAATCACTGTTAAAATACACCGATGACGTCAGTCTATTGTTAAAACAGTAGATTCGGATCTGGTAATCTACTTTTTTTTCATATTGGCCCGGGCGGGCACAGTGATTGTTATGCAGGTTTTACCATGACACTGCATTCCTAATGTTTCTTGGTTAACTACAATGACTATTTTATCTATCAATTATTGAAACACATGAACCTATTTTGCGTATTTTAAGTCTAAGAAAGAACTCTATTACGATAGACTCGTAGATGTGAATATACGAATATACGAATATACGAATCTATCGAATTTTGTTCTTTCTCCTTGACATAATATAGCCGATGATTCGCGCACAACAAAAACGAGACAGACACACGTACTGACTCGCCGTGAATGAATAAATAAATAATGAAAGAAAGCCAATATGAGAGAAGCAGTTTTGTCGTTAATGGAACTCAGTCATGTAAATATATATTAAAACAAGTTAGACGGCATTAACATGGTATGATTTATAAAAACAAATACGTGAAAAAAATAGAATTAGAATTGGCTGACGAGCAGACACGCAGTGTGTTAGTATGTTATGTAGAGAGACTATGATTAGTCATTGACTTGACAGACAACAAAGCCGGGAGATTTAGCGACACGTACTGATTTATAATGCATTGTTCTCAACAATAGTCTGACACGCTACGTGAAATAACCCTGTGACATTGAGTTGCCAGTCAGTCTTGTGGGGGGCCTCCGTGACCGAGAGGTAGCGTGCTCGGACTCAGACCGCCTGGGCTCGAATTTCGAATCCTGTGTCTGGAGGACAGTGTCATCTCAATCATCTCACCATTCTCAGGAGGTTCTCCTGGCCCAGTTTAGCCTATATGTGCACAAAAATGGCCTAAAGCCCGATTCATTTCATTTCATTTCATTTCATTTACATCGAGTTGCCAGTTGGTATTTTTGTAACAAAATTGAAGCTGAAAATTGCGTTAGCAATTGCAGCTTGACGAAACAAATTTTAATATTTAGGAAAAATAAATAGCTCTAAAATTAAACTGTTTGATCACCAAAGCATCTTTCACGTAGAGTTTTATCAGTATTTGAGTGACATTTTAGTTGTTTTGAAATGTGTTTAAAAGTATATATAATTATATACGCGGGCCTAGCTGGAAAAGGGTAATGGGAGTGTCTTAGCAAACGAAAGATGTTTAACTAATGCTGGCTCAATATTGGCCCATCGTCTGGGATGCTGAATAAACATCAAACCAGCACTGGTTGTCAAGTCTTGTGTTTGTGGCCATGCAGTCGTGTGAGATATGTAGCTATGACAATGGGGAATACGTGATGGTGCTGGAGATAATGGCACTGACAGGTAGGCTTACTATACTGAAGCGGTGACCATAGTCCAAGACACGTCCAGTCATATTAAATACTGGCTGAAGCTTTTGAAATGTAATGACACTCGATTTACAAAAAACGTATATAATGTTTTATTGTGTGATGCACAAAATGGAAAAGTTAACTGGGTATCTAGGCTAAAAAACTTATTGGAAACGTTAGGTTCTGGGCATGTATGGCTCTATCAAAGTGTTGAAAACGACAAGCTATTTTTCAGAATTTTTAATCAGCGTATTCGAAATAATTATGGTCAAAGACTGCATTTTGAACTGCAGAATATGTCAAGGGGAAAATATTTTATTTTATATCATAAACATTTCGTTGCTTCAAATACCTTGAAATAGTAAAAACAGAGTCACATAGAATTGCCCTAGGTAGACTACGCTCAAGTAATCATAGGCTAGCTATTGAAAGTGCTCGATGGCATAAACCACACCCGACTCCTGTTGATGAAAGGAAGTGTATGCTATGTGATGATATTGAAGAGGAATATCAATTTATTGGTATTTGTCAATTATATAAACAACTGAGAAAGAGGTACATACCTGAATATTATTTTAAAAGACCAAATATGCATATATTTATAGAGCTCATGTCTAATGACGATACTAGAACTGTATGTAACCTTGCAAATTTTGCTTTTAAAGCTCTTTTAATTCGGAAGTCTCATATGGCTATCTCAACTTGAACTGGTTTGTTTAGTTTCAAATGTGTTTGTTGACAATGTATTGTACTGTTGTTGTGTTTGCACAAGGGCCACGGGCCTATTGCCTAAAAAATTACTACTACTACTATATTCTGTAATGTATTATATGTATTATTCGCTGTCGAGATTCCTAACTCACAGTGAATGAAAAAGCTGCCATTTTTTACAGAATACACTAGTTTATTACATCAAAATGTAGGTCCAAATCCTTTCAATGGGTATGTGCATTTTTTATTAGCTCTTATTAATAATTTATTTTTTCATTAGCAAACAAACAAGGTTGAGAGGAGGTAAACATATTTATATGAAAAACCTGCCCCAAGCGAGCTTTGAACCTGTACGTCATACAACAGCGCCACGCTCTAACCATTACGCCACGTCCCTCTTAGTAAATGTAATGTTCATTTTCTCTTCAAATTTTGTTGCTCGAAAGGCAAATAGTTGGCTAAAGACGTGATTAGCACTTTAAGGGTTAAACTAATTTTATTAGAATATGTGTCTTAACCCTTTAGGCCCTCACGATACATTAAAGCATCATTTTACATCCCTGAAAACATAATTAATTTTCATACAACCAAGGATTTTAGAATGAAATTTCCATGAAACGGGCTTTCCAATACATGGTAATTTTATTTTATTTTAAACCACATCAAATCATCTTCATCCACTACAAGTCGAGAATTGCGGCTTGTAGTAGATGAAGATGATTATGGTAAAGTCAGGCTTGAAAGGGGTAACCCTTGCCCTGCTGATTGTTTGCCTTTATTTTACATTCATTTGAAGCTGGAAATGCTGAGGCAATTTCCAGCTTCAAATGACAGAAAAATGTATATGAAAAATAGACATATTCCCAATTAATTCATTTGGCTAACTGAACATCTATGACAAACTATATTCAGTACTCATCATTTTATTTGGTTTGAAACTAGCTTCAACCCATGTATATACGGTTCCAGCGGGGTTAGTGGGCAAAGGGGTAACCCTTAAAGTGCTAATAACGCATTTTCTCCAGAAGAAACATTTGCAGGTGCAAAGAGCTTTAATTTCTTCAGATTGCAAGAATATTTTGATTCTAATCGCAAATAATATATGTGAACAATTTTTACCTACCTGAGGTTGTGATTCGCGGTAGCAAGACACAACCTCAAGTGGGGAAAATGCAGTTCTATAACTTAAAGGTCCATACCCAGGCTATAATCATAAAAAATGGGTGATTTTATTTTGACCTCCTAATATGACCATATGATGTAAACATGTCCATAGACTAAACCTGCAATTTTGTTTTAATTTTTGTGCTGCGCATTTACCAGTTAGGCTAGATATAAAGACGAAATTCCTGATTTCTCATTATGGATAACCTTGTTAAAAATCAAAAATACGGGAATTTCGTTTCTATATCTAGCCTAACTGGTAAATGCGCAGCACAAAAATTAAAAAACTTTTGCAGTTCTAGTCTATGGACATGTTGACATCATATGGTCATAATAACATGAACAGGATAAGCCAAAATAAAATCACCGATTTTTTTTATGATTTTATCCTGAGTTAGTCCCTTTAACGCTGTAAGGGTTAACATCATTCTACCAACAAAGCTATCACATCTATATATTGGTGCAGTTGTTAGCCTGGTGGTTTGGCAGTCCTACTGACACGTCCCCCTAATGATGACATGAAACAGGCTACGGAATGTCCATGTCAATGGTGACCCCTAGAAATGACCCCGGGCTAAACTCCTGTCGGTCGTGTCACATCAAACCAAACGAACACTAGTCTCTCTGGCATCGCCTTCCCTTTAACCTTTAAAGTGTTGATTACATATACAGCATTTTAACCAAATCTCCTTCAAACAGGATAATTTGAAGGAGAAATGAACATTGAATTTTCTAGTTTGCTATATGTTTCAGTTCATATTGTATATATTTGAATAATTTTACTCACTTGAAGTTGTGGGTCGAGACACAAATTTAATCGAGTAAAAATGTAGTTTTTATGATATAGCACTTTAGAAACACTAGTCTCTCTGGCATCGCTTTCATTTAACCCTGTAACTACCCAGTTAGGTTAATTTGTGCGTTTCTGCTGTAAGTCTCGTCTCAAAGAACAAGTATGACATTTATCTTGTAAATTAAACGTCTCCAAGATTTTTATTAAAAATCGCCATATTGTAGTTTAAATATATGCGACATCAGTGCATAACACATGTACGAAGTGACATTTGTTTTGTAAATTGAAGGTTCCCCAATTTGAAGACTTTTACTTTAAATATGCCATATTGTAGTTTAAATATATGCGAGATCAGTGCATAATAAATGTAAGAAGTGATATCTATTTTCAATAAAAAAGACGAAAATTTTTCCCATGTTTAAAAGTTAAGCCGGTTCTAATTACTTGTTGTATGTAAAGTTTTGAACTTAACATGTAAATGGCATTCATTTAAATTTTAAGTTTTGGTTGTGAAAAAGCCTCGCTCGCACTAGACCCTAGTTCTGCTAAAATGCTTGATGGTAGTTTTTAGACATTTGAAAATGGAAATGCAGACGCAAGCACTACAAGGGATTATACTATGTTCTCACCACAGTCGGTTTAATCAATCAAAATGTCAAAAATGATTATATTTATCATTCAAATTATAATATAGCACTGTATGGTATTCTACTTTACAACAAAGGCCTAACGGGTGGTGATTAGCTATATTTTAGTGAGTTATTTGGGTGAAATCATTTAGTTTTAGTTATTGCGAACAATATTAACCCAGTGAAGCCTGAATTTACCACTGTCATCTTCATCCACTACAAGCCGCGAATTGCTGTCGCTATTCTCGACTTGTAGTGGATGAAGATGACTTAAAAGTTGGAGGCAGATGAAAGAAAAATATTGTTATTTTAAAACAGTTCCAAGAAAATTGTCGCTCTAAAACCACTAGTTGTAGGACATTTACTTTTTTTCAGAGATGCAAGATGATGCTTTGATGCATCGTGAGGGGTTAAAGGGCTAAGACAAGGCAAACAGCAGTAGCTGTGTATTTGAAAAGCTGTTACTGTTGTAGTAATACGGCTATTTATCTTTCTGCTGTAGAACATCGCAATAACTGCTTACCTTCAACCCTTTAAGCCCTCACGATGCACAAAAGCATCATCTTACATCCCTGGATACAGATTTAATTTCCCTACGACTAGGGGTTTTAGAACGACAATTTTCACGAAACTGGTTTACCAATACATAGCAATTTTCTTTATTTTTTAAACCACGTCTAATCATCTGCATCCACTACAAGTCGAGAATTGCGACAGTGTGGAGACCGACTTTAGACGTCATAATCTGAAAAATATAACCATATAATAGCCATAGACCTATAACCATGATAACATACTTATTGAAATGAAGCAGAAACCGTTTTTTTGAAAAAATACTTTGGTTTCTCTGGTTTATATAAAAATATGTCAGCTCTTTAAGGGTTACGGCCAGTCTACACCAAAGAGGCGACTCCTGTCTGGTCAGTATGGAGTGTCGCCTTTTTGGTGTAGACATAAGACTGTCCTACTACGACATACGACCAACAATTTCATCAAAAATCGTTCCGTCTTAAGGAGTCTTCAAGACTAAACATATGTTACACGAAAAGACAAAATTTAACGACACCCGACAAGACGTCTCGCCTTCTGAGTCATTTTTCTGTTGTAGACTGCCATAGACAGGGGCCCGTTTTTGTCACGTATATTCTCGGATAAGAGGCATTTGAGGTAACTGACTTGATCACGCGTAGTCTCTAACATGCTAAATGCTGATATTTATCATGTTTACCACACAGTTTTTTTACTTTTAGTGAAACCGGGGCCTGTGCCCGTATTCTCATACCAGATACGGAATATAGGATTGATCCAGATGGCCATCTCCTAAGCCTATGATATATCGTAACTTGAATGCGGGCCCTGGTCTATTAGTCTTATATATGACAATCCACATCATCTTTCACAAGTCATTTTCTTCTTCTTTATTAAAGCTGAGAGCATCTGCTCAGCCTGCCGAGCAGGACACCGAAGAGTTATCTCAATGCCGAATGAAAGTGAAAACAAACTAATAGAGAATTAGATAAGTGACAGCTAAATAAATATTTCCCAATGATTAGCCACTGTATTTTCATAAAAACAGACCAACACTTCAGTTGTATCAGCCATCTTTTTCCGTAACACATATAAATGTCTATAGAAAGGTCATCTCGAAGCCGAACGAGGGTGAAAATAACCAACTATTAGATAATTAGATAAGTGGTAGTTCAACAAATATGTACATATGATTTGCTGTTGTATTGTCATAAAAACAGAAAAACTCTGCAGTTGTATTAGTCCGGACCCAGACACAGCACACTGATAGATTGCCAATTGACTGGTGGCAACAAAATTATACGGTCTCCAGTTTTTGCGGTATTATTTCCGTTTTTCTTTGTCCCGTTGTACATATTCCTGTAGCTTTACAGATAGCCAGCGATAAGACTGTCATGTCATCACAGTAATCCAGTTACACTGCTCGACTAGAGGGCCACCATTCAAGTTTTTGTCGCAGATAAATTAATCATTTCAACCCGGCTCAGCGGCGCGCTAAAAAAACAAATTTGTTTTACATGTTTATATAGTACAGTTTTAGAAGTAAATTATTTATGTCATGCAGTCTTCCCAAAATTATATATTTCAAAAATACCTCAGCCCTCACCCCCCTCCCCCACCCCCTGGACATTCAATGGTGCTCCCTTAGCTGAGCTCTAAAAAGTCCAAAAAAATTCTGATTGCTTTGCCCAAAACTGTTTTTTGTATTGCTTAAACCCAGTTTAGGTTGTGTCTCGCTACCGCAACCCACGGCTTCAACTGGGTGATGATTACTCATATCTGTTTAATTTGAGACCAAACATGCAAATCTTGCTGTTAAAACACTGATTTCATTTCCAATAACTGTGATTCACTCTGCTAATAAAACAGATTAAAAAACATTATAGTGTTGCATAACGTTTAGAAAAATAAATGAGTGAGAGACTGACGCTCAAACAAGAGGCCTTAAGTCCCATATCATCCCCCGTTATAAATTAAGATACAGTTTTTGCGGTCAGAAATATTTAACAAGTCGAATTGTAGTGGCCATTATAAAATTCAGTAGAATTATTTGCACATTCCCAGATGGTGGGTAATGTGATTGTTAAATGTGAAATATTTCTGAGATCAAATTTTGAGTTTTTGCAACCGCAAAAAAAATGAAGTTCATCCATGGCGGCCATTTTGAATTTCAGTAAAACCGTAAAAAAATTACCTGCACATGTCCATATCGTGGGGAATGTGATTGTCAAATTTGAATAATTTCCAATTTTGAGTTTTTAGAGTTTTTGCGCCCACAAAAAAAATTGGAGTTGACTTCTGGTGGCCCTTTTGAATTTTGGTAGCATCTTTTAAAAATATTTTGCACATCACCATGTTGCTAGGAATCTTATGGTAAAATTTTAAAAAAAATTTACCAGTAGTTTTTGAGTTTTTGCGCCCACAAGAAAACGTGACGCCAGACGCCTGACGGATGACGCCTAACGGATTCCTGGCGCGACTTAAATCCCCCTTCCCCTATGGGCGGAGGATCAAAACACTGTTTAGGATTTATCTTAATAATGACTGAAAAACTCTCAATATTTATGTCAGTGTGATCATGCTTTCTACAATAATCATTGACCCCTATTCACCATCTTTCTCAACAGGCCTTCTCGCCCTACATAAAATTCCAGCTGATCTGACATCCGAAAAAAATATGTTTAAAAGGTGGCCTGATATCATAATGAATTTGGAGACAAAAATGAAACAACTGTTTAGTTGCATCAGAAGTGTAATCCCCCCAGGTTAGGCATATACATTACTGGTTATGGTAATATACTATTGACGTACTGATAGTTAGAGAAAAGAGAATAATTACCCCGACATTGCGATACTGTCGGTCCCATGTAACGTTGCCCCAGGGTGCCGAGAAAATAACAGACAGTATACAAACAATTTTAGAAACATGTTTTATAAAAAAAAATCCCTTTTATTTTCTGAGCTTTTTCCAATCGCCTTCCTGTATCATAACGCGTTGGTTCTGCCGACATTTATACAACACCAGCAAACACGAGGTATTCAACCAATGTTGGCGTAAGGTTGGCCCACCGTCTGCTACGCTGGCCCAACATTAAAGCAACATTGGTTCAATGTCTTTGAGAAGCTAATTTGAAAACAGAATAAAATGACAGTAACATTAATAACATAGTTTTCTCTATGAGCTCAGTAAATAAAAATAATTATTTTAAGGTGTTACAGAAAAGAAAATATTTGTCGTCAATTGAAGCTGAATATAGCAATTCCAGTACCAATGAAAAACAAAGACTAATACACAAGCGTGTAGATTCCAAAAACAGTATTTAAAAGGTTATAAATATATATGTGTGTTATTTGGCGTACCATACTGTATGTGGTGATACATAAGAGCAGGGTTATTATGGCAGGTTATCCTGCCACTATTAGGCTCATCACTGAGTGAGTGATTGGCACACAAGCATAATTTGTAATAATCAGATGTGGCGGACCTAGTGATGATTGCAAATCAACATTGTGGCACTGCAAACACTCAGTGTCCCAAGGATTATATATTTTCACTTTTGAACGATTCACTGTAGTGTTGTTACTACATGTTCAAGACTCGGAAACAAAATAACAATGAAACATATTAAGACCTTTTCCTGCTAAGTTAATTTATTTAAATTTTCACCCACTTGAAGCTGTGTCTCGCTATCGCGACTCAAAAATTAAAGTGGGTAAAAGTTACCAAATAAATGGCACCAAACATTTGCCAATCCGGATGTTTCAACACACAATTTCGTTCTTAATATCAGTGATTTGATCGACTAATAAAAGAGGGAAAATCAAAATATAGTTAAAGGTCCAATTCAAACAGAGAAAGCAGCAATAATCATGATAATTTATGTACTATACCGAATTATATGTCTTCACAATACGTACATGGTTAGCACAGTAAACTAGTTCTAATCATTTCCGTCTATAATCAAGGATATTCAAGCATGGTTTGCTAAATATACGTGCATCCTAATGTTCAAGGGCGGGGGCCCTAGGGTGGTGGTTAGCACCGCTGCCTTTCACGCCAGAGTCCGGGGTTCGGTTCCCGGTCTCGGCGGTTTGAAAGAAACAAAATTGTTTCTTCCCCATCCACGTGTGAAAGTTAGTATTGTGGGGAGCCTCCGTGACCGAGAGGTAGCGTGCTCGGCCTCAGACCGCCAGGGCTCGAATTTCGAATCCTGTGTCTGGAGGACAGTGTCATCTCAATCATCTCACCATCCTCAGGAGGTTCTCCTGGCCCAGTTTAGCCTATATGTGCACAAAGGTGGCCTAAAGCCCGATTCATTTCATTTATCCTAATGTTCAAACATTTTTTTAATCTTTTGTGGAACATTCAAATTTCCCGTGTACCAGTACTATTTCTGACGCGATATTAACTCACTCACCCACTCACTCGCTCGCTCGCTCACTCCTCACTCACTCACTCACTCACTCACTCACTCACTCACTCACTCACTCACTCACTCACTCACTCACTCACTCACTCACTCACTCACTCACTCACTCACTCACTCACTCACTCACTCACTCACTCACTCACTCACTCACTCACTCACTCACTCACTCACTCACTCACTCACTCACTCACTCACTCACTCACTCACTCACTCACTCACTCACTCACTCACTCACTCACTCACTCACTCACTCACTCACTCACTCACTCACTCACTCACTCACTCACTCACTCACTCACTCACTCACTCACTCACTCACTTTCAATGAAACAAAATATTTATTCCCCGCTTACTCGCAAATATTCAATATTGTGCGTAACCTCTGTGACCGAGGGTTAGCGTGCTCGGCCCCGGACCGCCAAGGCTCGAATTTCTAATGTATTGAGGGCAGTGTCATCTCACTAATCTCACCATCCTCAGGAGGTTCTCCTGGCCCAGTTTAGCCTATATGTACAAAAAGGTGGCCTGAATCCACATCATTTTCATTTCACTCACTCCACATGTCTGCATATCATATTCTCTATTTCCCGGCCCCAGCGTGCAGCAGCAAACAACGCATAACATGTAATCAGTGATAGTTTAATGTTGGACCACCGTCTACTACGTTGGCCCAGCACCAAACCAGCACTGTTTCAACATTTCCTGTTGGTTGAGTTAGCAGCATGCAGACATATATATAATTCAGCGTAGCCTTTAACATCACCATATATACACAGGCAGTATTAGATTATCTCTGCAGTGTCAGAGGACAACGTTACTGTATGTATATAAGCACTACTGTTTCCATTACATCCTTCAAAATAAATAACATTTCTAGTCCACATAGGTTTGTTTTAACACCTTTAAAAATATATTACAGACATAATCCTGATGTATATTGTGCACTTGTTGATCCCTAGCATATTCAAGGCGAAGAAGCAGAATTTATTATTCAAAAGTTTAATCTCTTTCGTCGGATAAAATACCACATGGAATATTTTCAATAAAAGTCTCTGAATACAAAAAGTATAATACATCACAATTATCTCTTTACTTTGATATATTATATCTGGTCAATTTTATTCACCTTAAGGTGTGGATCGCTGCAACACAAGGTGAACTAGATCTTACATTTGCATAGCAAATATATAAAAGTCTCCACCTTCCACAATTATGCAGTAAAGATGGGCTATATACCATAAGTGCCATGGCGACCATCTTGGATATGCAAATTAACTTTTCTCGAACTCAACCAAGGAAATCAATCAGGGGTGTTTAGAAAAAAAATTGGGAAGATCTGAAGAACATTGACGACTGGAGAGCGTGTACGTCGATCTTGGATATGCAAATTAGACCATGGCGGCATGTTTAATATGGAAATTAGCTGATTTTCGAATACAACCAGCATAATCCATAAGAGCGTGTTTAGGAAAACTTTTACGAAGATCGGACGAATATTGGCGACTGGGCAATTCCATGAAAGTGTCAACCTAGGTGTGAAAAATTTAAAATGGTCTGATTCCCATTTTTATATCTTAATTTCTTAGACAACTTGTCAAATTTTGGGAATCAATAATTGTTTGGCCAGGAGACAGAACTACATTAATGTAAAATCGCGCTGATCTCGAACATTTAAACACTATTTGGCATTGGTAGCATATTACACAATTTGACACCTGTTTGTATTATTTGCACTGTGACATAAGAAATACCATCAGTAGGAAATATTTAGTGTTTGTTCATCAGTAGAAGATGTCTGTTGAAAACAATATATGTTGATAGCTGTACTCGTATGTACGTCCGACACCAAATATTATCAAAATGTTTTCTTTCAAGTAGACAAACCACATCCAGTGTTCTAAAATTCCTTACGCAAAACAAAAATGGATCCATTACCCCAGCTATGCAACATGGAGTCACTGTGATGGTTGCCCGTTTGATTATCACCATGCAAACAAGCGTACGTCCGACACTTTTGTAATGTACGTCCGACACCTTGTGTCAATCACAAGGCTGTTTGGTATACTCATGCCCACTAAGAGGCTTAATGAGCCACATGTCAGTTTATTATGAGGTAATGGATGGATATAATATCAGAAAGAGAAATTATTCATCAATTGTGAATGGCAAAGTAGTGTAAAGTTTGCGTAAAAGAATTAGCTTGTACGTCCGACACCAAAGTAGCAAATTATATTATTTTTTAGATATGATAGTTGGATATCTACTTTAATTTATCTGATATGTTGAATACAAATAGTACCCTTAATGCAAATATGCAATTAGAACTGCATGCAATAGTACAAATGCTGCATGTTGAATATGCAACTCACTGCAGGCCAAACACGATATTTGTGTACGTCCGACACCATGTACAACACTGAATATCTGCTGACATGGTCAAGGTATTTTAATACTTGATGAATATTCTCAAGAATCTGGGAGTCCAGATACAGCACACAGATCGTGATAAAATTATGTAAAGAGTGCTGAATGACCATTTAACTGCATTTTGATGAATAAATGTCTGGTGCTCTGTCGATAATTTAAGCCATTGAATAGACAATATGATCCAGCCAAAGTCGCCAAATACACTGGAATTCGGCATCACTGCTAACGTTCAGAAGAACTGCTAGCTTGATGATGTTCATGAACATGGTGAATGAATGCATCCCTCTATATTTACCAACCAAGAAAACACCAATTGGCATTATTAAGGGCCTAATATATAAACTAATGGTACCTCATCGACTATTGAACATCGATAATTAATGATGTCTGGGGAGAAGTCACCCGACATACATGTCAATAGATAACCGAGATAAAAATCATGTAAATAACCTTGGACCATGCCCAGTTAGCCTGGGCAGCATCAAGGCTGATTTGTAAAACACTCACTTGCCATTTTAATTTGGTAAATTACAGTTTTTATATTTTTACAAACTAAAATCTAGCTGAAAAGTGATGATAACTTAGCACTATATACTTCACTCTTACCTAACAGTTATGATAAGGTTATGGCATGGCCAATTACTGCTATTATTATACATCTTATACATATATATTGATATATTATGTCATTTTGTATGCCAACCCCTCAAAATGGTTGTTAAAAAGCATTTGCAACATTTTTTACTTTGCTTGTGGGTGTTGCAGGATGAACAAAATCCTTTATTTCAGACATGTACGTCCGACACCAAGTGAGTGTACGTCCGACACCAAAGATATCCAATAATTTCTAGAACAATTAAAATGAAAATGAAAAATATTTTATATGTAATAATAAGACAACACTATCCTCTATCAGTATCAGGCCACATTGTTATGCTGTCACCCAAGGATTCAGACAGATATGGTACTGAAGATTTATTTTACAAAATATCAATTTGTCTGCGTACGTCCGACACCACCCTTATATTGGCTCATAGTCGATATGTGTGAATGACATAAAATATTCATATGTCCTACATGACACAGTGAGGTGGTGTGTATAAGATAGCAACAACTTAATATTATTCTCATTCCCAGTTGGGGCACCAGGCATAAAATAAGTGTCCGAAACGTACGTCCGACACCGTGGAATTGCCCGACTGGAGAGTGTTTACGTCGATCTTGGATATGCAAATTAGCCTATGGCGGCCATGTTGAATATGCAAATTAGATAATTTTAGAGCTCAACCGGGGAAATCCATCACAGGTTGTTCAGAAAAAAAATTCGCGAAGATCGGATGAATAATGGCGACTGTAGAGCATTTAAGTCAATCTTGGATATACAAATTAGCCCATGGCGGCCATGTTGAATATGTAAATCATCTGATTTTCGGATAATCCATCAGAGGGTGTTCAGAAAAAAATCGCCAAAATCGGATGAATGTTAGCGACTGGAGAGCGTTTACGTCGATCTTCGATATTGGATATGCAAATTAGCCCATGGCGCCCATCTTGGATATGCAAATTAGCTGATTTTCGACCTTGAGCAAGATAATCCATCAGAGGGTGTCCAGAACAAAATTCACAAAAATCGAAAGTATATTGGCGACTCGAGAGCGTTTACGTCGGCAAATTGTTTAGTAATAATAATAATAATAATAATAATAATAATAATAATAATAATAATAATAATAACAATAACAATAACAATAACAATAACAATAATAATAATAATAATAATAATAATAATAATAATAATAATAATAATAATAATAATAATAATAATAATAATAATAATAATAATAATAATAATAATAATAATAATAATAATAATAATAATAATAATAATAATAATAATAATAATAATAATAATAATAATAATAATAATAATAATAATAATAATAATAATAATAATAATAATAATAGACAAAATAGAAAACACTAAACCAATAATAGTGGATGGAGATTAAATAAAAATGAGAAACGAAATGAATGGCGTTTCAGGACAGCTTTGTGCACATGTAGACTAAACTGGGCCAGGAGAACCTCCTGAGGATGGTCAGATGAATGTGATGACACTGCCCCCCAGACACAGAAACATTTTCTTTCCTTGAAACTTGAATGCCGGAGCGGGGTTCGAACCCGCGATCTTCGACTTTCCAAACAGGCACTTTTAACCACTGCACCAGGTTGCCCCCGTCGAATGAAAATTAGAAGAAATACCTTAGGCAGGTTAACTTAATAGACACGTGAATATATGAAGAGTTTCATTGCATGTACGTTGTATTCACGCTGTCATAGTATTTCAGACAGTTTATATAAGCATTACGTCATCATGCCTGCCTCCCTGGCTGTTAGCAGATACTCTCTGCCTCAATAAAAGAAGGCAGTGGCTTCTAAAAGGTGACGCTCAACGTCACATCACGTCTGCCTTATCAGTCAGCGACTAATTTGTCTGGTTTTCAACAAACAAGAAGTCTAGCGTACTAGTAGCAGACGGTGGGCAGCATGCAATCAGCAATGGGTCAAATCTATATCTGACCATCTTGTATTTTCGCAATAATATATTGTGGTTCTCTTATTTTCAAGCACGAAAGAAACGTTCAAATTAAAACATCCACCCCTCAAATGTGTTTAAGAATAAACAAGAGCGCCACTCGACTAAAACTCGCCAACATTATTGAACTTGTCCGGGAACTGGTTATTAGCTAGATGCAGAACAAACTTGAGCAGGACACACGAAAAACTTGGCAAGTTATCGTGCACACAAGAAAATGTTAACACGCCAACACCGACGACGCCGAGTTTCAAATGCATTGGCCGACCTTTTTTAATCAAAAGTTAAAAGGCGGGCTAAAAATCAGTCAGAAACGTGGTATTATATATGTAAGGTTCTCAGATTCATGCCAATGCTGAGCCGTGGCGGCCATCTTGAAATTATTGAAATCTAAAATTGGCCATCTTAGATTTGTCGAAAAAATGACACATTTACAGAAACAATTGACCATTTGGATGCAATAGGCATGCGAAAAGCGACAAAAATGTGGTATTATATATCAGATTATGTGCGAAACAATAGTGTGGCTTCACAATGGCTTTTGGTGGCCGTCTTGGAATTCTAGCTATACAGTATTCCACCAATTATGACTGAGGCAGTGTGAACTACTACTGAGCAAGTAAAATCGTGAGTTGTATTAGGTGTCTACGCTTTCCAGATTGTATTTTTTGCTACTACATATCATTTGTGTATTAGCTAATTTATCTCTGGTACTGTCCTCATATCTTGGTAATGCCATTTAATTATGTCTCCACTCTATAGAGCTGGAGATATATTGTTTTGCTTCTCACCGCTCATTTGCTCGTCACATCAGTTTTGTGTCTGTGCGTTGTCTCCGTCTATCATGCAGGCGGTCAAACACGAGACGTTGACCCAATGTCGGACTATTGTTGGCCCACGGTCTACGACGCTGAACCAACATTAGCCCAGTATTGGGCTACCGTGTCGTGTTTGCCGCCACGATGAATGTGGGCCAGCGTCACAGACGGCGGGCCCACATTAACCCAGGCTTGGCTTCAAGTAATAGTTATTGTACGACTCGAGCCCTGCCCATATGAATAGGCTTAAAGTCTGCAGAACAAACAAAAGACGGCAACCAGACATACTAGCACCTTAGAGTGCGGGTACACAACGAGCTTTATTGCTGACTAACGTTGGTCCATTGTCAACCACGTTGGCTCAGAATTAGCCAAATATTGTTTCAACATCTAGTGTTTGCTGGGTATGATGAAGGCAGATGTCACAACATGGTTATACTTCATGCGGGGCCACTGGCGACGACGTTGGACCAACATTAAAACAACATAATGTCAACGTTTGTTCAATCAGCCACCCTCCAGAAATCACAATAGTGTAAAAAGAATCATAATGCTATTCATGTAGTTTCTCAACTGGGGATGATTAGGCAGGCCTACAACCCAAGATCTAACATATTTTATGGGGAAGAATAATTCTGTTCATTTGAACAGATAGTCTATTCCTCTCACTTGTAATTTCTTAGATTTTTAAAACATTCTAAAACACTCCACAAAGGACACAGAACAATTATGTTTTGTGTTTACTGGGTTGAACGCAGACTGACAAACACGAGTCTTTGAACCAGTGCTGGTTTTATGTTGGGCCAGCGCCGCATATTATGAGCCAGCATTGAACCAGCATTGGGTCAACGTTGTGCTTGCTGGGGGTGTTGACAAGTGTTTCGCACCAAAACGGAATAATAAATTCCGCTTAATACATAGTGTCTATCATGAACTTTATATAAAGTTCTTGTCTCTACTCAATCAATCAATCAATCAATAAAATTTCTATAGCGCCTATATCCTCAGCGGACCGAGCTCAGAGGCGCACAAATCCTTAGCGTGATCATGTGTCATAATCGAGGCCAAAGCAGGTTCGTCAACAGGGAGTCGGGCTGAAATACTGTCCACAGGAGCCATTTAAAGGGACCCCTTGGGATGAGACATTTTCAATGTTGTCAATTTTGAAAATTTAACTTATATGAAGCTATATAGCCTACTGATCTGAACTAAAAATACAAAAAAGTCAAAAAACAATTTAAAAGCACCGAAAAAGAGTGAAATAGTTAAATTTCCTGGTCGTATATTGCCATGTAAACAAAACAAGTCAGCAATATACAGAACTTTACACCACATATTCCCACGTCTTGGACGAGGAGATCAAAGCAATCGCCCCTAATTGGTGTCTGATTGGTGTCTTATAGCCGGGACATGAGGTGATACACCTCCAACACTGATTGTCTGCCCAACGCTGGGCCGACGGCATCACAATGTGGCCCAATGCTGTAGGAACATTTAACCGTCCTTTAGCAAGTGTTTAGGTGTACAAAAAGTTTGTTTGGGTTTTAAGCGGTTTCATAGGAATGTTGATAAAAAATATTTTTAAAAATCTAAAAATCCTGAAAAAAATAAAATCATGATCTTGGGGATACACTACTTCATTACTAAACTAAAAACGAAAATTTATGTCATCCCAAGAGGCTGCTTTAATAACATTTATTACAAAGGTCATTGACACTACATCTATTAACTATCAACCTTTATGGTTATGCTGCTGGAGGGGAGACATCTTCAGTTTTTTGTTCACAAAAAACTAGTCCCTTCTAGTTTCAGTTTAGGTCATCATTTACATTTTCTAAATATGCAGTGTTTTATTATGGCAATGTCACTTAAGATTTTATTCATGTATGTGATAACATGTATATTCTCGTGCTATTTTACAAAACTAACCATATTGTATATACATGTACATATATTACTATGACAAATAAATACAGACTTTTTATTTATGTCAAAAAATGCGACACTAGCAACATTGCCTCAATTATCTGTTTGCTGCATAGTTGCTGTTGCATGTAAACGACCTACAGAGTGATACGGTGGCCTCAGGCTGTACCCCACCAAACAATCTGGGTTTAATGCGACGTTAGGCCAACATTAAAACAACATTGACTCAAAGTATATTGTTTGCTGGCTGTGATGACTCAGATTGTGTGAACTGGCGATCTAACAAATGGGGGGGGGGGGGCATGGTGAGGGTCAATATTTCAATGATTGCCCAAAAAGTTATTTCATTTGTTATCTGTTGTTTTATTGATCTGGCCTTATTGATCTTATGTTAATTAAATTGCATAAGGATTTTGTTCATTTTTTTGGTAATTTTTATGAATTAAAAAATATATCTCTTTCTACAATTTAGCAAACTGTCGTTTTTTCAGTCAGTGACAACGATAATAATTTAACCCCTGGATAATTTTTATACAAAGCATGGAGACCCACGGATTTGCTTGATTTGAAAGCATCATAAAAGTCTTAGTTAGCTCTTTCCGCTTCATTTGAATACCTATGTTATAATTCTACGACCATTGTAAAGATTTTTACTCCTACAGTGCGGGAATCGACTTTAGAATAATGATAGTATTAGGTAAGCGTTGTGACATCGGTATGAAGTCGCAATATAAATCCTCGCCTCAAGGCTTTAGCTTCAAGTTTGTTTTTTTATTGAAATCATGTACATATATTATATTATTCCTAGGTGAATGTTTATTTTTGCCAGGCTTACTTCAAAAAGATACCTGGTAAAATTAGCATACAAACCGTCTGACACCCCGAGGGGCGCGGCAACCCAGCCAGTGCCATGATCTGGTCATAACGTTAACCCTTTCAGCACACGGACCGACCCCATTCTAAATGTATTGGGTCCAGGAACATTGTAATTTGTTTTATTCTTTCAGTGCGGGGATCGACTTTAGACGTCACAATAAAGTCTATCCCGCACTGAAAGAATGAAAAAATTATACATACCGGTAGGTATTCTCAATTTCACGCACTACGCTAGTATATTTGAGTGTCAAATCCCGATATTTTGAAAGTTTTAGAAAAGGATCCCCTCGACCTCCCACCTTCTGGATCCGCCACTGTATACGGTGGGCCAGCATTTACATGGATTGTAAGTGTACATCATTGTCTCTTGTAAGGTTTTACTAAAACTACATTGTTAGTTGTGAACCTATTGTGTCGGCAAAAAGTTTTGTTCATGTTACTCCACATATAATTTAGATGCATTGTGTGAGCTCCATGTCCTAAACGAATGATTATACTCCAGATAAAAAATAACTAAAGACCGTCATTATTTTTGTTAATATGCCATATTTTTGTCCAGAACAATCAAAAGTGTATCACTGTTCATTGTACTCTCATAAGATTGAGTTTGCTTTTTCAATGCCATATATGTTTCAATATTGCTCGCTTTCCAGAGTTTCTTAAAGGATTTTGTGTATTTGGGGGTAATTCAAAGTGATTGTAGGGAGGGGGGGGTGTTGCTGTGCAAGCTGAGCGAGCAGGATTTTTTTTTGGGTGGGGAGGGTTGAGGCATCTAGGAAACCCTGCAGAGAATCTTTTTTACTAGTTGTAGTTATTTTATCATCTCTGGTTTTGGTGCGAGATAGACCCCTATATCCATATTCTGACAATGCCGTTTAACGCTATGCCAATTCAAAATATAATAAAAAACGCAGTTTGTTTTTGCCGATCGCCTGCTCTGAAACTTGAATACAAATTACTGAGCGCAAATTAATAAAAAGCAAGTGTGGCCTAAGTAGTTATCATTTACCTTTGCAAAATGCATGGTAAAAAGATACCAGATGATATCCATTTTCATAAGATTTTACCATCAGTAACGACTTTTATCTATGTCAATAAAACATCTGTTCATAATTGTGTATGGGGCAACATACTATTCTAGTTTTATTAGTAATCGAGTACGCAAACAGGCCACCAAGCAAGCAGCAAACACAAGACATTGATCCAATGTTGAATTAATGTTGAACCACCGTCTTCGACGTTGGATCAACATTACCCCACCATTGGTTCAACGTACCGTATTTGCTGGGGCTATAAAGCAGTGAGTTGTATTTGATAGATACAGACAATAGAGGCTTCTGAATGTAAACGACCCACAGAGTGATCTGATCGCCCCAGGTGAGGATGACTCAATCTGTGAACATGTCTACCGTGGACAGTACCACACAGCTGCAGATTGCGAAATGTATTTTTACGGAATAATAAACCTTGAACTTTTAAAGAGCTGAAATATTTTTGTAAAAACATAGAGACCAAAGTATTTTTTAATTTAAAACAATCATAAATGTTTTAGTTAACTCAATCAATCAATCAATCAATCAATCAATCAATCAATCAATCAATCAATCAATCAATCAATCAATCAATCAATCAATCAATCAATCAATCAATCAATCAATCAATCAATCAATCAATCAATCAATCAATCAATCAATCGATCGATCGATCGATCAATCGATCAATCAATTTATCAATTAATACAACTTCTATAGCGCCTATATCCTCAGTGGACCGAGCTCAGAGGCGCACAAATCTTTAGCATGACATGTCATAATCCACGCCAAAGCAGGTTCGTCCACAGGGTGCCGGGCTACCGAGGAGGTAGGGCAGGAAAGCCAGATAAAATGGGTGGGATTTCTGATTCATTTGAATTCCTATGTTATGGTTCTATGGCCATTATAACTATTTTACTCTTTCAGTGCGGGGATCGACTTTAGACGTCAGAATCTGACGTATAAAGTTGGTCCCCGCGCTGGGAGGCTATTGCGCTGACTGTGAGTGACCTCAACCCTAATGTCTCAAAACGTTTTCTGACGTCTACAATCGATACCACACTGAAAGAGTTAAGCATTTAGGATGATTTCAAATTGACCATGCTCTCCATGGTTTAAACACAAATAGTTCAGCGTTGTTAAGAAAGAACTGAATTATGATATAGCCCTTTGCAACTAGTGAATAGACCTACATTCTGTTCAACGAATATATCTAACATCGTCCTTTCTCTTTTTACGTGCTTATGTCACAAGAGGTTAATAATAGTAAAATGCCTGTGGCATCGGTCCATCTTGAAGGTGATCTATTACCCCTTATATAGTATAAATAAATTTGTGACAAATTAATCAAAGTTGCCACAAGATGGGGCACAAGTGTTTAATTATATGGGGTGATTGGCTATCATGTGACCCTCTGAGAGGGTCACATGATAGCCAATCACCCCATATAAAGACATAATTATTCATACCATATAAGGGGGGATGGATCACCTTTAACGTCAGACAATATTCACAGCGAACACGAGATGTTGGGCCAACATTAGCGCTTTGTCTGGTGTTTGCTGGCTTGCTTTTATGTCATTCACAGAAAGGATTGGCATCAAAGTATCATAGACGGCCTGCCTGAGGCGAGTACTCAGCGAGCAGAAGGCTTTGATCCAATGCTGGGTGAAAGTTTGGACAGCGTCGAAGACGGTGGCCCAACATTTGCCCACCATTATACTCATAGTATCTTCTCTGGCAAAACAACAGTCATATATCCCAGTCAACACGAGGCGTTAACATAGTGTTGGTTTAACGTTGGTTCAACGTCTGCTACGCAATAACCCTTTAACCTTTTAGTCTTCACGATGTATTAAAGCATTTTACATCCCTGAAAACATACTTAATTTTTTCTACAACTAGAGCTTTTATTCTGTTTTATTTGCCGAACAAATCTATGATATTGGGAACAAAATGAGCGTTTAAAAATCCAAGATTTTCACTAGTTGGTCTCAAAATTAACTAAATATGGATAATTTGACTCACTTGAAGTTGTGGAACGCGACTTCAAGTGAGGGGAAATTTAAATTATTTATTTGCGCGCTTTAATGGTTAAATGCAAGATTGCCGATGCTCGCTCTATGTTGTGTCCATCGTAAGAACTCATTGCACACTATAACAAAATATCAGCCAAAGCATCATTTAGCCCTTTCAAGCCTGAATTTACCATTGTCATCTTCATGCACTACAAGCCGCGAATTGCTGTCGCAATTCTCGACTTGTAGTGAATGAAGATGATTTGAAGATAGTGGAGAACGAAAAAATGTATATTGTTATTATTAAAGGGAGCCCTTGGGATGAGACATTTTCAATGTTGTCAATTTTGAAAATTTAATTTATATGAGGCTATATAGCCTACTGATCTTAACTGAAAATACGAAAAAGTCAAGAAACAATTTTAAAGCACTGAAAAAGAGTGAAATAGTTGTATTTCCAGGTCGTATATTGCCATGTAAACAAAACAAGTCAGCAATATTCAGCACTTTAGATCACATATTCCCACGCATCAGATGGTAAGATCAAACCAGTCCCCGCTAATTGGTGTCTCATAGTCAGGACACGGGAGGACACACCTGCAGCACTGATTGTCTACCCAACGCTGGGCCGATGCCATCAGCATGTGGCCCAATGCTGTGAAAACGTTCAATCGTCCTTCAGTTATACAAATAGTTTGTTTGGGTTTCTTCTGGTTTCATAGAAATGTTGATTAAAAATATTTGTAAAAATATAAAAATTCTGAAAAAAATATAAACATGATCCGTGGGATACACTACTTCAGTACGGAACTAAAAACGAAAATTGATGTCATCCCAAGGGGCTGCTTTAATCAGTTCCATAAAAATTTTCGTTTTAAAACCCCTAGATTTTAGGAAATGAAGTCATTCTTCAGAAATTCTAAATGATGCTTTAATGCATCGTGAGGCCTCAAAGGGTTACAGGTCATCTCGGAATTGATCTAAGCAGGTGATCTGGGCCGATTAAACTGTAACTCGGAACATCATAAAAATCTCAGATGGCAATTTTAAAGCAAGATCTAAACATGAATGTATGGTACTCAATTGAGTAAATATGTATAGATGATATTTTGGATTTCAGACTTAATTCAATGAAATATTAAGGTCGTTAATATTTATCACCTAGCTGTGTATTTAGAAGTTCTGTCAAGTTAAAAAAAATCCTAAAATCCAAGAAAAACTCCAACTCGTATTTTTTTTTAATTGTGTGTCTTTTTGTGTTTTTTGTGTTGTTTTTATGCTTTCAAATGTTTTTCAAAAAAAATAATAATAAATGAGATAGGGGGTGGGTGGGTTGTGTTTGACCAATCCGAGTTTTTCTCGAATTTTTGGATTTTTTTTAACTTGACAAGACCCCTTAAAAGTGCCCTTGAATCTGTTAATAGCTCAGGAAGATTATGAGTAGGGAGAATGATGGGCGCCAGGGTCATATATTGTGACATGACATGACAACTTGATGTAGACGCGACGTCACCTGGTCGCCTGGCATTAACCCTTGGTAGACTGATGTCGACTACAGTAGACATTATGGGTTTTTGCTAGCACCTGTATAACTGATTGGTAAAAATAAAATGTGCTTCCAATCTTGAAACACTGTATGTCGGGACTTAAATTTCACAAATAGCACAAATTTTCAGTCACTTGAAGTTGTGGAACGCGTTAGCGAGACACAACTTCCAAGTGGATGAAAATTTAAATTTCTTTACTCAGTGCTCTAAGGGTTAAACATTCTGACCAAACTAGAGATTGTATGTTTTCAATTTTTATTTTTACTATCCCATGTACTTAGCTAATTTAAAACTATCCAAAGTAGTGGTTAATCAGTATGACGCTGCAGACACTGAAGATCGGATAAATATTGGCAAATCTAGAGCGTCTATGTCGACTTGTAAGAAAGAGTAGACTAATTTGCATATCCAAGAAATGCTATTTTGCATATCGATTTTCGAATTAAAGCAGGGAAAGCCGAGAAAGCAATTCGTTAAGATCGGATGAATATTGGGGATTTTAAAGCGTTTACGTCGATTTACATAAAGAAGAGCAATTTTGGATATACCATTATTATCCGATTTTAGAACTTGACCAGGGTAATTCACCAGAGAATTTTCAATAAATATTTTGTAAAGAACAGATTATTACTGACAACTGTAGAACGCAAATGTCGAATTGGTGAAGAAGAATTGTTGAAAAAATAATAATACTATATAACAACAACAGTAGACAGCACTAAAACAATATGTGTCCGCCACATAGTGGGTAGAGACTTAAATAGGTGAAGATAGTTTTAAATCACCAGAGAGTGACAGGAGCCAAGGTCGTGTATAAGACACTCTACATGATAAAATGATAAGAGTTTAACCTTTTAGGCCCTCACGATGCATTAAAGCATCATTTTACATCCCTGAAAACAGACCTAATTTTCCTACAGCTAGGGGCTTTAGAATGACAAGAATTGCGACATAAATTCGCGGCTTGTAGTGGATGAATATGACAATGGTTGGGCCTGACGCTTATACTGCTAAACACGTCTTAGTCTATACCCGTTTTCTGTTTGTTCATTTGTCCTTCAAACAGAAATATTGAACGAGAAATATGCATTCAACCCCTAAGTCCTCACGATGCATTAAAGCATCATTTTACTTCCCTGAAAACAGACTTAATTTTCCTACAACTGAGGGCTTTAGAATGAAAATTTCCACGAAACTGGTTTATCAATACATTGCAATTTTTTTAAATTTATCAACCACTTCAAATCATCTTCATCCGCTACAAGTTGAGAATTGCGACAGCAATTCGCGGCTTGTAGTGGATGAAGATGACAATGGTAAATTCAGGCTTTAAAGGGTTATTTTATATTTTATATTTGTGATTTATATTGTGTATATTGTTATCCCCCCCCCACTTTAAGCTGTGGGTCGCAGTAGCGAGATACAGCTTCAAGTGGGTGAACATTTAAACTGTAGGCTATAATTTAGACGTCTATGCATTTGACGTCTTAAGTCGATCACTGCACTGAAAGAGTACAATATTTGTAATGGCTGTAGACCCATAAGATAGATCTACAAATCCATGCAGTTCAGACGGATATGTGAAATATGCCGTCTATAATACGACAACATGCGGGTTGTGTTACCAACCACTGTGTACCCATTTCCGGCTTTAGACATGCTAAATGACGATAAAAATCACTATTCACGAGAAAAAAAACCATCAAAATTATATTTTTAGATTTACTAATCTTTTAGTGATTTCAGTGACATACTAAAACTTGAAAACCTCCCGCATACCACCCATGAACCGCCCCGCCCGCGTGATAGACATTTTTCAGGGTGCATCCTTCTCTGAACTCTCACATTCTATTTTACAATAATGATGATGATCTACCTATATATCACAGATCGAAAATGTCTATTTGTTTATGTTACGGATATTAAAGTCAATGATAGTCGCAGATCAGTCATTTTTTTTAATTGATCAAGTTGACATATCCCTCCCCCTCTGGTACCACACATTTTGTTTTGTAGCTATATCATGTATATGGCACAGTTTTCCTGATATTACGGTAACGCATATTAAAGCCAATAATGGCCTCAAGTCAGCCATTTCGAATCTGATCGAGTTGCCAATTTTCAGGGCATATCTCTGAAACCGAACATTCTATTTTATAGTGATATAATGGCCTATCTATCTGCCATGGTTTGCCAGATAAAAGGCATATTAAAAACACAATTTTATAATCCGAGTCTAAGTGTATAGGTTAGATATGCCACATCTTGCTATATATCATGTATATGCCAACATTTGGCATATACATATGTTTTCAGTTAATCATGTTAATGTATCCGAGCTTAAGGCAGTCGAAGTGATTTGAGGGTGATATAAGACCTGTCATATTAGAGGCTGTAGGGCAGAGAGTCTACATGGTCTGTTGGCATACAGCGCCAGTAAAACACTAACTAACACTTATATACACACACATTAACCATTTCAGTGCATGGGTCGATTTTAGACGTCAGAATCGGATATAGAGTAAAATATTAATAATGGCCGCAGATCCATACATAGGCATTCAAGTAAAGCGGAAAGATCTAACTAAGCGATTTTTTATAATTTCAAATTGAAAAAAACACACTTTGATCTCCATGATTTATATAAAATATTTCAGCGCTTCAAGGGTTAACCCTTGTCTTGATAGGAATAAAAACGTTTTAAACTCCCTTTTAAACCTGAATTTACCATGGTCATCTTCATCCACTAAAAGCCGCGAATTGCTGCCGCAATTCTCGACTTGTAGTGGATGAAGATGATTTGATGTGGTTAACCATGTTTAAAAATTAAAGACAATTGCCATGTATTTATTGGTAAGCCAGTTCAAGAGAAATTTCGTTTTAAAACCCTTGATTGTAGGAAAGTTAAGTGTGCTTTCATGGATGTAAAATGCTGCTTTAATGCATCGTGAGGGTTTAAAGGGTTAAGGGAAAAGGGTTAACCCTTGTCCTGCTAGGAATAAATACGTTTTAAGCATGTTTCAAACGAAATAAAATGCCGCGGAAGAAAACATTTCGTGGTGTATGATCAGTTATCAAAAGATTCGATTTAGATTTGGGAAATGTTTATTTGTTGAATTAACTATTAAAACCAAAGGTTATTTTCAAATTTAATTTCATTTGAATACCTATGTTATGGGTCTACGTCCATTATCTCTTTCAACGCGGGAATCGATTTTGATGTCAGATTCTGACGACAGAAGGAATTCCATCCCCGTGCTAAAAGGATTAAAATTAATAAAAAATAGTGATGATTCATTAAATCAACAAAGAGAATGGCAGCCAGGTAATCCCTTGAGGTGCAGAAATATTTGATAAATAACCTCATAAACACCAGTTCATTTCGTTTTCGCTTCGTTAGTACATGTGTATTTTATGGGTCTATGTTATTATAGATGCTACATTAAACATTTTAGTTCAGAGAGCAACTTTGGACGTGAGATTCTCAAGTGGTGAATTATGCTATCACAGTAAAAGCTATAACCCTTTGCCTGCTAAGTTAATGTTATCATATCTAACCTTTCACCCACTTGAAGTTATGTCTCGCTACCACGACCCACTACTTCAAGTGGGTGAAAATATTCGTATTAGTTTAATTTTGGGAACAAACATTTGCAAATATTGATATTTAAGCACTAATTTCATTCCCGCTGACAGTGATTTTTGTTAATAAAACAATTTAAAACGAAAATATGGCATTTTTGGTTAATTTGTCACCTGTTTCAAGTCATCCTAACTACAATATTTGGGTAGCAGCGGTTCGTGGTGGATAAAGAAGAGCTTGCAGACAGTCGTGTGGGGGAAAGACCTCTTATATTCATCATAAAAGATTTGAGTGATAAATTCAGGCTCGAAGGTTTAAAGGGTTAATAGGCTTTGTCCTCTTTGTGTAATAAACAATGCAAATCGCCAACAGCTATATTTTGTCATGTCCACTGCGTACATTCTAACACATCCAGGGGGTGTAGAGTATTCACGTTCTATCATGTAAGCGAAAAGCCCCATATAATGGATAATTCATGTGGCTGCTGCGTCATATCAAATAATAATAGAAAAAATGACATAACCTATTATCTTGATTATATATCAAGTCAAATCCACCATATAATAGGATGGCCGCAGTCAGTCCATATTTTATTATAGTGATATCAGTTTGATGAGTGTATATTATATTATGATGTGGTCATGCGTCACGTCACACACACACACACACACACCCCTAATTGACTAATATTAAGTCACCGTCACTCACACTGTGCTAAAAGTAAACAATACAGGCAAAGAATCACACCCCCAGCATTCAAGTATTTAGTTTCATTATAGATAGATAGATAGCTTTATTCAGTGAAAAGTACACATGTGTAAACATCACCATACATAAATACAGGGTGCCACCATACTTGCCACCAGGGATAAAAACACTGAAAGAAGTCTAGTGACAAAATTTTATTTCCACAGTGGTCCCTGTTGGCAAGATGGCAGCGGCAAGAGTGAGGATGGAAATATTTCCAACCTAAGTAAATATTAAAGGCGTCACATGGGCATATCACATTAAAAGGATGATGCCCAATAAAAACATGATTAAGCATATCATAATATAAATTAGCAAAAAATAAATTATAGACTAGAATATATAACCAGTGATAAATTACAATAATATAAGTACTTACTTTATCCCTACCTCAGGCAGCCCCAGCCACGGGACTAGTCCAAGACTGAGCTGACTAAGGCAGACCTGGACGCAGCTACCAACCATTAGAAAAAAATTAGCGGGCTAAATAAAGATGTTTTCTTCTTCAGTTTTTACCAATGACATGAAGTTTTTTTTTATCACTGAGCGAAAATGTAAAGGGTTTTCAGTTGCTCGAATTGGGATTGGTAGCTGGTCACAGAACTTAGCAGCAATGCATGAGAATGATTTGTCTCCCGAACTGTTGACCCTAGGCAGGACCAAAGAGAGAACACTATTTCTGGTGTTATATGAGTGTCGTTCCTGGACCATGGAAATGCTCTCCCTTAAGTACAGAGGAGCATTCCCATGGATCAGTCTATGCATGTTAGTTGAAACATTTTTTTGTACTCTGAATCTAACCGGGAGCCAATTTACCCGAATAAATTCAGAGAACCCTATATCATGTATATGGCTACGTGGGGTAAGATCTAGAACAAATCTAATGGTTTTATTCTGAACGATTTGTAATTTGTGATTTAGGTTCTTTTGCAAACCATGGTACCATGAAGAGCATGCATAGTCCATGTGACATTGAATTAATGCTGACGAAAGTAATCTTTTTAATGCTAAATTTAGACATTTAGCTTGTCTTCGCAAAAAATTTAAACGGGAATTTCCTTTTTTCAAAATATTTTTCAAAATCAGTTTACCGCTTAATGTTTGTTCTAGATCTACCCCCAGGTAACGAACAAATTTTTTTGAAGAAATTTTCGTATCCCCACATTTAATATCTAAAGATGGTGAGTTGCAGATTTTCTTGCATGATCCAAATAAAATAGATTCTGTTTTACCCAGATGTAAAGAAAGTTTATTATCAACCAGACAACTACTCAAAGCACAGAGCTCCTTTCCAAGCGTTTCCTGGATGACCTTGACGTCTTTTCCCGGAGACTAATCCGCACATCCGCACATAAAATGAGTTTACATTTTACTGCGGATTCCATGTCATTAACATATATTAGGAAAAGCAATGAACCCAGGATGGAACCCTGTGGTACACCACAGGGTACCATCCTGGGTTTGGAAAAGGTACCATTTATATCTACTTTCCGGGTTCGATTCGTTAAATAAAAGTCGAACCAGGAAACTGAAACATTATTAAGCCCTAAAGCCTAAAGTTTATCTGATAATAAAGAATGGTTTACAGTGTCAAAGGCCTTCTGTAGATCTATCATGAACATGCCGGTGTAAAGGCCATTATCCATGCCATGCCGAATATAGTCTGTTAAATAAGTCAAACATGTATCGGTTGAAAAAGAAGTACGGAAACCTGATTGAAATTTATAAAATAAGTCATTTTCCTTCAAACAAATTTCAAGTTAGAATGGATACTGGTCTATAGTTACCCAGTTCTAATTTGGAATTCTTTTTGTACAAAGGAATGACTCAGGCAGTTTTCATTTCATCTGGAACAACACCTGTTTTTAATGATAGATTAAAAATGTATGAAATAGGATAGGCAATACCTTCGGCACCGTCACGAATAAATCTTGCAGGTAGGTCATCAAGACCAGTAGCATTTCTAGGTGATAAACCTTTAAGCATTTTACACACTTCGGTTTCACTGAGCAAAGAGGAAGAGAAAGCATTTTGAATAACTCCTTTCTGTTTATAATATTGATGAATAAATTTACTGTTTATGATCTTCAATTTTGTTATTATAAAAATGTCTTTTCGCTTTTCGAATAGAGTATTGCACTTTATTTCGCAGTTTGGAGAAATGTTTAAAATCATCAGCAATTTTACTTTTTCGAAAATTATGTAAAGCTTGATCTTTCTGATTGATTAAGTCCAAAATATGTCCGTCCATCCAAGGTTCTGATCTCTGTTTGAACCGTACCTGCTTGATAGGGGCCACTCTGTTGAGAACCTTAATAAAAAGATTTTGAAATAAGACCCAAGCCTTTTTAACATCTTCTATGTCAGTAACTTGAAACCAGTTTATTTTATTCAACTCCATGAGAAAATTTTCAGACGAATAGTTTTTCATGAAGCGAATTTTTACGGAATTATGAGTGTTAAACATGTTAAAAGAACCTCTTTGAACCTTTCGTGTACAATACGTAAGAAAATGATCACTGAGTCCTATATTCCCATTAACCTGACACAATTACCACCTTAACCATTTCAGTGCGGAGATTGACTTTAGTCACGATCCACAACTTTAAGCGGGGAAAAATACTGGCATAGATATGTACAAACTATAACATCTGCCACTTTAGCAAATATAATGGAATGCAAATTTCTCCTTTAAAATCCATTTTTTGAATCTTGAAGAAATAAAAAGGTGATTAGCAGTTCAAGGGTCAGCTGGGTATTAAACATGGGTGTTTGGCAGACGTTAACCCTTAGAGCACTGATGTCGACTAAAGTAGACATTCTGTGTTGTTGTAATAGCACCTGTATAACCAATGATTAAAAATAAAAATATGCTTTCAACTTTGAACATGTTGAAACACTGATATACTGTAGATCTGTTAATTTTCGCGTGTGATTTTGGGACTTTTTGCGATGTCTAGAATTCGCGAATTATCAATTTCGATGATAGGTACGCTATGATAAAAATATTTTTTGCGAGATTCTTAAATTCGCGAATTTATCATCCTCACGTAATTCGCGAAAATTTCGCTTGAAGTTTTGGATCGCGTTAGCGAGACACAAATTCCAAGTGGCTGAAAATTTACATTTCTTAACTCAGTGCTCTAAGGGTTAACAAAAGAAAACATATATTAGTCTTAACATCTCAATAGCGTCTCTACACACGTCAACAGTAGATCTTCTTGATAATGGACACGACCACTTTATCATGTTTATTCGGGACTATGTCAATTACATTTCTGTCGCATTACGTACATTAGATATGACTTTCCTTTGTCAGCTATGACCTCTCATATTCATCATAAAAGATCACAAGAATGGGGTCAAAATAAAGATCCCAAGAAGGGGGTCAAATACGCTGAGCATTATATCCACGGGTAATAAACCCGTATTTACATTGTTTATCATGTTTATAAACACGATAAATGCATACATGACAAAATATTTTAGATAAAATTACAAGAACATGTTATAAGCTACACTGCCTTTCATTTAACATGTTTAACCCTGAAACCGATCAGTTAAATTAAATAAATTTTCCCCACTTGAAGTTGTGTCTCGCTACCGCGACCCACAACTTCAAGTGGATGAAAATTACTCATAATTGTTTAGTTTGAGATCAAACATTTTCTAATCCTGACGTTCAAAGACACATTTAATATCTAACAAAGTTCTGTGATATAGCCTGCTACTAAAACAGATTAAAAACGACTATGTAGTCTTTCATTTGAGATATCACACTCGGCCAGGGGAGTCCCGGAGAATAGTGAGTAGAGATGAATGAGATAACACTGCCCTCCAGACACAATTCGAAATTCCAGCCCTTGCGGTCTGAGGACGAGTACGCTACTTCTCGGTCACGGAGCCTTCAACAATAATAAATCTGAGTGAGCGTGAAGAAACTGAAAAGAAACTGAAAGCCAGTGAGGAGTGCGCAGTGGGTGGCCCTGCGCGGATTTAACGTCGATACACTGGTTTCAACCTTAACTCGACGAGGCCGCCATTGACTTCATCGTCTAGTCACATTGAGAAAGGAGAAACAAGGATATTTCCTGGAAAAAAACACGCAGGTTTTAGTGTGGCTCAAACCCGGGACGCATGCATGACTAGTGAGGCAGTCAGGCGTTCTACCAAAGCGCCACGTCCCCTCTAAACAATATAGGTTCTTTAAAAAGAACCCTTCAGTACAATAACCATGCAACCCCAGGAGAACCCTGCAAGGGTTGTTCTGGGGTTGCATTGTAATAGTACTGAAGGGTTCCTTCTAAAAAAAACGATACTGCTTAGAGTGGGGATCCCCTCGATTTCCCGACTATCCAAAAAATGAAATGAATCGGGCTTTAGGCCACTTTTGTGCACATACAGGCTAAATTGAGGCAGGAGAACCTCTCGAGGATGATGAGATGAGTGAGATGACACTGCCCTCCAGACACAGTATTTGAAATTCAAATCCCAGGGGTCTGAGGCCGAGCATGCTACCTCTCGGTCACGGAGGCTCTCCACAATACTGAGTTTTAGGAGTGATTGGGAATAAACTTTTTTGCTTCTTTCCATCCGCCGAGACCGGGAAACGAACCCAGAGCTCTAGCGTGAAAGGCAGCGGTGCTAATCACTACCCTAGGGCCACCGCCTCCAGACTTTCCAAGCTGGCAGCTTTAACCAGTGCACCAAGGCCCTCGTCCTCCCTCCGAGCCAGCAATCACCTGATCCACAATTTCAGCAAACAAGAGACGTTGGTCTGATGGCGGTTTAATGTTGGGCCATCGTCTCAGTGGCCCATCATTACACCAGCATTACACTAGGTCTGGGATTCTGCATTCTATGGTGAATGATGATTACTCCACGTGTCGCATGACCAGATCTCACCCCTCTGGTATTGACGAGAGATCTCGTTTATAACGTTTTAACCACGTTCCTTGACACGTGCACGTGTGTTTGGTGAGAATACACACCAAGTGGTGGCATAGCAGTGCTCAAAATAATAGTTTAACAGATCAGGTGGGATCTTGAGCAGTGATTCACTACACTATCCTTGTCTATTCTGTGAAACTCGAACGTTTTCACCTAGTAATCTAATACAAAAAGTATGGGGAGGGTGTCTTATATAACATATTTTTTCACCGAGTAGCTATTCGAAACGGTTCCCGGTGACGTCACTGCGTTTCACAGAATAACATATAGTTGAAGTCACATTAGCTTGTACGCCGCCTTGTAGCGCATGTTTTTCGCCGATTTCTCAGTCAATTCACAATATTATTTTCTTGAAATTTTACAAGCATCATCATAGTCATCCGTCAGCTACCCTGTAAATTTCCGAAAATTGTGGCGGATAGACCTATATTAAAAGTTAGACCATTTGCCATAATGCAATTCAGGGCTTAAAACGGAGTTTAATTTTAACAAGTTTTATGGGCTTATAGAGGGACGTCGTAATTAACAATTTATATGTCAAATGGTATAACTTTTGAACTATACAATATTGTTTAATGAAAAGGTCACTGTATTTGTCGGGGGAGTGAGAAATCGGCGAAAAACATGCATTACAAGTTCATGTGACTTCCACTATAGTTATTATTTATCATGTTTATGAGTATTCGACCCAGATCTTAGGCATGTGTTTGGTCGTGATGGCTACCTCGATCAATCAGATGCTTAAGATATGGGTCAACTCAGCGACACGAGATTTTCACAAATGTTGTAATAATTTGCCCCTTTAAAGCCTCACGATGCATTAAAGCATCATTTTACATCCCTGAAAACAGACTTAATTTTCCTACAATCAAGGGTTTTAGAACGAAAATTTCAATGAAACTGGTTTACCAATACATGACCATTTTCTTTAATTTTTAAACCGCATCAAATCATCTTCATGCACTACAAGTCAAGAATTGCGACAGCAATTCGCGGCTTGTAGTCGATGAAGATGAAAAATGGTAAATTCAGGCTCGAAAGGGTTAATGTTGAGTTGTTAAAACAGCAGATTCGGTCGTATCTCTGAATCTACTGTTATTTGTAAAGCTGACCAGGTCGGGCACTATACAAATAATATACGGGTTTAACAATGCAATTGCATGGTCAATGGTTTACCATGCTGACAATGTAATTGCGTTTTTCTATATAAAATCTCGGAACGCATGTGCATATTCTGTGTATTTTAAGTCGAAGAAAGAACTCAACTAGAATGGTCTAGTTTTTTGTGAACAAAAAAACTGGAGATGTCTCCCCTCCAGCAGCATGAGCAGCATAACCATAAAGGCTGATAGCTAATAGATGTAGTGTCAATATCTTTTGTAATTATTGTTATTAAATGGCTCCTGTGGACAGTAGAGACTATGTATTAAGCGGAATTTATTATTCCGTTTTGGTGCGAAACACTTGTCAACACTCCCAGCAAACACGACGTTGACCCAATGCTGGCCCAATGCTGACCCACCGTCTGCGACGCTGGCCCAGCATCAAACCTACGACTACGTCCTTTCTGTGTCCATGGAGACCACATCACGTCCTAATCGGTTTCTACTGCGTTCCCATGGCGTTGTGCAAGTCCTTACTGCGTCATGTCGCTGTTTTTGTGGACGTGGTGGAAACGTGGTGGAACGTGGCCTGGTGTAGCGGGGGCATACTTGAGGACTTCTGCACTCTTGAAATTTGATCCAAAATCGTTCACTGATCAATGAGAAATAAAATTCAACAGGACAAAATGTTATATTTTAACTGACCTTGAGTATTTGGCTGTCATCTGGGTACTGCTCCAGGATCTTTCGTAGCTGCACGATAAGAGGCGGTAAGATGAAGCCCTCATTAAACTCATCATCATCTAAAAACAACAATAATGTTAATATTCAATAACTAATTATCAGATTATATCCGATAAAAGGCCGTAAATGAACAATATATGTTATAAAAAGAACAATATTATTAACAACAATTAATTGGGCCTATAACGCAGCCGAAAAAACGTTTATTTTTTCAATTTGAAATCATTATAAATGTCTTATATTAGTTAGCCATTCCTGCTTCATTTGAATACCTATTTTACTGGTGTACGGCCATTATATTTTTTTTAATTATTTTAGTGGGATCTAAAAAGGTTAACTATCGTTTGAAACCACAATAATATTAGAATTCATAAACAACAATAAATAATCCTACTTGGTACGGGAGGATGAGGAGAACTGGGACACCATTTCACTGTCGTCATTTGACCTTTTGTGTTTTACTGTTATCATGGTTATGCCTTTTATAAGTCTGTATATATGTATCTATCATATAATCTGGGTATGTTATTACATAATATTATTTACCACTTTAGTGGGATATAATGGGAAGCAGTTTTTGCCACTTGTTGAAAAAAAGTTAAAAACGTGGAGAACTGGGACATCGCAAGGAGAAGTGGGACAGCTGACGGGGTTACGTGGGACAGGTTAACGTATACATTTACATCCATCGATAATAGAAATAAAGGAAATTATAAACAGATGGAAATAGGTACAAAAAGTGTATGAACAAATTTACACAATTAGTATCCAATCTATAAATAAATGGGACACAAATATGAAGAAATGAGACACTAACGAGGAGGAGTGGGACGTCATGTCCCAGTTCTCCTCATACATGCCATTACGCACAGTCCCAGTTCTCCCCATGCCTACCAGATTTATAACCCATAAGCTTACTCAATAATAAAAATAGCAAACAACATTTAGCTTATACATATCCACGAAGAAGGTAGCAAGGATACCTCAAACACAGTAAATGTGAGGTACCGGTACTGTACATATTCAGCTTGCGTTACACATTTACACATAGGCAGAAAAAACACTTTTCGAACTAAAAATCTTAGTTTTGTCACTGTACTAACAAAGTTGTCTGCAATTTGATTCTGGAGAGATAAGTGGTGAAGGTAACAAAGCGCCACAGAAAAATGTATCCTAGAAGCTGATCGGCTAAAAACAACGGGAGTTATCAGCGGTGTCCCAGTTCTCCCTTGTCCCAGTTCTCCCGTCCTCCCCTACGGGATTTTCAGAGTAATATCATCTTTCTCCCCTCTCAATATTGGGACATTATTTCTATGTTGTGGCCTTGGGCGACGCACTCTACCCTTGCATGCTTCACTTGACTTAGGTGTAAATGAGTACCTGGTAGAATGTGTGTGATTAGTTCCTAGCGTCGAAATGGCTGTAAGTGCTGTGTGCTCCGAAAAAAGAGTTGAAATAGTACATGGATGAACAGGTCCAGTGACCAGGGGTTATTTGTATGATACAGAGCATTGTATATGCGCTATATAAGAACTCACCATTATCATTATTATTTCTTTTTTTGGAATGAGTGTTCACATATAAGATGTATAAACGAACACAGTATAGCGAAAACGAATACGTTCATTTGGATCGCACGAGGTAGCGATTACTTCCGTATTCGTATGCTATGGTGTAGACATAAAATATTCCATGGATGTCGTAATAATTATCGCCAAACCACGAAAAAAACCAAGTATCTGCTTCTACTAGAAGAGACGAGAACGATTTTTTATTATTTTAATACACATTTTTTTTCAATTGGAATAAAAAATACCGGTAACTATTATTTCAAATTTTAAATTAATTATATACTTTTTCAATAACTGAAGAAAAAATAATTATAATTTTTTTAATAAAACATATTCAAAGCGGTAAGAGAACTATGCTTATATAGATCTGGATACGCGCCCCACTTTATGATGGTATGTGAACACGGTTTGCCGAATGCCGATGCCGTATTCCTGGATGTATGAACGTAGATTTTCCGTGGGTATAATATTAAGAAGGCTGTTTACGAAATACATAATACCAATATCATGTACATGGTATGATAAACGCAGAAACATTGGCCAACATTGCCGTAAATTTTGGTGAACGCCTTCACAGTGGGGCCAGCATTTAGACAGGTTCGGTGAGCATGGTGAGCGGTTCGTGTTAGTTGGGTACAGCTACAGTCAGCCATTACTGTGTCTCCCGCACTATCATATCGCATAACTAACATTCCCACGTTATATTATAATCAATTGGTAATAAAATCATGAGACGAGTAAATCTGGTGGCTTTATAATGAGGTGCATATATACATACAAATATATATACTATTACTAGAGTATATACAATGTAGCCTACATATATGCATTTGACCTTGTCTAAAAAAATTATTGATCTTATACATAATATAAATTAACATTTATAACCGTATCCCACTGCTAGAAAAAAAGTAAATAACCATTTCCCCGCCAAGTTACCTTCAAATTTTAATTTTTACTCACTTGAAAACCCCACAGATTGAAGTTATTAAAAATTAAATTGACAAGTTATTTGTTTAATTTTAAACAAAAAAATCTGTAAGAACACATTTTCCAATAACAGTGTCTTAATCTTATATATATTTGCTAAACAAATATTAACCGTCACAGCGCGGGGATCGACTTTAGTCGTCCTAATCTGACGTCTGTAGACGTCAGATTATGAGGTCTAAAGGCGATCCCCGCACTGTAAGATTAAAATATTTCTAATGGCCGTAGACCTATAACATAGGTATTCAAATGAAGTGGGAAGAGCTAACTAAGACATTTATGATGTATTCAAATTGAAAAAACCCTCTAGTCTCCATGGTTTATACGGAAGTATTTCAGCGCTTTTAAAGTTAAAAACAAAAATATATTCCGTGATTAGCGTTGACCCAATGTTGTTTGTTTGGATTGTTATGAATTTACGCATAGGGCCTACATGTATCAATAGTACAGGTGATAGGCGGTGGCGCGTAATGGAGTGTGTCTATTGACTGTAGTTGTTTTTATTCACAGTGAAGTCAAGTGAGGTTACATTCTCTGTATCACATGTAGGCAAGGACTAGCCCCAGTGGCTGAAACAGGTTTCAGTCACAGATTGACCGCGTACAAAATCGTGGGACATTTCTTTGGACTGTCATATCGGAAAATATTGGGGAGTATAATCAGGTCAAAAATAGGTTTTTTTAGAATCAGTAACATTTCAGCTCCATGCCCGCATGGTCAGCTCAGAGGTCGGACAGTCATTAAACAATTATGGACATTTTTCGGACCTTTGGGTCGGGATCGCTCTCAGTCACCGCCATCTTGGATTTTTCGGGTGAAGCAAATACATTCATCCACGGCCTCAGAGAGGACGACACGGCAAGGCATGGATGACGAATGTGTGAGGGTTGACCTTTCAGCGCAAGGACCGTATTTATACGTCAGAGTCTGACGTCTACAGACGTCAGATTATGACGTATAAAGACGGTCCCCGCACTTGTAATTGCAGTAGAACCATACCATAGGTATCCAAACGAATTAGAATAAGCTAACGTAGACATTTATGATGATTTAAAATGGATCAAACGTTTTGATCTCCATGGTTATTCATGTTGAAGTTGTTTTTTTCCAGGAATCATAAAATATCCACCAAAAAACATTAGGCATTGGCCCATTGCCGGCTTAACTTTGGAGCAGCTTTCACGGCGCTGGGCCACCATTAAGCCAGCATTGTGCCAACGGCGAAAACCTTTATCACCCCTGAAGCTGTGATCTTTTCAGGGAGCATCATGATGTTTCTTTAAACACGAATTCAACTAATGTTGGTTTAACGTTGACTGAGCGTCTTCGACGCTGGGCCGACGTTAAACCAGCATTGGATCAACGGATACCATCAGAGAGACACCCCTGAAGCTGTGATGTTTTCAGGGAGCATTATGTTTCTGACTTAGTGACCTTGACAGACAACAATAGCCCACTGTAGTCACGTGATCCGGTGGCGAGCGAGAGTTTAACGAGAGTTTCTCCTGCTTTGTGCAATAAATAAACCGGTTACATTCTGAATTCAGCACTTACAGGGGCTGATTGAAATATTGCTAGTAACTTTCTCGACATATAGATACAAATATGCTTTAAGAATAATTTTTCAAAAACTTGTTTAAAAAGAGTTGGGAATCATGTAGGTACCGGTAGTTGTCCAATAAACGTCACATGATGTGACGGTTATTGGACAACTACCGGTACCTACGAAACATTGGTGTCTAAGAAACATTGTATGTTTGAAAACTGTATTCAGTGTTATTTAAAACCTATTCATGTGTAGCTAAAACATGCTAAAGCATGATCAACTCTCTCTGTATCTTTTTATTTACATACCGCCAATGAAATACTATTAAAAAAAAACAGAAATACCACGGTAGTCGACATCAATGGTTCTGTTTAGCCTGTATGTATTGTGCACAGAAGGGGTCTAAACTCCCATTTATTATCTTTATCATTTGAGACATCGTCCCGGTTTTATTCTCACATCATGCAAATTTCAAGTGGAACCAAGGCTTATTTTGCAATAGCTTAATATTGGCGTAGGTTATCATGTTTATTGACAAAGAAGTGATAGTATTTTGGTTGCTATTTGTTACTTCTGCAAATATCGTGACTAAAACTCTATAGTTGATCATATTGGTGCAATATAAAGAATACGACCGTGTAGCCCTCTAGAAAACGATATTTTTCAGGGTCACATGACCTTGTAGTCTAAATTGTGAAGTTTAGGACAAGTAACGATGTTGAGATCGCTTAAGTATGCGTGTTTGAGGATGATTTGATTGAGCCGTGGACAGCCATGAACGTTTTTAAATATGGCGCTGACTAAGGTCTGAAATAAACATTATCTCGACTTGAAAAACAGCTGTTCAAAGATAAGAGAATAGGCCCACAGATGAAATGTTGTTGATGCTAATCAATCTCTAGTTGATCTGATTGATCGCGGACAAGTCTTAGATATGAGCGCCAAGGGGATATGTAGTGGGGATCTGTGGTTGAACCCTTCAGTTTAGTCGGCGATTTGATTGTGATTTACTGATCGTGATCATGACAATGGCAGTTGTCTGTGACAATACACCATCAAGTATGTGACCCCAACAAGCACCACCCAGGTGGATGTGTAGGTTTAATGTCGCCCACCGTCTACTACGTTAGTCCAACTATAAACACACGGTCAGCTCATATATGTCACATGAAAAAACATGGGATATTGGTTCTATGTAATTTAATGTTGGTCCATCGTCTACGACGTTGGTCCAGCAATAAATTAAATAGATTCCACAACTCTGCTTGTTAGATATAGGTCCACAATGTGTACGGTATGTGTGCTAACACCTGTACCTGAAGCACCAAATATTGTATTAATGCTGGACTAACTTCAAAGACATTGGGCCACACGTCAGCCAACGATGCTGTACAAATGTAAAGAAGACCATGATTAGGTAAAGTTTGCCAATTAGCTACCTGAGAATGTTGAAATGTGTAAACTAAATAATACAGGCAAACATAGCGGTCTGAACCATAACACCACTAATCAGTAATATTAACCTTATATACGGCAACGGGTCATCGGCTAAAATTGTGCCAGTCTCGTCGCGACGTTGGCTGGAACGAGTGAGCACATTTTTAACCATTAAACCCAGTTTACCTGCGAAATTATTCAATTTGAATTTTCACCCACCTGAAATTGTGTCCCGCTGACGCGATCCACAACTTCAAGTGAAAATTATTCAGATTTTACAAAATGGAGGTCGACTCTTTACAAATCTTGCTGGTTGATGTCACATTTTATATTTACCTTATTTAAAAAGTGGTACTTGATGTGCTAATAAAAAATAAAAACCCGAATATATGCGGCACCGGTGGTTGATGGGTTAACCCTTAAAGCGCTGAATTTGTTTGTAAAATTCATTGAGACCAAAGGGTTTTTTTCATTTTGAAATCATCATAAATGTCTTAGTTAGCTCCTTCTGATTCATTTGAATATCTATGTTATGGGTCTACGACCATTATAAATATTTTTACGCTTACAGCGCGGAGGAGCGCGTCTATAGACGTCTGTCACATTCTGACGACTAAAGTCGGTCCCCGCGCTCTAAGGGTTAAAACGCTACATTATAGCATTTAAAGTTTTACCCACTTGAAATTGGGTCTCTGACCACAACTGTAACCCTTTAAGCCCTCACGATGCATTAAAGCATCATTTTACATCCCTGAAAACAGACTTGGTTTTCCTACAACCAAGGGTTTTAGAATGAAAATTTCCATGAAACTGGTTTACCAATACATGGCAATTTATATAATTTTTAAACCTCTTCTAGTCCTTTTCATCCACTACAAGTCGAGAATTGCGACAGCAATTCGCGGCTTGTAGTGGACGAAGATGATAATGGTAAAATCAGGCTTGAAAGGGAAAGTGGGTGAAAATGAAATACATGACCAATTTAAATCAAAAGATAATCCAATCTACAGCACTTTTAATAACATAAAATAAAAAGGGCCGAAAACAGTTATAGACATGCACTTCAAATCATGAAGAACAAAGAGTTTATTTCAATTTATTTCAACATAAATGTCTTAGTTAACTTTCTCTGGTTCATTTGAATATCTATGTTATGGATATATAGGCATTACAAATGTTTTATTTATTTCAGCGCTGGGACTGTTTTTATACGTCAGAATCTGACGTCTACAGATGCTTCAAACTTACAAAATGACCAATAAAATGTACCAAGCTCTGACAAATACAAACACAGACACACTACAAGTGATATTGTCATCATCTGACATCACGTGATCGGTGCTGTACGTGAGGTCTACTTCCCGCCGCGGATGTGGCTGTACATATGACGTGCTGAGGCTGTTACCGCACCATAGTATTCACATGCTCCTTGAAAAATAAAACGTTGACCCAATGCTGGGCTAATGTTGGGCCAGCGTTGAAGACGATGGGCCAACATTAACCCAGCATTGGACCAACATATATGGTATAATCGATAATTTACGGTTTACGTTGCGGCCATTTTGGAAATATGTTAGTTCCCTTTTTATGGTAATCGGAAAATAACTTGATATAATAAAAATGGGATCGTTTACCATGTTTACGAGGAAAAATCTGGATAATAATAGAGTTTCAAGCTTCTTTGTTGATGATTCATATTTCACAAGTTTCAGTTTCGTGTATAGCTGGTAAACAAAATAATGATAATCTGAGTGAGAACGTAGTAGTCTTATTTAATAAACACTTGTAAAAGTTATATTCATGTCTCAATCTCTGTGTGTAGCCGTTTTTGACAGCGGCTGGGTCGATGGCCCGCACGACACTGACTGCTAAGGCCGCAGCCTCGCGCTCCCTGTCCGCGTCCCATACCGCAAATAGCCCGAGGGCTGCGTCTCTAGCATTCCAGTGCCACCGCTGAATCTTAAGCCAAGCTCTGATTGATTGGCTGAATGTTAGCATAGCACACTCTACTTAATATTCTACGATTTCGCACTTTAACAAATATGCTAATTCTAAGTTAGATCAGGATTGTACCTGACTATATATACTGGGTGAGGTTCTCTGAACGATGGGACGTTTTTTAAGCCTCACCCCCCCCCCCCTCCTGATCTCATAAACTAACCACATGAAAATGTGGAAATCCGCATACTCCTGTATCTAATATGTCATTGTTAGCATTAAACATGTCAAATGAATGTGACATTGAAAACTTAGTATAATTTGAATAAAATGAAGGCTTACTCACGAGAAAATGGTATTTTGAACAAAAAGAAACGTTGTGAGTTTTTATTTGATAAGTTATACTAGCGTACTAGTACGTATAAATCAGGTAGTTTTCATTCACCTTGAGGTGGGAATTACGGGAGCAGATCATATCTCAATGTTATCAGATTATCTTGGTTACCATGGTCACAGACCTGTAAGTATCATTATTATGGTGTGGCATAGTGAGTAAGACACAGCAATATTTTACCTAGGCCTATATACATGTATCATACTGTTACATATGTAAACGGTGCTCATTTGTGAGTTATGTATGAGAAAATACAGCACCCGTTCAATGGACCTTGTTAGTTGAGCGGGTGCTGTATTTGTCGTATAGTACAAGCTATGAACAGCTTTTTGAAAGTTTAGCGTTACCCTTCGTGTTCACTTTCGCGCTGTATGTGTTGGCAATGATAAATTTGATCATTTTTGCGATGGTGTGTTTTGCTCTTAACCAACAGAAAATAGTAGAGTGGCAAATAAGTCTGTAATGACTTCCTTTCTGTCAATAAAATATCTGTCCATCTGTCTGTGACAAGGTATAATATCTAACTTGGTCACACTGACCCGTACCCACGATCTTTGGAACGTTTCTAGCGTACTTAACTTATGAGTACGGCAGCAAAATGATCGAGGTATAACAACAATAGCAGCTGCAAATTAGGTGTAGATAAAACAGTAAGTATGACCGAGAACTTTGGTAGGATACATCATGTTCATTTATAGATACCATATATACTATAATAGAATTGCGGCGTCCTTTATTATGGTGGGTGTTGTCACACATAAACATGATAAGACACCTGTGTGTAATCACACCAGAGATACTACTTCAGTGGAGTGATCGCACAACAATATAAAAAGGGGGCACTTGACCTGTTATCTTTACAAAAAGTACATGGTACCAACAACGTAAAACGTTCTTGAGTGAAAAAAACACCTCCCTAGCATACATATTAAGAGTGATGTCATGACTAAGAGGTGCGGGGGTGGAGGGGGGGGGGGGTGGACATTCACAGAATAACCAGGTAATCACTGTAGTCACGGAGACAATTCCCATTAAATACTAGTCCGTAATAACAGACTCTGTGTGCGATACATGTAATGTAATCATTGCCATTCGTAAAGCTGTGCCCCAAAAATCCGGTGCGCGGCCGATCGATTGCGCAATGGATTACTGCGTCATCATGGTCATTGTTCGATCAATTATTTGTATATCATTATGTAATGACATTTACATCTCATTAGAATAATGCCCTAACGTGGGGACTGAGACCACTGTCTTTATGGGCGAATTAATCATTTAAACAGGGCTACCCTCACATTATTCATGAATGTTTTGGTCTCTGCGTACACTGACCACCAGCATACAAAAACACAGCTTTAGCTATGCTGTCCATCTCTGACGTTGAACCATGCTGTTCACGTGAAGCTCGGACTAATTAAATACGAGACGTTGATCCAGGTTTGTATTAATGTTGGGACAGCGTCGTAGACGATGGCCCAACGTGTTTACGCGAAACAGCATCATATCGACCACATCACGAGCCATCCATTCTATGGTGGATTAACCATTCAAGCACTAAATTATTGTTGTACAAACCATGGAGTTCACAGGGTTTTTTCATTTTGAAATCATCACAAATGGCTTAGTTAGCTCTTTCTGATTCATTTGAATACCTATGTTATGGGTCCACGACTATTATATTATTTTTACTCTTGCAGTGCGGGGATCGACTTTAGACGTCAGATTCTGACGTCTAAAGACCTCATGAAAAACCTCATATATACCAGTATGTAGACGTATACGCGATTTAACATTGGGACCACCAATATCGAAACTTAATCATATTTGTTTAACTAGAGACCAAAAATATGGATGTTTATCAAATTTAAACATTAATTTCATTCAATATAACCATGATAACAGTGATTTGATAACAGTGGTTTGCCGTGAAAGGTCTGCAGTAGATGACATCATTAATAGCTTGTGCATGGAGGGGGAGGGGGGTATTCCCTGAATAACCACCTACTGAGTGATGTGGGAGTCACAGGCAGCTGACCACATACATTCCTAGACGACTGGTGGTAAATAGTTTTTTCAATGTTTTATTATGATTTATTATATTTTGATTGAGTTAAATATGTTTAAATGTGTAAGTTTTGTTGACGAACCTGATTTGGCCTCGATTATGACATATGATTACGCCGAGGATTTGTGCGCCTCTGAGCTCAGTCCGCTGGGGATAGAGGCGATATAGAAGTTGTATTAATTGATTGATTATTGATTGAAGGTCATCAAGTACATAATGCAGTTACCAGGTGGGTTGATATGGGAAAATATAATAAGCCTCACGAAAAAATGATATAACATAAGTCCTAGTTAGGTGTCTCACACTAACATGACTAAAAATAAAAGTATATGAAAATCTGACCAAATTCAGAATTGAAAAACATGATAATTCACATGTCAAGACGAATAAAATACACCACCTGCCAGGCCCCGTATTCTCGTACAAGTTACGATATATCGTAGGCTTCTGATTAGTCGAGATGGCCATCTCGACCAATCAGAAGCCTACAATATATCGTAACTGGTACGAGAATACGGGCTAGGCAGGTAGAATGTGAATAAATATGTCAAGAAAACGTCTGGTATCAAAGGGTTGATGGCGGCTGCAGACTTTACTATGAGTACACGTAATATACGTGTATTTTTCCTGATATATATGTGTAGTAACCCTGAGCACATAGTGAGTGTTTGGACAACAGGTGCGCTATGTTGACAAAGCTTGTCACTAGGTGGCCCTGTATCAGTATCACAGTGATATATTGTGTGAAGTAGAGGTTTTGATCCAATGTTGTTTTAATGTTGGCCCACTGTCTGCGATGCTAGACCAACATTGGACCAACGTATATAAACGCTGTGTGGTTCAGACATAACACCGTCATCTTCATACAATAAGAGTCACTGTCCACAGCGTGATCCAAGACAGCTATAAGAAAGTAACGAGTGAGTGAGTGAGTGAGTGAGTGAGTGAGTGAGTGAGTGAGTGAGTGAGTGAGTGAGTGAGTGAGTGAGTGAGTGAGTGAGTGAGTGAGTGAGTGAGTGAGTGAGTGAGTGAGTGAGTGAATGAGCGAGTGGTGATATATATATTTTCCTCCTTTTTTTTTATTCCGGTTACCTGGTTACATGGCCCTTCAAAATAGATTAGATAGGAACTTTTTTTTTCTATTTCGCTTTTACAAAACAGCCAAAATCCCCAAAAGATCTGTTAACGGCTTATGAAAAAAATTAGCACTTTTTTTAGAAATTACTATAAAAACTTTAGGGTCGGTCGTAATCGGACACAAAGTTTTTTTTCCTTATTGTTATGATGTGATCAGGACATGTCACTTTGAATCCCTTATCATGTCTCCTATTTAAACCCCTTTATAGCGTCGAAATAATCGCATATAGGCCATGGAAAATAAAGAGTTGTTTTGAATTTGAAATCATCATAAATGTCTTAGTCAGCTCTTTCTGCTTAATTTGAATACCTATGGTATGGGTCTACGACCATTAGACATATTTTACCCTTTTAGAGCGGGATTCGCCTTTAGACATCAGAATCTGACGTCTACATCTGATGTCGGTCCCCGTGCTGAAAGGTTTAACCTAGCTGGATCCTCGTCATTGTCATTTATTTGATTTAATATAGATCGACGACAAATATTATTGATACCAATCAAAGATTAGTAACTAGAGAGTACCTGATTTATCTAGCTTGATCTAAATTACATCGGATTGTCGATATATAGTTACCGCAAAAAAAATAAACAATAGTGATTCTTCTTTTAAGGATTCTCTTTAGATAATACAGCCATAGAATGACACATTTTTAGCCGTCTATCACGGGCCTATGCCCCGTATATAGACGGCTGAAGTGGCTGTATAGTGGTTAAAGGGTGGCATCACTTGCCAAACAGGAGATTAAAAACAGCATTGACTTTAAATAAATATCATCATCTATAACTAATACCATAGCTACATATTGACATGATAACAGAGTCATGTTATTGCGTAAAATTAACCTTTAAACTATAGGATTACATTCTTAATGACATTCAGAAATGTTCATGACAGGATTACATTTTTAATGACATCACTGTTCACGAGAAATCAATTAAAAAGATACTGATTGAGAACATCATTTAGAATACAATGACACTTTATTGAATCCTTGTTCTGCTAGGCCCATATTTAGACGTCATCAGGCAATATTGATTCCAACTTGAAATGAGTAGCGTTGACCCTTTAAACGCTAAGCTAAGCAGTCGTTTTTAATCTGCTTTATCGGTTAAATCACAGTTTATGAAGGACGAAAAGTGTGTTTAAACATCACGATTTACAAATGTTTAGTCTCAAATTAAACACATAGATGTAATCTTCACACACGTGACGTTGTTGGACGCGGTGGCGAGATACAGCTATAATGGGGTATTTTTTATGCTTTAGGGGTTTTATTTATCTTCTCTAAATCATCTTATTTATCATACTTATGGACAAAATCGTCCACAAGATAATCATCCAATTCTGCTTCCATAACATACACTGTAAATTTTCACTCACTTGAAGTTGTGGATCGCGTTAGCGAGACACAAATTCAAGTGAGTGAAAATTAAAATATCCCGAGCAAATAAAAAACATCTATGATATATAAACAAATAAAAGACATCTTGTAATCGAGACTATAATGACTAATAAATAACTGTTGGGATAATAATAATGCGGTAATATCAGGAAATACTAACTTCGCCCTTACAACGCTGAAAGTTGTTGTTTGAATCATGTTCTTTTTCATTGTTTAAGTCAGCTAGCAAGGTAGTTAGCTCTATCCGCTTCGTTTGAAAACCTATGACGTTATGGGTCTACGGCCATTATAAATAGTTTACTCTTTTAGTGCGGAGACTGACTTTTAGACGCCAGAATCTGACGTCTACAGACGGGAGATTTTCATCGCGTTGCAAGGGTCAAACCACATGACATTCAAAATCACGACAGATAAATTTAAGAGATGCACTTCATTTCAGAGTACAATTAGAGTATTGTCAATCTACTTAAGATCAAATTAAGATCAAATGTGCTAAATCTCCTCGAATAGATATACAATAAGACGTATAATGACTAAATATAAAATTCAAAGCTGCAGGCGAGAGTCACACCGGCCAGATAATGTAATTCAATAAACATGATAAGATATAATCAAGATTATAATGAGGGCATGCTAAAATTTCTGATATCTCAACCAATTACAACAAGAGCACACTCGACAGTAGCCCGCCGTCATTATTGAATTTATCTGAGAACTGATTATTAGCAACATGCAGAATCAATTAGAGCAGGAAAAATGAATAGTTTTTGAAGTTATGGCTAAGGTCAAATTATCGACGTCAAATGCAGAAAATCGTAATAAAATCGGACATTTCGATTAATTTCAGCCATTATCATGATTATTGCTGAGAATTGGTTATCAGCACCATGCAGAATTTTTTTTAGCAAGATACAAGAAAAACGTGACCCACAAGTAAATATTTACGCCGACGCTTATACCGATGCAGACGCCGACACCAAACTTTAATTGCAATAGCCCACCTTTTTTATTAAACTTTAAAAGGCGGGCTAAAAATAAACGATTTTCAATAACAACTGCTGTGTTGAATTTGCCCTCACGACTAAAAAAAGAAGATTCACATTGATATGATAATCTGGCGACATGTCACAAGAAGTCAGATCATGACAGTTTACACCCAGCTTAACGCTTAAACGTTTGGATTACATTCTTAATCGGAATCATGGGAGATTAATTAACCAGATATGCCCATTGGGAGCGGCATTTAGAATACAATTACAATGTAAAACTGTCCATAATTTTCAAAGCGCCAAGTTATATTCTAATTAAAATAATTCCACAATGCTCCACGAAACAACGTGAAAAATCTGATAATTTAAAAAAAATTCTGATTAAACAACTTTACAGGTGAGTAGCTCATTTCATTATCCATTTAAGAGGTGATACAATCATTTTTTAATTAGTAGAAACCAGTTATTACATCCGGGTTTCATATAGTTTATGACATGTTCCATCATCGTTCGAGGTTATAGCAGGTTAAGTTCAGATATAGGTGTTATAGCCACTGGTGACACTCCCTATAACTCAAGTGGTTACCCCCCTCGTGATTGACCTATGACCTGCTCTCAGCACCCACTCATCATATGATAACACATGATGATAACCCACTGTTTACATCTAGACAAATCACAGGCGATGTACTTTTATCATACATAAGCACCCACTGTAACTGAAAATGAAGGATTTAGTCACAGTTTGAACTCACACAAAAAATTGTAGATTTCTTTCGACGACTGTATATAAAACAAGGCGGTCCTAACCCCCTAGACAGTAGATATTCTTTGTTTTAACATCTAAAGCACTAATAGCACTAAAGCACTAATGGCGACTACCTGTGGTAGACAAAAGACTGTGTTTTTATCAGCGTTTCTATAACCAGTTGTTAAAAATAAAATATGTTTAAAATTTTGAAACAATGTTATCAGTTATATGTTTGTACTTCAATTCCACAAATCGCATACATTTTCAGTCACTTGAAGTTGTGGATCGCGGTAGCGAGACACAACTTCAAGTGACTGAAAATTCAAATTGAACAGTCCAGAGACCTAGGGGTTAAACAGGTCGAAAATAGGTTGATTTGTATCAGCAACATTTCATCTACATCTACACGCATGTGCATCTCGTTTTCTGTTATTAAAGTCGTCAAAATGCAGTGTTCTATATAAGGCCTTTCCAGTTGTCCGAGAAAACCAGAATATGTGGCGAACAATCAATATCCACCCGGAGATTGTCAGGGTGGACAACCAGCTTTTGATTAGTTCTTTTTCACATTAATTTAGTGGTATTTTGAAGTCAGTGACAATCAGGGTTGACAATTTTGTTTGCAATGCTGAGCCTATGCTGCACTGGGTAAATATGGTAAATAAACCACCTGTAAGACATGGGAAACGAAAATGAAATAACTTGGACTTTATGTCACCTTTGTGCACATATAGCCTAAACTGGGCCAGTGAAACATGAGGATGTGTAAGCAATTGGAACTGGGACGGGGAATAATTTATGGACAATGTGAAATTTTGGCTGAAAAACTGAGATTTTCACCTCATTGACAACCTTGTTTCAAACGGGCCTTCTTTCGAAAACTGAAATGGACATATTACGGCCCAAGTCTCTTTTACTGAATTGAATGACGGCGGTGATTGGCCAATCTCGTCATGTGACAGGCTGAACCACTCTTCGATTGGTCGGGGGAAGAATACAAGACTTGGACCCATTTTCCGGACGTTGTGGTGGATATCGCTCTCACTCACCGCCATGGTAGAAAACGCTGATTCCCCCTGTAAAACACATATCTTAATCCACGATCCAGCGCTTTGCTGTGTGTGTCTGTGCGAGGCTAATAATGGACCGGCTACACAGGAATAAACGTCCCGTTATCACGGCAATCATAACAAAAGGATGAGACTTCCAGGAAAAAAGTCAACTTATCTATGCTGCTCTGCAAAGGCTAAAGGCCGTATCTGCTTACTTGTAAAGTAAGCAGAAACTGTCTTTTGCGTTTGCCCGGCAGTATGTGTCAATATTACTCCTTATTTACACCGCTGAGAACGCCTACGGTCGTTTTTAATCCATTTTATCAGGCAATCAAATCACTGTTATTGGGAGCGAAATTAGCGTTTAGCCATCAAAATTTTAAAAAAAGCTTGGTCTCGGATTGAACAAATATTTGTTATTTGTACCAATTTTTCTGACGTCTGTAGAATCTGACGTCTGTAGACGTCATATTCTGACGTATAATGTCTCTCCTCGCGCTGAAAGGGTTAAACAGGATCAATCCAATATCAAATATAACTTTCACCCAGAAAAGAAGATTGACCCTTTAAGCACTCACGATGCTTTAAAACATATTTTTACATCCCTGAAAACAGACTTAATTTTCCTGCAACATACTGTGTTTGAACAAAAATTACCATGAAACTGGTTTATCAATACATGGTGATTTTCTTTAATTTTTAAACCACATCATCTTCATCCACTACAAGTCAAGAATTGCGACAGCAATTCGAGGCTTGTAGTGGATGAAGATGACTATGGTAAATTCACGCTTGAAATGGTTAAAGAGTGAGTGTTGAAAATAAATCAAGTTGAGTTGTCTGAATTTTATGTGTGACCTCAAAGAAAAAAAATGTACATGTATCTTCGAAAACGTGTACTTTAATGGTCAATAAGATTTTTTGCAAGGTATCTGAAGTAGTCCCATATATCACTTCTGAAGACACTCGCCTCTGGTATCAAAGCACAACAGCTCTAGGCACTTTGAAAGTGCAGTTCGCCATTCATTCAAAATCAATCAATTGGAATTGTCTGATGATTCTCTATGTTTGACGTTCAAAGAAAAGATAAATTAATTTTCAAAGACATGTATTCCTGTACTCTAACAATGAGTTATAATTTTTTTTTTTACTCACCTGAAATTGTCCCACAACTTCAAGTGAGTGAAAATCCAATATGCATCAAAACGCATGCCTGCACTCTATCAAAGGTAATGTTCATTTCTCCTTTAAACATGTTAAATGTCTGCTGTTTGTCAAATGTTGCTGTTTGAAAGTCAAATAAAAAGGCTGAAAACGGTTTTCATAGTAATAGACGTGAATTGCACTTAAAGGGTTAAAATTATTTTCAAAGTATCTGAACTATATATTCACTTTACTTCTCCGCTGTCGCCAGGTGTCGCCTGTATTAGTCACGTGGTGTCAGCTGGTTGTCATGGTTTTATTCATCAGAGGACGTGTATGACATGTACAGGTGTGACGTTACGTCATGAGTGACGTGAAGTACTCTCCCATTATCTGCATGAGGAGACATGAATGCACCACCTGCTGGCCAATCACAGGCCATCCCTGTCTTACTGCGTGACAGCACAAAGCATGGTTAGCAAGGTGACACCAGCAATATTTATAGGCCTACATAAGGAATCAAATAAAATTCTCCCCTAGAAGACATAGTGTCGTTCCTTGGTGAGTTTTTTATTATGTGAAACACAGTGACGTCACCATGAACCCCTTTGAATGGCTACTCGGTGAAAATAATGGTATGTAAGACTTCTTCGCCCTTTTTTCATGTGAGTTTCACAGAATTAGAATTTTTTCAGCCAATTTTTAAAGTAGCATATGTAAATTTATGCGGTACTGAGATTTAGTTGTCACCTAAACTGCACAAATTGAAGTTATTTTCTCTTCACCCTTCAAGCGCTGAAATATTGTTATTCAAATCTTAAAGACCAGATCGTTTTTTTTGCAATATACATCTTAGTTACTAGTTATTGACGTCAGAATCTGACGTCTAAAGTCAATCTCCGCTACCCAGATGACATCGCAAGGCTCTGACACAGTGACTTCCATTTTTTAATGTAATAGTTAAAATACGATAAAAAGTTTGCGCCTCCTGAAAATGGCCTAGTTTTCATAGGCATTTAAAATATTCGTCTCAATTTCATGGCATCCGAGTTTTTTGGTAGGCAGCGCGAGTGTCGTTTTCCACAGCTGGCTGTGGAAACAAAATGGCGGTCAGTGTGACTGGGCCTACGGCGAAGTAAATGAGTTAAGCGGCCCAGTCATACGGGGTAAACCCCCGCACTGAAAGAGTAAAGTATTTATAATGGCCGTAGACCCATAACATAAGTATTCAAATGAAGCAGAAACAACATATTAAGGTACTCTTTGGAAGTCTATATTAAGGGCCGAGTAAGAGCAGTGTTTTTCATGCTTTACATCGACAAGTAAGTAAATAAATAAGGAATTAGCTTCATTGCACATCCATATCTGCTATATCAACAAATCACTTGCGGTGGCGATGGCCTGATGAACAGTTCCTCAAAACGCGAGAAGCTGACCCAATGCTAGTTTTATGTTGGCCCAGCGTCGCAGACGGTGGACCAACATTAAACCATCATTGGGTCGGCGTCTCGTGTTTGCTGAGAGCACAAGTCTCTCAGTTGAAACCATGACATGGAATGTGAACATGATGAAGGGATGTGTGACCCAGAAAGTCATTTGAGATCAATAATACTATTTTCAAAGCAAATCTAGGTTTTATATTTATATAAGTTGACAAATGAACACATGATAAGTTTCATCACACGTGCATCAGTTGAATCAACAGATCACTGAACAAAATTATGGCAATTTTTTTCAATCCCCCCCCCCCCCCCACACACACACACCTTAACATCACGCGAACATTTAAAACCAGACGATTCCAAGCTTTATATATTTATTTTACAGTCATTTTATCAACATGTGTGGTACCTTGTACAAAATAAACAGCCCTGCCCTAACTAGAAGTGACTGTTTGTGCCTAAAACACTAAAAGCATCCCCGTTGCATAGTCAACTGAAACTTTTTCTTCAAGATGTCCTCCATCAGCCATCTTGTTTTTAATGAATAATACACAAAAGTTAATCAGATCATCAGAAAATACACTCTATAAAATTTGAATGTGATCCATTCAACGGTTAATAAGAGTTTTTCGGGCGGCAATATTGGAAAATAGCCGCATATGGCGTGGTGCCCCCACCCCTCAAAAAAAAAAATTATATGTGGAGAATTGCCCATGTATGTAAAAAAATAATAAATTCATGCATTAACTTGTCAGTGAGAGCTAAATTCCTCATACGCCCGCGGCGGTGGCGGAATAATGCTAAAAAAACTATAAGCATCCCGATAGTATTGGGAATGCCTATTAATACTCTCAGCCCCTAACCCCTGAATTATGTATGCTCCCTTATGACAGACATCGTGAGAAAACGTGACGAGATAGACCGAGGCTGAGAAACGGGGCAGACATTATGTACAGCAGGGAGCTCAGGTGGAGTACTAATGCCACCTGGTGACGCTACTGAATAATAATGAAGTTGACGGGCTGTTATTGTGGAATGTACAGCTAACCTCCTTGGTACAGCGGTGTGTACCTAGTGAACAACATACGTTAACCCTTTGCCCGCTAAGGTATCATATTTAACCCTTTAAGCCCTCACGATGCATTAAAGCACCATTTCACATCTCTGAGAACAGACTTAATTTTCCTACAATCAAGGGTTTTAGAACGAAAATTCCCATGAAACTGGTTCACCAATAAACAGATACATGGCAATTTTCTTTAATGTTTAGACCACATCAAATCATCTTCATCCACTACAAGTCGAGAATTGCTACGGCAATTCGCGGCTTGTAGTGGGTGAAGATGACAATGGTAAATTCAGGCTTGAAAGAGATAAATTGTCACCTACTTGAAATTGTGTCTCGCTACCGACTTCAAATGTAAATTAATCATATTTTTTTAAACTTGAGACCAAACATTTGCAATCTTGATGTTGAAACACTCATTTCATTCGCAATAACAGTGATTTAGCCTGCTAATAATGCTAATAAACCAAATTAAAACAAATGACTATATAGTCATGCTTATCAGTGTAAGCATTAGCGTAGTTTTTTGCAGTCATTTGAATATTTAAATCAGTGCCACAGATAAGCTGTGTGCTTGCCTAAAAACAATGGGTTGTGATAACAAAATGTAATTATTAAAATGTTGATTTCTCATTGCACTGTGAAATACCAGCGTATTGTACTGAATTTAGATAAATAAGCACATTAGTATTTGCTGTGCTACAGAAGGCAGGTAGGCCTAGTGCAGGTTTGGTGTGCACGAGCAGTGAACAAGGACGAGTCATATATTTTTATATAAAAACGAAAGTTTTGTTGCAATTTGAAATCACCCTAAATGTCTTAGTTAGCTCTCTCCTTTTCCTGGGTACCGGTACTCAATTATCATTAAACATGAGGGTAGTACTCTTCAAATCTTTCTATTATCTCACTCTTCAAACGATGCATCTTGAAGCTGAAATATGTCTCCGATCGGCAGGATTTATAAATAATTTGCATCCGAATCATCAGACAAATCGGAATTATTTTTACTTACTTGAGACACAACTTCAAGTGGGTGAAAATGTCTTATTTAGATTGATTTGTTTCATCAATTAGATGAATTTTCAGTCAAAAGGCGATTTTGTCAGCAGTGTGGGATTTAAATAATATCAGGGAAAAAAAATCAGAAAACCTGAAAAAACAAGGACAACCCCAAAATGTAAACCACGACTATTTGGAATATGATGCGTGGTATTGAGGGATTTTCGTAATCGTCGGAAAATTGAATATTGGTGTACTTTTCACAAAAAAAATTTTTTTCGTGGAATAAAGCTTGAATATTTAAAGATTGGGTCAACAACCCCGGCTTTAAATAAATGAAAAATACCAGCTGACTGAGCATGACAATGGTTCGATTTAGAGAAGCCATACATCACACTCATATATAATGATAATATGGGTGTTTTCCACTTTTCTCAAAAAGATGAACATTTTTTTGAAAAAAAAATGGATTTTTTATCAGCAATTCCAGCTCTAAATGAATGAACAATACCTTGACTCAGCACGTATACGGTTACGTTTAGATAAACCATATAGCACATTCATAGAGATGCCTAAAACATCGCCTGCTGCCAAAATATGACACGCCCTAAATAACTAGCAATAGTAAGACATGATTTGCTGGTCTGGTGATGAGAAGTACATGATAAAGGTGTCAAATGCTGGCAGAGCAAAGAAAACAAATAAGTGTCACAAAGACGTAGTACTGAACATGCTGAAGGACATCATAGAAACAAGTGAAAGTGTCACTTTCAAATACTGGTGATCTGGTAATATTCGCGATGAGTACATATTCACGAAATCAAGAATCTCGCGAAAATTATTATTAGAAATAATAGTGTACTAAAAAAAGAGAATGAAAATTCGCGAATTATCAAAAATTCGCGAAAATTTAAACACGCGAAAATGACCAGATCTACAGTAGTCATCGTCCGCAGACAACGACTTGTTCAGATGGAGCCCAAATACCAAACATGACTTGATAATATTCAGAAATGTCTCGGTTAGCGCTTTCCACTTCATTTGAATACCTATGTTGTGGGTCTACGACCATTAGAAATGTTAAAGGTGATCTATCACCCCTTATATGGTATAAATAAGTATGTCCTTATATCATATATATGGGGTGATTGGCTATCATGTGACCCTCTCAGGCTCTTGGCTATCATGTGACCCTCTCAGAGGGTCACATGATAGCCAATAACCCCATATAAGGAAACACTTGTGCCCCGTCTTGTGGCAACTTTGATTTATTTGTCACAAATGTATTCAAACTATATAAGGGGTGATAGATCACCTTTAACTAATTTAAAATCCCACCCACTTGAATGTGTGTCTCACTACCGCGACCCACAACTTGAGGCGACTGAAAATTACTGATATTTGTTACTTTACTGATAATGTAGTAGTAATGTCACTGATCGCTTTTAATCGATGATCGGTCTTTTGGTACACCAATGCTGATGATCGATTAAAGATATATCATTATTTTTTATCGCTGACAAGAGAAACTATGGACTTATTCACAGTTCTTTAACATGTTTAAGATTGTCTGACCGGGCGTGGCTTATATTACATGTGGTACACTCATCATGCTCATTGTTTTCATTTTACACATAAATATGTGTGTCTAAATAATGAAAAATTCACTCAACTCATTAAATGTGATCATCGGCTCTCATGGTTATACCAAACAATTACCATGATTACAGCCAATAATCGACTACCTGATTACGATATTGCAATCAATTCCCATCAATAGATTGATTGATTGATTGATTGATTGATTGATTGATTGATTGATTGATTGATTGCTTGATTGTTTGATTGATTGAGCATGAATGAATGAATGAATAAATAGATGAATGAATGAATGAATGAATGAATGAATGAATGAATGAATGAATGAATGAGTGAGTGAGTGAATGAATGAATGAATGAATGAATGAATGAATGAATGAATGAATGAATGAATGAATGAATGAATGAATGAATGAATGAATGAATGAATGAATGAATCTTCGTATCATCGCAATAAGACTTAATAACCACTTACCCCAGGCCACTAATCGAGGGGGCATGGCTGAATCCACAATATCCAAGGGCGTTCATATCTCAGACTATCTATGTTTGTCTACCTACTTCACCATAACTTAATACAATCTTCTCTCTATAGTAATTCATGACTCATACACTACCAGAGTTCTGTGTAAAATATACCATTTTAACTTTTTCGGTGCGGGTGCCGTCTTTATACGTCAGAATCTACAATTGTCAAACATCAGATTCTGACGTATAAAGTCGATCCCCGCACTAAAAGAATCAACATATTTATAATGGTGGTAGACCAATAACATAGGTATTCAAATGAATCAGAAAGAGCTAACTAAGATATTTATGATTTTCAAATTGAAAATAAACCTTTGTCATGTCTTTTTCACATATAACTCAGCATTGCAAGGGTTTCATTCACTTTGAGATGTGAATTGCTAACGTAAATAAAGATAGCAAGTCTCGATAAAGCACCCCGGTATAATACGAAATATCAGAGCCTCCTTATCAAATGGGGATAGATGTGAGATACAGTTAAGCATGTTAAGTGTAAATATTGCATTTTTCAAGTGTGATACATCACAAGTTAGGATATAAAAAATAATAGAGATACATCTAATACATCAAAACAAGTTCTCTCTTCGCTTAGATAGACTTATTTAGATGTATTCTAGCATTTTTATTTAATTCGTTTCACTCAAGCTATACCCCGTGTGATGTATTTATGTGAGATTAACCCAAAAAGCGCTGACATATTATCACATAAACCGAGGGAACATAGGGTTTTTGAAATTAAATTATCATTATTTATGTTAATATCTTAGTCAGGTCTTTTTTATGACAATGGGTCTACATTTTTTAATTTGTGCGTGCGGGGATCGACTTTAGACGTCAGAATAATATGATGTCCAAAGTCGGTCACCTCGCTGAAAGTATTAACCCTTTAGACCCTCACGATGCTTCAAAGCATCCTTTTGCATCCCTGAAAACAGACTTAATGTATAACCAAGGGTTTTAGAATGAATATTTTCATGAAACTGGTTGACAAATTAATGGTAATTTTCCTTGTTTTTTTCGCTCACATCAAGTCATCTTCATCCACTACAAGTTAAGAATTGCGACAGCAATTCTCAACTTGTAGTGGATGAAGATGACAATGGTAAATTCAGGCCTCAAAGGGGCTATATACTATTTTTAGCCTTACTTTCAAATTAGTTCACACAACGCAAAGAACATGATCAGATGATGTCATCTATCCTGATTCCATATAAGCTACACAACACGACAAACCCATTTAGCTCACAGAGGGTTAGGAAAGATCAATCACTGTTCATCGTGATAGGAAATGAGCGTTTAATCTTGACTAGAACATAGTGCCGGTCCACATACATAATGATTATGGAGTATCTGCGAAAAATTATTAAACTATAAACAGACGTAGTTCATATACCTTCTCCTATTTGACACCAATGATTCTACTTAAAAAGTTAACAAAATTATATTAATATCATCGGACTAAAATTCGAATTATATGCAAATTTTATACTAGTTTATACCATTATAATCATAGGTTTTAAACTATTATATGTGGACTATATAACTGTATGCTTATTCACCTACTTCACAATGACATAAAATGAGGAAGTGGGGTGTACATGTATACGTGGGTTTGGATACTTCTGATACTCCTACATATATGTCACTAAACACGTCAACTTGGTAATAAACTAGGCGCAATTCAACTATTAAAGGCCCATACCCAGGTTATTATTAAAATTATCTTTCTCCACCTCTTTGACCAAGCCTGTGAGGTGTCCAATAACGGCCAATGTTGATTTGTATTTTATTCTTTTAAAGGATCAAAACTGAGGAAAATCCCTTCCTGTTTGTCACTACACCAGCCACGATCGCATCCCATGGATATTACCTGTGTATTAAGTATATGTTCACGATGTCCGCAAAAGTGTAAAACATGTCAATTGGCCGAGTTTAGGTGTGTTGAGCCTCCGTGTTTGAAAAGTGAGACCCTTAGATAAAGCGCCGTTAAGCTAAAAAATAGGTGGATCTGAAATGTAATGACCAACATTTTGTTAAAATTAATCTTTTTCGACACCCGATCACGTTGCCAACGGATGCTTCTAAAAGTTGTAATCTATCGGAATGTTGCCTTCACTCATTCAAACACTTAAAAAGATATAACAGAGCTAAGACGAAAGCATGCCATTTGCTTGTGTACGGGCCTTTAAAGGGTCGGGAAGCTCACTAATTACCACAATTTCAGATTTAATTATATTTCAAATCCCACAAAGCTATTCTGTCATCGCGATTTATCATTTCTTTTAAGACGGGGACCGTTTTAGACGTCAGATTCTGACGTTTAAAACGTTCCCCGCGGTTAATGTGTCACACTGCTGCGTCATACTGCTGTAATCCCTATGTTATTAAATGCTGGACAGTCATTGTAGTCGATTATATTTTGCATCATCACCATACTAGTCTCACCGGGGATAAAAACGCAATAACCAGATAACGGATCTGATTACTCTAATTGCCACAGTGGTCATTTCGGAAGGGCCAGATGACGACATCAGAGGTTCTACAAAAAAAAACGTCTGGAGACCTGACAGATAAACTTATTGCCTAATGACACAACATAGAAAAGATTATGTCCCAATGTTGACTAAATGTTTATGTTAGCACACCGTCGCTGATGCTGATGATCACATAACAGCGGGCGGATGGTGTGGTTTGCGAACGTGCGAACGGTAAACATTAAAGAGCTGAAATATTTTTATATAAATTGATCGTAGAGCTGAAAGGTTTTTTAAATCATCAAAAATGTCTTAGTTATCTATTTCAGCTTCATTTGAATACCTATGTTATGAGTCTACGGCCATTCTACAGCATTTAATCTGTCAGTTCGGTAATCAATTTTAGAGGTCATAATCTACCGATTTTAGATGTCAGATTCTGATGTCTAAAGTCGATTCTCGCACTGAAAGGGTTCATACCAGTCCCGATGTGATGCAGCGTTTTCCTCTGATAAAAATAACCTCACATTGACATTTTACTAAATGCTTTATTCGGGGTGTATGATTTCGCATTGTGACATTAAAGTCGCCTATACAAACATATTACCAGCATACAAACTACTTAGCCATTGATCATGTTGATAGAGTGACACTAGTCACCTCACACAATGAACAGATCAACAGCTAAGCTGTCATACAAGCAGGGCTGATCAATATTAGACTTACTATCAACTCCATGAACGCGAACTTACTGCAGATTGAACATTAACGCGCAAAAGTAAACAGTGCAAATATTTATGTTATTGCCAGATTAAATCAAGGTTCGAAAAGTGTGTTTTAACATCAACATTTGCAAATGTCTCCAATCAAATTAGTATATTGTTCTATAGACGTCAGACCCTGACGTCTATAGTCGATCCCCGCACTGTAAATGTAAAAATATTCCTCATAGCCGTAGACTAACCCATGACATAGGTATTCAAATGAAGCGGAAAGAGCCAACTTAAGACATTTGATTATGACCATTTTAAATTGAAAAAATCCTTTGGCCTCCATGGTTAAAAGAAAAATAAATCAGCGCTTTAAGGGTTAAGCCCTTGAGTGTGGCAGAATCCATGAAGCGTTTGGCCATCCAGCTCGGAATCGTTCCTCCACTAACCTATCAAACTCTATGTTAACCATGTTAACGCTCTCAGTATTTATGATCAAAGAGTTTGATCAAGGTCTCCACACGCAGCCACTTGAGAAACACAAGATGTAGGGACAGTGCCGGCTTAATGCTGGGTCAACGTTAAAGACAGTGGCCCAGCATTGAGACGGAAATGACAACACACCACAGTTTAGTAATATGAATGCATTACACCGCGACATTAACCCCTTGGGCTCTATCGTAAAATGCATTCACCATGGCATATCCCACAAACACACGGAATTAACCCACTTACAATGTTTAATTTCACTAGGGCAATGTCACTTAAGATTGTAATTCTGTTTCTAAAGATAACCTGTACATTCGCGTGTCTATCTAATATCTATTAGAAGTATAGTACCTCAATTTGAGGTACTATACTTCTAACATGTCTAAGTAAAGGTATATATTTAGGTATCTTATAAATTCACATTTCGTTCACCTTGAGTAAATTATAATTCAAATTTTGTTAACCTTCAGTAAATATCTGATGAGTGCTAGCAAAAACGTGGTACTAGGATTGTCATTAGAAGAAGTGAGACACGGTCGTTTTGGGCTAATACACAACAGGAACTCACTAGCACGTGTTAACACTTCAAACGGAGAGCAACCCATCAGCGTGCAGCTATAAATAGGCCTACATGTACATGATGTACGACAAATAGACGGACGCATACGTTTGGCCATTCTGAGAATTGTTAGAAATAATATGGCACTTTCTCATCAATAAACCTATTTTTTCGGCATTTGAAACCAGAAATTGCGTTGGCAATTCCGGCTCTATATAACGAAAAATAGAAACAAACAATTCGGCATAACACATTGTAAAATAAGGTACCACCATTCAATTACTAGGGAGGGGGGGGGGGGGAGTAAAGTTTTTGAACTGGAAAAACTATTTATTTCACTTCGTGTAGCTACCTGCAATACTTTCTTTATTTCACACTCTGCCTTAAGCAAAACATTTATATCGCTTTCTCAGATTTTCTGTCCGTCCAAAGTTGGACCCCAAAGATGAGCGAATTTAAGTGTAATTTAATGATGCCGAGCGAAGCGATGCAAATATTTTTTCAAGGGCCATTAAAGATTTATTTGCAACATATCCTTCAGACAAATATTTATTTCGAAAATACTCCAGCCCCCTCCCCCCCCCCGCTGGGGATTGAATGGTGGCCTACTAAAGTTTAAATCTTTCATCGGGTCTGAAAATCTTGAATCTGTCATCGGGTCTGCAACGACAGTCATAGGAGATGTACATAAACAGATAAATCATTATCATATACACTAAATGAAAATTTGACGAAAGAGGAATACATGCTAAAGGGTTGGGCAGTTTGAAGGATTGCTTTATAAAACTATTATGATAAGTACAAGCGACATCACTGTTTTACATCGGTCATCCACACTTCAACTCGAGTGACGCTTTACATTTTTATTATCTAGTTATCAGTTCATAGATATATGTAGGCCCTATAGTGATCTGAACATCACGCTTATAATACAGGTATATCATTATGATCATTATACATACCATGTACAAGGTCATAACCATATATCCGTCTTCAACTTTCCCATATTATAGCCTCCTTGGATATGAAAGGATGTATCAGCCACTTAACAAAGTGCTGATACACCCTTTCGTATCCAAAAGGACGATATATAGAGCTTGCTGGTCAAAATATTTTTTACAAATTTTTAAGTGGGATAATCTGGTAATATTGGGTGTAAATAATTATTGCTGCTTAATTGTTTGTGAATAAAAAATATCCTCGTGATTGTGATCTCTTCTCAAAATATGCAAAAAATAACGATGTCAGGAAGTGAAGTTCCAGTCATTTGAACTTTTGTCTCGCTACAGCGATCTGCAAATTAAAGTGACTAAAATTGATTTGTAAAATGTTAGTTATCCATGTTGTCACGTTTATCTCTATGTCACAAAACATTATTTTTCACTCTTGGAATCTGGGGCACATAATACTGGAATTCTAACTTTGATTGTACTTTAACGTTCTCTCTCTTCCATTAGAAAAATTAGGTTCCTAACTGTTCTTATAGAAAAAAGAGAACGTTAACCCTTTCAAGTCCACTACAAGCCGCGAATTGCTGTCGCAATTCTCGACTTGTAGTGGATGAAGATGACTTGATGTGGTTTAAAAATTAAAGAAAAATGCCATGTATTGGTAAACCAGTTTCACAGAAATTTTCGTTCTCAAACCCTTTGTTGTAGGAAAATAAAGCCTGTTTTCAGGGATATAAAATGATGCTTTTATGCATCGCGTGGGCTTAAAGGGTTAAGACACATAACATACAAGTTTTGGTGTTTAGTATTATGTGCCTCAGATACCAGATGTGCTTATCAAAATTCAAAAAGAACGGTACAGTCGACATCAGAGCTAAAGGGTAAATAACGTGTATACGTTGTCAGATATCCAAGGTAAATTGTCAGATTTAAATTCCAGTTCTGCCCTCTCTCAATGTTTACCAAGGTCCACGAGTAGGTTATAAATTAAGTACATTTAGGTGTTCAACCGACACTCACACCCTCGAGTAATCTACACACACAGCCAAACGAGAGTTATTTTACTCCACAACAGAATTACTGTGTATTTACTCCTATTAGCAGTATTTTTGTCTCTTTTAAAAGCATTTGCTACCTCCCTTGTGGAGTAGTTTCTTCTTTGTCGCCATTGGAAAAATAACTCCACATGGGAGCTATTTTTGACCTAAATCATAATTCCCCAAAGGGAGTTATTTTTGACGTCATTTGGTTGGATACGTAGTTTCAAGAAACGTTGGCCAAACAACGCTAGCAGGCATATTGTAAGTGTTGATTAGGAACATTTTTTGCGACAGAAGAAACTTCATGAAAATACGAAAAAAAACGATTAAAGATTACACGGTCAATTTAATTACAGCGACCCAAAACTCCCAGCTGGGGAGAACATTGATCTTTTTAGTCTAATTCGATATCAAGTATCTGCATTACATTCATGCCGATGAAACACAAATAATAGATAGAAGTGATGCTCTTGCTAAATGAGTGATATCGCAATATTTAACAGAGCAATTCGTGTCATGTGTGCGTAGTCCGTAGAACTTTAAATATTTCACCATGGTAGTTAAAAAACACACTTAAAAACATGTACCTATATGTAAAAGTGCATGATATTTAAATAAGATCAAAATGACGTGACATAGATTCACAGATTTCGCCACGTGATTGGGGTACTGACACATCAATTTGAGCTATCCAAGGAAACTTATATGTCAACAATTCGTCAAATTGGGCCCGAGAACGTTATTTTGATCCTTGAGCTGCTGGGGCCGTATATACGGTTTATTTTAACCCTTGAGCTGCTGGGGCCGTATATACGTATATACGTATATACCCCCTCTCCCATACTTCATTCTGTGAAACGCAGTGACGTCACTCGGTGAAAACAAGGTTATATAACACCCCCTCCCCCATACTTCATTCTGTGAAACGTAGTGACGTCACTCGGTGAAAACAAGGTTATATAAGAACCCTCCCCCATACTTCATTGTATTAGCCAGCTCGGTGAAAACAAAAGAGGTCGAGGTCATTGAGTTTCACAGAATAGCATGTTGATATGCTCAGTTAATCATGTTGATAAAATTACTCAATTTGGGATATGTCTAATTAAAAAAATAAGCATATTTTTCGTCATTTGAAGCTGGAAATTGCGTTGGCAATTCCAGCTTCAAATGAATGAAAAATAGAATTTAACAGCGCAGGAGGTAAGATCGTATACCATGTATATAGACATGAGAGACTTTTACAGTGTCAGTGTATAGGAGATACAAAATGTACAGTAGATACATATACAGTAGATACAGGAGATACAGTTGATACACTGATACAGTGGATACATTAGATTTCAAAGTAGATACAGTTGATCCAGCATGTACAGTAGATACAATATAACAGTATATACACTAGATACATGAGATACAGTACATACAGTGGATACTTTAGATAAAGTAGAGACAGTTGATACAGCATGTACAGTAGATACAGTATGTACAGTTTATACAGTAGATATAGTACACACAGTGGATACAGTAGATACAGTTGATACAGCATGTGTACAGTATACAGTTGATACATGACACATTCCTGGTGCTCAGTGAACCGGTAATTCATCAATCTGGTCAAGGATGGTACGTATAGTCAACACTTTAAAACCTTAAAACATTTGAAGCAGGGTAACTCACCGATGCTAGTTTTATGGATTTATGTGCCCCGTATTATTCTCGCTACAGTATCAAATTATCAAACAAGTGACTCTGGTTATGGAAGTTCTTTAGCCCATGATAATATGTGCAGATGTTCCAAGATTTGATATAGAAAACCTCAATTTCATTGTTAGTGTGTCTAAACCATGAAATATTAACATGCAGTTCCATAGTTAAACCCGTATATTGTGCCCGATCTGACCAGTACAAAATAACTGTACATTCGTAGATCCGAATCTACTGTTTTAACATTAGACAGACGTCACGGGTGTATTTTAAGAATATATACTGCGAATTCCCAAGATATATAGTAAACTAACTATGTTTTATAGATATTTATTTTAAAACGCATTTCACAAGTAATGGAGCTTTTATTTAGAGGGAGTTCGGAATTGCATACTCTATATATTGCATACTCCTTGACAGAAATCACATATTTGTGTAACATCGCAGCACTATTTTAAGAAGGTAACTGCATTCTTTCCCTGCAGCTATCCATCAGCATGATCAGTGTGAGTTTATCTTGGCAGAGAGTTCTGCTGAAGAACGAGATCGTTTACGTGTTTACAGAAACCCGATTACCACTGGTATTTCAGTGCGCCAGCAATCAGCAAGCACAATCCGTTAACCTTTTCAACGCGGGTACCGTATTTAGAGGTCAGAGTCTGACGTCAAAAGACGTCAAACTCTGACGTCTAAAGTAGGTCCTCGCACTGAAAGAGTAAAACGTTTATAATGACCGTAGACCCATAACACAGGTATTGAAATGAAGCGGAAAGAGATAACTAAGCCATTTCTGATGATTTCAAATTGACAAAAACTGTTTGGTTTCCATGGTTTATATACAAAACATTTCAGCGTTGTGAGGGTTGACACATTGTTAGATTAATGTTAGATCAGCGTCTAAGACATAAACAAAAATCAACATCTATGTAAAAATGGGCAAGGAACCAATGGTACACCAAAATAACGAAAAACGTTGAGCCATTGTTGTTTTAATACTGGACCAGCGACGCAGACGATGGACCAGCATTAACACGACATTGGTTCAAGGGTACTTCGGTGAGCCAGATAGCCGACAAATAGGCGAAACGTAAAGGCAGTATTAGGTTGATGTTGCACCAAAAGTTTACGAGGCTGGCTCGACGTTAAAACGATACATGTCTGCTTGGTGGTCTGCTTTTGCGGTGGGAGGTGTTGTGTTGCCACTTTTCCAACGCAGTAGTTTGTGAAGTGTTTCTCAAAGCATACCTCCAGATTCCAAAATGTAAATTAAAGTATACATAATAATACTAATAAGGCCTAACCACAAAGAAAATCAAGGAGTTTTATCAATACAGTTACCATGGTTACTGCTACTGATTTATATATCATGTATATAGAATGAAAAGCTGAAACAGTCATTAATGTAGTCAAAAGAGAAATAGGAAAATACCTTTGAACCGCCGAGTTTTTAATTTGAATTTTCAACCACTTTTGTGTCTCGCATGCGCGATTGATGTGACGTTTTATCTTTAACATGTTCAAAAGCTGGTGCTTAATTTGCTAAGAAAAACAAATAATAATATATATAATCGTAGACGATAGGTCACATCAACTCAGCATCGTGTTTGCTGGGAAGTACCCTAGCAAGCAAAATACCAGTACTTGACATTTATAAAACAGAGCAGTAGCAATCAAACGATCAGTACGGTACTTGTTTTGTCTGTTTATCATATTTCTAGTCACATCACGTTCAACACGTTTAAGTATAAGTACAGACGACCTATGCTGATCGTCTGTAAAACGTCGACAGGCTTACTAGTGCCTCTTGAACAAAATATATGTTTTAATAAAGGTTGTAAAATATAAAATATAGGTTTTTATAAGCTACTCAACAATAAAAATATAGGTTTATATAGATTTTTTCTCATTAAAGTGTAACTTTCCAAAGTTCACAATGAGCAACACATATTAAAATGAACGCTACTTAAACTAAAATGATTTTTTTAGATAAAATGTTGTATTTGAAGAGACAAATTCTGTACATGATGCATGCATAATAATTTCACAGGCAAGATGAGAGGGACGTGACAGTAGCAAAAAAATCTGTTCGCGACAAACAAACATGCGCGTGAATTGCAAATTTGAAAATTACAGGTTTTTATAGGTTATATAGGCATTTTTAAAGATTTTATATGTGAAAAATTAATGAAGGTTTTTATAGGTTTTATAGGTTTTTAGGTTTCACCGGGATGCATGCGTCGAGCTTGTGTCGGTTTAATGTTGAAGCCGTTGTCCCAACATTAAAAAATATAGCATCATTTCTTTCAGATAATTACAGCTTGGACCAGCGTCGTAGACGGTGGCCAACATTGAACCAACCTTGGGCGAATGTCTCGTGTTTGCTGGGAACGTCACTCATATATACATAATAGACGAAATGGTGTTTTAATGTTGGGTGAGCCTCATAGAGGCCGCCATTGTACGATTTGAAAAAAAGGCTGAATCTGTTATATGTGATACCATGGATACAGACAACATTCACTGCAGGTCCAATTATAGTCTGTCTACTCTAGTCCAACCAACGGGCGTCATTTATACACGTTATCTTATAACAACATAGCAGAGTGGGCGTGGTCTGAAAAACAGTACTAAACTTGGACCATCAAGTTATAGCATATATTTCTACTTATATATGTAATGAAAGTAAGTCTGATTGCTCTTTATCAAAATTATAAATTAAGGATTAAACCACCTGAACCATTCTAAATCCGGAAACCAGTCAAACAAAACGTGATCATATTTAAATTGGTTATGTCAACAAATAAATGTGTGTTAAATTAGGGGGATATCTATGATTCACTGAGTGAACATTTAGGGCACCTAATTCAACGGCACGCATTCGCTACAAGGTCCACGTCCACGGGAGTGGGTTTTTATTTATTTCACTATTGACGGTGCAGTAGTTAGTGTGGTTAGTGAAAATATGTCGTCCCCTTGGATATGAAAGGGTGTATCTGACAAAGCGGACGATGCCACAATCATGATGAGCGTGCTGTACTGTACCACTAGATGAGCATTTAGAGACTATTTTCTTCGCGTCGGACAAGACAGTCAGATTATGCTGATTATGACATATAATCTTTAACGTGTCAAATGTTACATTTGCACCGCTGCTAAACATGCTAAAACTCGATCTTATTGCAACTGCGTAATTTCCACCGACTTGAAGTTGTGGATCGTGCTAGATATTATGATTAGCGCGGCATGCGACGACGAAACATTTTTAATTCAATCCAACGGCTCAGAATTCCGTTGCACTTTGTCAGCCTAAAATAGATGGGTGAATGAATGAATGAATGAATGAATGGATGAATGAATGAATGAATGAATGAATGAATGAATGAATGAATGAATGAATGAATGAATGAATGAATGAATGAATGAATGAATGAATGAATGAATGAATGAATGAATGAATGAATGTTCATAGTGCAACTGGGCCAAGATAACCTCTTGATGATGGTGAGATGAATAAGATGACACTGACCTCACGACATAAAATTCGAAATTAAAGATTAGTCTGTGGACAGCACGAAACCTCACAGTCACATTGAGCGGAGAAGTAACATTTTGTTTCTTTGAATTCTGAAAAGCCTACCTGGAGCGCGGTTCGAGCGTGACAGGCACTCATCATAACCACTACATTGTGCGTTCAGCCGCATTCTAGTATTTTGATAATGTGATTTAATTTGTCGGCATCAAGCCTAATAAATAAAAAGAACTGTAAAAATGAAATGAATAAGGTTTAAGGCCATCTTTGCGAGCATGTAGGCTAAACTGGGCCAGGAAAACCACTGAGAATGGTGGGATAAATGAGAAGACACATAAGATCTGAAATTAAAGTCCTGACAATTTGAGTCTCAGGCCGAGCTCGCTACCTCCTGGTCACGGTGTTACCCACAATACTGAATATTTACGATGTTTACGAGTGAGCGGGGAAGAAACTTTGTGTTCACTTGGAGTTCGAACACCTGTAGCGCGAGACGGCGTGAAAGCCATCTCATCCACTATCAACCACAGATGCAGATAATGTAGTCTGATTTGTCTGCGTCAAGCCTGATAAATAAATACACAGAACTGTAGAATATGAAGTATGAAGACTACTTGTCTCCACTATTATATATAACATACAAACCTATGTTGGCCCACCGTCTGCGACGTTGGCCTAACACTAAATCAACATTGGATGAGCATCAGATGTATGTCGGGTTCATGGGCAGCTAGATTATGAGGTGTGACTATCAATGTTGCATTTGTACAGCTGCCAAAACTATCTATATATAATATACAGGTGTAGTGTAAATCAAGACATGAATGCCAAAGTAAGTCTATCTGTTTCTTGGCCAACACAGAAACTGCCTGTACCCAACATGGAGATCAATAGCACACAGTCACTAGTTCGGGGTTCAAACAAAAATAGGAACAATTTTTCCTGACTTTCCTCGACTTTTCTGCTGGCATTTCTCATATGTGCAGTTCGGTAAAGTCTGTAACATGTGTAACTTAGCAAAAATATGTTATTTTGTTAAATAAAAAAAAGTTATGTTATTGGAGTTGAAAATTGCGTTAGTAATTTTAGAATATGTCTATGCTTCATTTAAATATGGAATATTTTTGCTATTCAAAGCTGGATGTGGTACAGCATTTCAAATTTTAAATGACAAAAAAAATGGGAAAAATGGTAGCAAACACTTGTACAGCAGGACACGGGGTAAACACGGTGAAATACCATTGCATTCAGTGCACAAGTAACTAGTACCTTGAAACATTATCACACAGTCTCAGATTCTCACATCACAACCGCTGGCACGAGATTAAGTCATATTTTCTAAGCAGGTCTACAGTGTTTTTCTCAGATACCAGTGTTTACGTTTACGCTAATTGGGTGAGGGTCATGTGAGTGTAATAACATGGTAACGTCTACAGCGTGATCAAATGAACAATACCAACCGTTAAAGCACTGAGCAAAGTAACTTAAATTTTCAGCCACTTGAAGTTGTGTCTCGCTACCGCGATCCACAACTTCAAGTGACTAAAAATTTGTTGGGCTTGATCACTTTAAGTCAAAATTTAAATGACTATCGCAGATTTTAGACATATTCATCTTTGCAAAGCCTGTTATATAAGGTCATTAAAACAACAGAAAACAATACTATAGTTGACTATGGTCGACACCAGTTTAATGGTTTAATGTTGGTCCATCGTCTACGACGCTGGCCCAACATTAAACCAACACTGTCTCAATGTCTCGTGTTAGCTGGGTAGCTATCGATGGTCATTTGTATTCACCTTCAGACGTGAATTCACACTTTACACGTCAACCCTTACAACGCTGAATTATTGTTATATACCCCATGGAGACCTAAGGGTTATTTTCAATTTAAAATCATCATGAATGTGTTAGTTACCTTTTCCCGCGTCATTCTAATACAATCATATGTTAACAGGTCAAGGGTCTACTGCCATTATATAGAGAATGTTACTCTTTCAGTGTGGGGATCTAATTTAGACATCAGATTCTGACGTCTGCAGACGGTCCCCGCGCCGACGTATCAAGACGTCCCCCGCACTGGAACAGTTTGGAGGGTTAAGGTGAATAAAAATGTCCTAATTTCATCAAAATACCTAAGTATAATATATATAATTAACCCTTTCAGTGCGGGGACCGTCTATATACGTCAGAATATGACGTATATGGACGGCAGACGTTGACGTCTAAAGACCATCCCCGCAATGAAAGAGTAGAACGTTCGATAATGGCTGTAGAACCATAGTATATAATACTAATCATGCTAATAGGCATTCAAATGAAGCAAAAAGACTAAGACATTTATGGTGATTTCAAATTGAAATAAACCCTTTGTTCTCTACAGTTCACACAAAAATACCTCAGTGTTGTAAGTTTCAACGCTCAGAACCTCCTTATTATAGACCAGTTTGCATTTAATTATTTTATTTATTACAAGCATGACATGAGGTATCACTATGTAACGCGGCGAATGGGTTTAAAGGCGTTATTTCGTGCTAATAATACGGCATGAAGGTCAGATAGGTGTAATAACCATGATAACATGATCACTTCACATGACAACATCAGCAACTGTTATTAACCCTTGTGATTCTAGGAACGTATACGGTTACAAACAAGTTGAGAAAAATAAATTCCCACTTAAACATGGTAAATTATTCAAATAATTTTGGTAGATGTTCAGTTAATCATGTTAATCAGATTATTCAACATATATTAGACACATGAGTTATTGTAATTAGAGTGAATAGGTAAGAACATGTATGTAGATCTTTCGGATTTCGCCGCTGTCTGTTGTGACGCGTACATAGTTAGAGATGAGTGATATGGATCTATTCATTCCTGCACATACTAAGCCTGTGTTAATTCAATGTTGACCTATCGCCTGCGACGCTGGCCCATCATTGAGCCAACAACTTGATCATCGTCTCGTGTTTGCTGAGATTCTACCAATTTAAATCTTCAATCTATAACAGGGACCATATTTTAAAAATATTCATCTTTGATAATGTTACAGTGACTTATCAGTGAGTGTCACACAGTACGTCTGAAGTGGAGACACTAATGACACGAATGAACAAGGTGAATGTATACACCCTATAGAAATATATTTTTAAAGGTGATCACCCCTTATATAGTATGAATAAATTTGTGACAAATAAATCAAAGTTGCCACAAGATGGGGCACAAGTGTTTCCTTATATGGGGTGATCGGTTATCATGTGACCCTCTGAGAGGGTCACATGATAGCCAGTCACCCCCATATATGGGGTGATTAGCTATCATGTGACCCTCGGAGAGGGTCACATAATAGCCAATCACCCCATATAAGGACATGTATAATTATTCATACCGTATAAGGGGTGATAGATCACCTTTAAATAAACCTGTAATTTATAAGTTGACTAATAAGTTGACTAATTCCTCTGTCTGTTTTATTGGGCCTTTGTCTGAGAAACTATCACAGCAATAACCATTCAACCCCCCAAATTATTTAATAGTAATCTTCACTCACCTGAAGTTGTGTCTCGCTAACGGGATCCAGAACTTCAAGTGGGTGAAAAATATTCAGATTTGACAAAATGGATGTCAACGCTTTTGAAATTTTGTTCATTGAACTGAACGTGTTCATTGAACTGAACGAGATGTCATTGTCTTGTTTAATCTTAAATAACATACATGTTTAACATGTTCGAAATTTGATATTTAATGTGCTAATAAAAAAAAATAAAAAACGAATATAATTGCAGGGCTTCCCGTAGGCTCAAGATGTTTGGGGAAGACTTCTTGAAGTTTCGGAGGGAAGAACAAATGATGACAGTGAAATGCGTGCAGTTTATTTTATTATTTTTTGTGGGGGGGGGGGGGGTAACCAAATTTCGGGGTGAAGGCAAACAAAGGCCTCCAGGAAACCCTGAGTCGGGACCAGCGGTTAACCCATTAAGCCTTCACGATGCATTCAAGCATCCCTGAAAAATAATTTAATTTCCTACATCTAGAGCTTTTGGAGCGAAAATTGTCATGCAACTGTTCCAGTAATCTGGTAATAACAATGTATATTTTTCATTTGTCACCCACTTCAACTCATTTTTATCCACTACAAGTCGAGAATTGCGACAGCAATTCGCGGATTGTAGTGGATGAAGATAACAATGGTAAATTCAGGCTTGAAAGGGTTAACATTAAAGGGTTAAATTAGCATTGGCCCAGCATTTGGCCAACGTCTCGTGCTTGCTGGTTTTAATCATAACATTTACCGTCATGGCACGCCGACCAGAATATAAGTATGCAGAGCATATCAACAAGATAAAACAATAGGAAACTGCCAGCCCTATAAACAATATGTTGAAACAACGTCGACATAAGTCCGGCAAACCGTCTGCGAAGCCGGCCCAACAGAAAAACCAACGTTAGTTCAACTCGCGGGGATCGACTATAGAATCTGACGTCTTTAGACGTCAGAATCTGACGGTCCTCGCGCTGAGAGAAAATCATAATGGCCGTAGACTCATAACATAGGTATTTACCATGTTAACCCTTTCAAGCCTGAGTTTACCATAGTCATCTTCATCCACTACAAGCCGCGAATTGCTGTCGCAATTCTCGACTTGTAGTGGATGAAAATGATTTGATGTGGGTGAGAAAATTGAAGAAAATTGTCATGTATTGGTAAACCAGTTTCATGGAAATTTTCGTCCTAAAACCCTTGGTTGAAGGAAAATTAGGTATGTTTCAGGGATGTAAAAAGATGCTTTAATGCATCGTGAGGGCTTAAAGGGTTAAATGAGGCGGAGAGAGCTAACTGAGACACGTGGTATGATGATTTCAAATTGAAAATACCCCTCTGGTTCCAGTTTATACGGAACATATCAGCGCTTTAGGGGTCAAGGTCACGTCCAATAAACAATTGACGTTGGTCTGATGCTGGTTCAATGTTGGCCCACCGTCTGTGACGCTGGCCCAACATTCAACCAGCATCAGAACAACGTCAATTGTTTGCCGGGCGAGTTTTCTGAGAGGTTTCTCTTTGTACCAAACATGAGTGACAGATATGGGAGAGGTCAAAAGACAAAAATATATCACAAAGAAAACAGCTCTGTCGTAATGTACCTGATAACTTATTACCTCCAAGTACCTGAGTACCTGAGTACCTGAGTACTGCAGAATACATGACGTGTAGGCTATTTTGCCCAGAGATTCATGTGACGGAGCAGAGAATGCTTTCTCTTCATCATGTTCATCGGAACTACTGGGGTGCGTCGATTCCTTGGTTTGGGGTAGAAATATTTGTTGTGGTAACTTGTTTCTGTTGTTTGTGTTTGATTTTCAGTACAATACGAATCATTGCTGTTATATTTAATAACCCTTCAACCGCCGGAGCCGAATATATTTTTTTCAGCACATTAAGTACCACCTTTTAAACATGTTAAAGATACAATGTGACATCAATCAGCAATATTTGAAAACAGTTGACCTCCATTTTGTCAAATCTGAATAATTTTCACTCACTTGAAGTTGTGGATCGCGTCAGCGAGACTCAACTTCAAGTGGGTGAAAATTCAGATTGACCAATTTGGAGGTTAAATGGTTAAATACTCAATATGGTGGGGAGTCGCTTTCAACGAACGAACAATGTTGAGCCCTGAAATCTGAGGGGTCAGGCCGACCACAATATTAAATCTATAATATTGAGCGGGAAGAAACATCTCGTTCATCCGAAACTACATGTACATATCAAAGTTGGTCATGTTTTTCAGTTTAACCCTTTCAGCGCGGGGACCGTCTTCAGACGTCAGATAGTCGACCCCCGCACTGAAAGGAATAAACATTGTATAATGGCGTAGTCCCATAACATAGGTATTCAAATGAAAAGGAAAGAGCTAACTAAGACATTCATGATTATTTCTAATAAAATCCTCTGGTCTCTATAGCTTATACAAAATACCCCAGCGTTGCAAAGGTCGACTCAAAAGAGTGGTACGACACTCTTGATGGGGAGATACATGTGAGTGTGAACTATGTATGCTAGATGTGGGTACACATGGTATGCTAGGTACAGTAAGATTTTGTGTTGCACATAAAAACAGTGATTATTATTCATAGCCTATAATAATGTTTTCAGCAATCTAGATTTTTTTAGAACCATGACTAAAAAATGTGGTTAGCTAGTTTAACCCTTAAAACGCGGGGATAGACTTTAGAAGTCAGAATCTGACGACTAAAGTCTATCCCCGCACTATTAGCAGATAAGAGTGAAAATATTGATAGTGACCGTAGACCCATAACATAGGTATTCAAATGAATCAGACAGAGCTGACTGAAACATTTATAATGATTTAAAAGAAAAAAAAACCTTTGGTCTTCATGGATTTTACAAAAAGAATTCAGCGCTTAAAGGGTTAATAGTTCAAGGCTTTATCCCACTAACAATCTTACCATCAATTTAGATCATCTTAACTTTCTCTCATTTCCACCAGAAAAGTTCAGAGCAGCTTAGTTTGTCTACATGTGCCTCAAATATCGAAGTTAAAGGGTTATCTTTGTCCTACTACGCTGTATTTAAACAGATTTTAAATTAAATAATTTGTCACTGAAATCGATAATATAGTTTATGGTGGATGCTCAGTTAGTTGAATAATTATATTTAGAAGATGTATATCTTGAAAAAATAAAAAGATTTTTCGTCATTTAAAGCTGGAAATTGCATCGGCAATTCCAGCTTCAAATGACGAAAAATACATTAGAAAATACATTAATTAGAAGAAAATCAGCAAAACGAGGGTTAATTGAACCAGGTAGATGTAATTACAGAATCGAGACATGATAAACGTCTCTTGATTTTATAGGAGGTCACCCAGTCATTGTGATGTTTGACATGTAAAAGGATAGGAGACATTCTGACAAAACGCCAAGTTAACTCTAGATAATCATGATAATTACCTTCCCGTGTTCGTCATGTCGACAAGTCAACCATGATACATATATGTAAAGTATGATCTATATAGATAGACATGATAGACTGACTACAAGAAAGCAACATATCATCCGGTCCTTAATCAGTTAATATAGGAGGAAACCACAAATACAAATATGTATATGGTATGATTTATATAGACGTAGGGATGACTACAAAACAACAAATATCTTATTGACTGCCTTTGAAATAACTGAAATGTAGCAGTTACATTAAAACTAGATCTTACATTTGCATATCAAATTTGAAAAAGTCTCCAGCTTCCACAATTAAAAGTTTATTGCCCATGCAGTAGCAATAGGGCTATATGACAGGAGTGCCATGACTGCCATATGCAAATTATCTCATTTTTGGGGGCAGTTCATCAGCGGGCTGTGAGGATTGGATGAATATTAGTGACTGGAGAGCATTTCGGTAAACTTCGCTCTTGAATGTGCAAATTAGCTCATGGCGGTCATCTTGAATATGCAAATTAGCTGATTTTCGAACTCAACCAGGGCAATTCATCAGAGGGTGTACAGAAAAAATGTCCCGAAGATCGGATGAATATTGACGACTGGAGAATGTTTACTTCGATCTTGGATATACAAATTAGCCCATGACGGCCATAATCATGATAATGGTAATGCAAATTAGCTGATTTTCGAGCTTAAGCAGGATAATTCATCAGATTGTATTCAGAAAAACATTCGCGAAGATAGGATGAATATTGATGACTGGGGAGCGTTCACGTCGATTTTGAATGTGTATGCAAATTAGCCCATGGCTGCCATCTTGGATATGCAAATTAATTTCCACTCACTTGAAGTTGTGGATCGCGTCAGCTGATTTCCAAACTCAAAAATGTGGATCGCGTCAGCTGATTTCCAAACTCAAACAGGATAATCCATCAGAGGGTTTTCAGAAAAAAATTCACCTACGAATGTACAGGAACTACAGGTACAGGTATACAGGTATACATACAGCCCTTGATGCAATGATGCAGGTCATGAAAACCGGGGCGTGAATATGATCATTTAGAGTGGTAGTAACCCTGTCGTGTGCCGGTAGAAACCCAACAAAATAGAATAAGTTGGCCCAATGTTGGATTTATATTGGTACATGCATTCTACAAATTCATAAAATAGATATATTGGCTCAATGTTGTTTTAATGTTGGACCATATAGCTTTTATTGCAATAAATATGTTACCCATACATTTCAAATTCAAGTATGTTATAGCATACATATTTTACCATAAAAAGAGACACATATAACGTTCTAAATTATTTTCTTGACTTTATATGAGCACATTTAATCTCGAAATTACGTATTATTTTTCAAAATGAAACCACATATTTTGCGTGTGTTTTCGTTCATAAGTAGATAATTAGGGGGATTATATCGACACAAAATCACAAGAATAAGAGTTTAGCCACTGTTTAAACTGTTTTTGATTTATTAGCTGAGGTGGCTCATATCTGGCAGGGTGTAGTGGGAAGACAAGTACACCCTGCACGCAGGATGATCAGCCCACGCGCTGCGCACCCTACGCAGGAGTGGGGGGGGGGGGTGCTCACCGTGCATTGTTTGTAACGCTCACTCACCTACATCTCACCAGACTAATTTTAAGGTACTATGTCTATTGCAGCTGTCTAAGTCTCAAAATATGTGCTTCAGAATGACATTTAAGGTCAATAGATTATAATCCTTCATTTTTCAAACATAATCGAGTATTCGGAAAAGCAACTGTGTACATTGCAGAAATGTGTACACTCATGTAGTTAAACATTAAAGATTACACAAGAACTAAACAAATAACCATGTATTTGCCTACATCAATTACATACTAAATCACGAGCGATTCAAATAATATAAGTGGTTATCAGGTTAAAACGAGATATCACGTTTATGAATCCCTGTCTCAAAGATTATTATTTCTTCATCGTCTTCATGTAGCAAAAAAAACTACTTCTTCCCATCTGTTGATTGATCATGCTGATTTTGACATTGATTAGCAAACTATTTATACATAAATGATGAGAGTGTAATCAGGCTTAAATATGTTGAACATGTTGAAGGAGAAAATTCTTAATGAATAATTTACAAACAATATGTTCAAATCCATAGGCCTAGCTGAAGGACATAAAATCAGATGTAGGCTGTGTATGTGGTATGTGAAATGTGTCATATATGTAGATTGTAGGTGTATTATTAGCTACATTGGTATAGTATAGGTACATAGTACAGACACAGTGGGTTTATAGCCTGTCACCCCTCCATGTCTTTATTTACTATGCCCCCCCCCCCTTCGACGCCCACATAAGGCCAGCATACAAAAACTGTTTCGAATCTCCTCCCAACTGACAAAGCCCCCCCAACGGGAAATACTTTACTGAGGGTCATTTGGAAAATATATTTCCTAAAACAATATTTCTTAGCATATGTTATTAATGTGTAAAACACTTCTATAGCGCCAAGTCCCCTCCTATTAAATGAATCTTATCACTTTACAAATCAAAAGATATGAAAACATGGAAAATTATTTTTAAAAAAGTGTTTCTTAATCTGTTAATATTAAAAAATATATCATGTAAATTGTGTCGTGTTTTGTAAAAAAATGTAACACATAATTATATAATGGCCGTGAATCCATAACATAGGCAATCAAATGAAGCAGAAAGAGATGACTGAGACATTTATAGTGATTTCAAATAAAAAAAAACATTTGGTTTCCATGGTTTATATAGAAATATTTCAGCGTTGTAAGAGTTAAAACGTAGTCGCCGACCTACTAACAACAATTTCAAATGCAGCAGGCTCTGAAATCGGAAACAAACCTATTTTAATGTTGGCCTACCATGTGTACATCCAGCGTGACGCCCTGAGGTGTGTGAACAGTATCTGAACATTATGACGTTACTGTACCGGTACCCATACAAAACAATGCCACCACTCAGTTAACACGAAACATAGATCTACACAATGTTAGGCAAATATTGGTCCACGATATACCGCGCTACGCCAACAATGACCCACCGTTGACACCAATAACATTACACTTCAGAAAAAAATTCATAAATATAAAAATATAAATTTCCCCATAAACATGATAAACAGGAATGAACATAAATTTAGCCAATAAACATGATTTTATACCTGATACAGAACGCAATATTCAACTGTTCATGTATATCATGCTGATATTGAAATTTTAAATGATATGCACACAAACAGTTTTTTTTAATACAGCACTGTTTGGAGACAATCTGAATTTTGTTTGCTGTGATTAACATTCAATTCTAGTTTTTTTTTGTATATGCTATGTACCCAGAGTATGATCAATAAATCATTATTATTATTATTTTTTTGAGATGTAAGAAATTCAAGCCTGAAACATATTATATTACCCTATCTGAAATTTTAGAAATTTAAATCTTCAGCCAAATGTGGAAACATCACTGAACACCCATTTACTATCTCCGCCCAGGAGGTTATGTTTTTGGTTGTGTTAGTTTGTTCATCTGTTGGTCAGTAGGATTATCAGATTATACTTTCAACGTAACTAGAAAAAGTTGTTCGGAAACGAACACGAAAGCAGCCCTCCGTTACCGCTCGACCCTTATTTAAAATTGTTTGCTCCCAAAGTTATTCAGGTCAGGAATTCATAGATCAGCTATCATGCAAGATTTCCGAGATAGTGGAAAAAAATAAATAAATAAATAAAAAATAATAAAAAAAATGGCCGACTTACAGCGATTTGGGATTTTAAGTGTGAAATTTGTCATGGGTTATCCTTGTGTGAGACATAACATTTTGTTTTATATTTATGGTCCAGTCATTTTGCATTTCTAGAGTTAAGTGAATATTACAAAATTCGAAATGGCCGCTAAACGGCCATTTCGAAATTGTTTGATCCCAAAAGGTAATCAGGTCATTGGCTGACATAGCTGAACATATTTGCCAAATTATGGTAATTATGCGGATCAAAATGTCACCAAAACAATTCTCCAGTGGTATGTGATGGCTATGTGAAGTATGAGGAAGCAGAAGTTGATATATTAGTAGCTATCTTGAAAACAAATAACGGCGGCGGCGGCGGCGGAGGCGGACCGTGTGGAATACAGTAAGCATCCCGCTTCGGCGAGGGCTGCTTAATTAACGTATTTTCATTAAACTTTTACCAGAGGTGTCTCGGGCAAATGATACCTAAGGATGGATACCTAAGGATGATACGGATTACAATCGGATCATCCAGGTCCAGGATCTGAATTACGACCAGGATCGCGCAGCGCAGGTTTGCAGGCTCTTGTTTCTTCTAAAAAAAAGGTAAATGTCAGATATCAAGTATCTCATCCGACTTTTACATTTTACCCCCTGGTCACTAGACCTGTTGATTCATGTTCCATCTCAACTCCACGGAGAGCATACAGTACTGCAGCCATTTGGCGCATTGAACTTATCATACACATTGCCATCTATGTCGTACCTGCAGGTACTCATTTTCACCTGAGTCATGTGGAGCATTTGAGGATTAAGTGCCTTGCCCAATAACACAACATCGAAACAATGTCCCAATATTGAGAGGGGAGAAACATGATACTTCCCTGAAAATCCTGCACCAAGTGGGATTCAAAATCGCACGGCGGACAGCGACATTGGCAAAGCTCCGCTTTCTAACCATTGCGCCATGTCCCTCTCTTCTAGTTTTAATTCACATTTCCATCTTCATTCAAGTCACATTCCCACCTTAATTCAATCAACATTCCAACCTTAATTTAATTCACAATAATCAGATAATTGGTTGTAATCTTGTATCTAAAACGGAATGGGTTTCCTCCGAAATTTATAATGTCCCATCATGTAGATATTAGAGGTACTATCTTCATGGTCCCATCCTTTCTAATTGCGGGGTGGGGAGAATGGTAAAATCTAGTGCGAACTATGTTCGTATCTTAGGACATTGCGAGCTTTAGTGACAGCCCATAAGCCTGCAAAGGGGGTCGTACAATCAGGTGGATTGTCTGTACGTATCTGTTAGTGATTTAGACACACCCTTCAGTTGGTGTTATCCTGATTTAAACACGATCAGAGGTCAACGACGTGTGATAAGATCATGATTAGCGACAGAGCAAGGTTGTGAAAACAACCCCAACTCATCAACATAATATATGGCTATTAACATGATTAACAGGCGCAATGCAAACGGTGTTCAAGAGTGCGGTATGGGGGAATTCAGTAGCGGATTCAGTGGGAGGGGGGTTAGGAGGGATCAGGATCCTATTCCAAAATTAATTTTCCTCAACATAATCAAAATTTCCAAAGATTGACATTTGCCATTCAAAATTTAAAGTCTCAAGCCCCCATATTTTAGCTGCGCAGACGGAAAACATTAATTCAAAACTACATTTCCATTTTTTCGAACGACTCGACCCCCCCCCCTTTCAAAATTCTGGATCCGCCCCCAGCATTGTTTAATGAATACTTGGGTGTGATGCCGCAGGCCTGTCACGCCGGAGTTGTATGTTTGTCTCCCGCTCTGGCATTCAGCATTTCATCCGCTTTTTGCAATGGATTTGCGGCACTATCGGCAATCGCGACAATGAAAACAAGATAAGTCTCGAATGTATACATGTAGCAGACTTCAACAGCTCATCATAGTGCCAACTACGAGGGAAAATGAAAGAAATCTGCGGTAAATCTAACAGAAAGAACAAAACACCAACACCACAAAACAGGCACATATTGAGTTATCAATATCATCTATACATGTCGCTGAGGTCACCTGCAAGAATCCTGCAAGCAATGACTGCAGCAATGGCTGAACACTGTGAAGAACAACTAGTTATATTGGTGGTTCTTGTGGTGTTCATGTTGCACTTGTGGTTCGTTCTGTGTTTTAGCGCAGATTTCCGCCATTTTTCTTGGTAGAGTTTGTATCCAGTATAGCTTATAACTTCGCAATATTGTGTAGTCATTTGAGCTACAGATTGCCTGGTAGAGAATAATATAAGTATAAAACCAGAATACTAGATGCATGATATGAAAGGCTGATATTAAAACAACACTTACAGTGAGGCAAAACAATATACAAGGAGTAATGCCCCCCCCCCCCCCCAAATATATCAAGGTCTTAACCCTTTCAGCGCGGGGACCGACTTTACGTGACATTTAAAGAATATAAAATATATCATAATAGCCGTATACCCATAAAATAGGTATTCGAAGGAAACGAACAGAGCTAACTATAAGACATTTACATGATTACGACGGTTTCAAATTGAAAAAAAACACTTTTGGTCATGATGACCAACACGTTTTCTTTCTACAATATATGTACTGAAAGATGTACTGCCAGTACTTAATGAACTATCCCTGTGTTTTCAGAAAGATATTGTTAATTTTTCGAGAATAGAGAGTTGCATCGAATACACAAAATATAAACTAGGTAAAATTGCAAGTGATATGGAACCCATAGAAAGTTTAAGAAAAGATCTTATGTGAAGAGAATAATGGTAGACTATGTTCGTCTGGCTTAAATTTTAAAGAGCAGGGTTCTGCCCCCACGGTGGGCGGCGCTGGGCGGTCTCGCCCAGCACTCTGACATGCCGCCCACCACTGCCCAATATCTGGGCAGGACCTCAAAAGAGAGAGATGAAGAACACATGAAATCTTGACTTCAAAGCTATGTCAATGCTTTAATTCATAACATTGATGAACGATTTAGGGAAACATTGTCAATAGTTAGTGCATTTTCAATTTTTAATCCAGAGTCTATGCCACGTGAAGAGAGTGACGGATTTTCAAGCTATGGAGATTCCTCAATTGTTACTTTAGCACATTATTCATGTTATTTGTATAGCTCTCTTTCTCCTGAAGAAAAATGTACACAAGTAGCACAGTAAGCAGCTGAATGGGCTAAATTTAAATATGACATACTTCGATTCAAAACTAGCATTCCCAAAGACATGAAAGATCAAACGCCAACCGAATAGCTCAAATATTCCCAGAGTTGACAAAAGTGGCAGAAATTGCACTAGCATTACCTGTTAGCATTGCATGGCCAGAAAGTGGTGCCAGCAAATTAAAATTAATAAAAACGAGACTAAGAAATAGGCTTTCAAATAAAATGCTAAATTGCCCGATGCAAGTTTCCATTAATCATGTTAATGGAGAACAATTTGATCAGGAACTGATCATGCTGATAGTCACTAATGCAGTTAAACACTGGATAAACGAAAAATTCCTAATGTGCCTCAAAGTGTTATACATTCTCAGTCAGACAAAACACATTATCATGATTATGTTACAATGAAATCCGGGGTAAAGGAATGTGTTTTGCCTGAGGACACCAGTCCCGAAAAGTGTATTCCCGTAATCCCATTTAATACCAGTAGATGTGGGACAATAGCCATACAGATAAAGATACTGCTATAAAAATGTTTGGACTGCATATTAATAATGCAGGTGATAAAATGTCTGGTGACGATGCAGACACTGATCCTGTAAACGAATTTGTGATTGGTGATGTTGACTATGTGCCTACTTGAACGTGATGATGACAGAGAGTACTATACACGATTTTTGCGATTTGTAGGTCATGTAGTCATTAGTCTGGTGCGGTATGTCATTTTGGCCATTTCTGTTGCCAAAATTGATTTTATTGTTTCTATGGCTTCCTTAGGGGTCAAATAAGCCAACAATATTGGGGTTCAATTTTTTCCGCCCCTCAACCTCGTTTTATCAAACATTCAAAATGGCCGCCATCGAAATCACATATTTGACCAAAACTTTGGCTCTAACATAGCTAAGGTCAAGATTTTGATGTCTATATCCATGGTTTTGGGTATGAGGAATCCAGTGGTGCCCATCTAAAATGTGCATGTCTTGTAGATATTTCGAAATTAACGATAAAACACATTTTTCATGCATTTTCGGTCATTTTTTTGGTCGCGAATATGAAAAAACTCACATTTTCAAACAATTATTTTTGTTGCGTTATTTAGTCTGTATTATTTTAAACAGCACAATGTTCATGGTTTCTGAATGGTGGATGGATCCTAGATATTCCACAAAGAAGGCGTAAAAGTGATATCGTAGAAACTGAGCAAATTCAATAACGATGTTCGATGCATTTCCTTGATTTGCTAATGAACATTTTACAGCAGTCAGAGGAAAATTAATAAAACTAATGTCCTTTGCAAAAAATAGACACTTTTCGAGAAGTGGATAGGAGGGGTGGAGGTCCCATTTAAAATAAAAAAATGCAAAGAAAAAATTATACAAAATTGTGAGCAAATTGTGTTGTCAAACAAATGATAAGAATCAATCAGGGAGGGTGATTGTGGTCCATCCCATCCGCAAAATTATTGGATTTTCAGATTTTATTTTAATCCTCAAATGATGCACAATACAAAATAAAAGGGGGGCTTTTAATTCATCACAACCCATGAGAGATATCCCCGTATAATTGGAGATAGTCCGAGTCGACGCAACCACATGGATTAGCGCCAGAATATGGCAGCATAGCAAAAACTGTGTTTTAGTATGCTTGTGACCAGTGTATTCCGAGATCAACATTTTCTTGAAAAATTTAAGGGTCACCCTATTCAAATGATAAATTAGCCTATAAATACTAATAGTTAACTCCCCACGTCAAGGCATTATGGAAATGAGATGTACATCGATAATTACCAATTAATATATTAATCAGTAATGTAACATTAGGACGCCCGGCGGCGCCCCTGATTTTTGGCTTACGACTTTATCAGTTTATGAATGGCAATAATTACAGACTCTGTATCGCGTATGCCTACTCTGTTATCGTGGACTAAATTGGAGAGGGGCAGTCATTACCACAGCTGACATTTAATTGGTTTAAAGCAAGCATTTAATGGCTTGGTTCATCTATTAGCCAACGAGGTTTAGGTTCATGTTAAGTGATTTTGATTTATATATTACCATATTGACAATTTTTAATTTTCAAAATGGCCAATGTCGTTCAAAATAACACATGCCACAATAGAGCCGATATATCTGGTTTGATTGGCATATACTAGATTGTTACAGCTACAGGGGTGTGCAAGGCTGAGCATTTTAAAACAACTACATCTCGCTCCACGGCATGTGTACCGAGTTTGAAATCCGCTGATCTTGCCGGGGTCTTTCAAGACCCCGACAAGATCCTTTACTTGTCCATCTCCTCTCGATGTGACTAGGTGATCACATTAATGGCGGCCTTGTCGAGTTCAGGTTGCAACCAGTGTGTTAACGTTAATTTTGCGCAAGGCTACGCGCTGCCATATACTCCTTCTTAATGTAAAAAATAGAATGTTGAAGATTACACTCGTAGATTACACGCTCTTTAAAATAATATGTGGATATAATCTGTTTACGTGTGAAGCCAGTTCCACAGGTCAGTTAAGAAATATTACACAAGCGATGCTCCATCATGACAGAACAGTGACACACAAGCCATCTCCAACCAACCAAATTTCAAGAGGTACACTTGAATGTTTTTTTATATGTATGCTCAATAGATAGATATGTTATCCAGCAAAACATGGTAAAGATATCAGCTGCGATAAGCATATGTACAAAGCTTTCAAAATACATATTTCAAAAATAAATATGCCAGTATTTTCGGCATACTTTCTGAACATTATGAAAACTGATTTGCAACAAAGTAGAATAAAAGCATAGATCTCTGCCAAGCTTCCACCGACGGTGAAATGAAATGAAATGCACATAAAGGCTAAACTGGGCCAGGAGAACCTCCTGAGGATGGTGAGATGATTGAGATGACACTGTCCTCCAGACACAGGATTCGAAACTCGTGCCCCGGCGGTCTGAGGCCGAGCACGCTACCTCTCGGTCACGGAGGCTCCCCACAATACTGACTTTCACACGTGGATGGGGAAGAAACCTTTTTGTTTCTTTCAAACCGCCGAGACCGGGAACCGAACCCCGAGCTCTGGCGTGAAAGGCAGCGGTGCTAACCACTAACCTAGGGCCCCCGCCCTCCACCGTCGGTGAATGGACATTGCTTAAGCATATTCTGTTGTGTATGACATTGTGGCATTGCAAAAATATTACTTTTGAGCTGGAAAGGAGCAATGACTACTCTGGTGCAGTAAATATATGACCTACTTATGCTTCAAATCACTCATTACCCGGTTAAGGCATCAGTATGAGATTCAGAATTTGTCAGTATTTGACCAGAATATCCAATGTAGTTTCAATTCACACCTCTTATGGAATCCCGCTCTTGGTGGTGTAACCTGTGCATAAAGAAAACATTAATTCACCTGTCCTGGAGAAGCTACTTCAAGCGTAAAATATTATATGACCAACTCAGTGAAATCTGAATATAATACTGATGCCTGGACTGGGTCATGGCTGATTCGGAGTGGAAGTAACTGATAGACATCCTTAAGCATAGTACCCAGTGCCACCAAATGATCCGAGCTGGTTATTGTATCGTTATTTTGTCATGATAAAGCATCCCATGATCAGTGGCCAATAAAGCTGTCCTGGATCTATTCTTGGGACACCTTACAAACTTCTGACTTACTGGCATGAGTTACTGTCATGGTTTGATCCATGTCACTTGCATTAATCGGCAAAAAACTGAACTCAATGTCTTGAACAACTTGGTTGGGATGACAATGTACATTAAATAGTACTTAGTAAAAGTGATCATCAGTTTTTCAGCAATCTTGATTTCTACCTTTCTGGAATGACGTCTTGCAGATGATCTAATTGCATTATCACTTTTTTACTGGATAACATATCTATCTACTGAGCATACATTATGCAAACACATTCATATTATATCAACATATATATTATTGATTTAAAAAGCTTTACAAATGTGTGTGTCATTTCCTCAAAATCAAAACTTGCACGTTGATACTGTTGAAACCAATTACCACGTTTCTCTTTTCTTGTATTTTCTTTCAAACTCAATATGTAATTTAGATTGGAACTGATTTTCTGATACCAACTTTGCGGCTGTAAGCTGCTTGTTTCTTTTTATTTGTATAAGAATATGAACATTAAATGTTTGCTGTGATCCTCTCAAATGCCAGCTAATCCCAATGGTTATTGTATGTCCCCCCTCCAATTATGGCTAGAATCTATACGCTGATATCTCTCATAGGCTGTGATGAATTAAAAGCCCCCACCCACCTTGTATTTGTTCTTGTGCATCTTTTATGGATTTAAAGAACAAAATCCAATAATTTTGTGGATGGGATGGACTACAATTGCCCACCATGATTAATTCTGATCAATTGTTTAGCAAATATGAAACATAGCTACAACGCACAATTTTAGATTTTTTTTATTTCGAATTGAACCTCAACCCATCCCACGAAATTATCAAATATTTTTGTAAAAGACGCATTCACTTCAATAACTATCCTATGTGTCTGTTCGAATGAAGGAAATGCATCAAACATAGTTATTGAAATTGTTCAGTTTCTACCATCGCTTTACGTCATTTTGGTGAAATATTTGGGGTCCATTAACGGAACCCATCATTCAGAAACCATCAACTATGTATTGTTTATCATAATACAGACTACAACAAATATTTGTTTGAATTTGAGTTTTTTCGTATTCGCGAGAAAAAAATGACAGAAAGCGTACAAAAAATGTGTTTTATCGTTAATTTCAAAATACCTATGAGACATCCACATTTTTCATGGGCACCATTGGATTGCTCATACCCAAAACCATGGGTATAGACATAAAAATCCTGACTCTAGCTATACTGGAGCCCAAGTTATGACCAAAAATGTCATTTCGGTGGCGGCCATTTTGAATGTGTCATAAAACGAAGTTGAGGGGTGGGAAAAATTAAACCCCAATATTTCTGGCTTATTTGACCCCTAATAAGATCAAAAAAACAATAAAATCAATTTTAGCAAGAACTTTTAATTTTAGGCATATTTCTGACATACCGCACCAGACTACATTATCACCGACTTGATTACACTTGTTTATAATTTGTTGTGGTCTCTGTAGTCTGGTCTACAGGTCTAATGTGTATTAAAATAAAAGTATTAATTAATTTAAATATCAAATAACATGACTACAGTACTGTACACATGGTACATGTACGTAATTTTTAATCAAATTACTAAGTAAATGACAGTACAGAGCTTTGTGATGGTAGTTTATAAATCTTCATTAAAAATCTGTAGCGATCACAAAGCTCATGAAGTCATAATGTGTAATTAAGTGTAATCAAGTCGGTCATAATGACCGACTTGATTACACAAGTTTACTTACACTGTGCTGTAGTCTTGGATTAATGTGTATTAAAATATAATTTTTAATTGCATTATTAATAAATGAAAGTGTCTTGTTACCTGTAGTGTCTCTAGCCTTGGGTTAAAATGTATTAAAATAGCTAAGAAAATGAAAAGACTTTTTTATATATTTCATGACACATGATTACCTAGTTGGAATTAAAGGAATGAAGCCTAGTAATATTCACCGCTAAACAGTCTGTGAATACCTTGAATTAACAGTCCAGAATGAAGAAAAAGCCACCATTTGCTCCGTCAAATTACAAAATTTCCCCAGGGGAGGCCCCTCGGACCCCCGCGAGCCGCTTTGGCTCGTTTCCAGGACAATAGGGCGGGGGCCCTAGGGTAGTGGTTAGCACCGCTGCCTTTCACGCCAGAGTTCGGGGTTCGGTTCCCGGTCCCGGCGGTTTGAAAGAAACAAAAAATGTTTCTTCCCCATCCACGTGTGAAAGTCAGTATTGCGGGGAGCCTCCGTGACCGAAAGGTAGCGTGCTCGGCCTCAGACCGCCAGGGCTCGATTTTCGAATCCTGTGTCTGGAGGACAGTGTCATCTCAATAATCTCACCATCCTCAGGAGGTTCTCCTGGCCCAGTTTAGCCTATATGTGCACAAAGGTGGCCTAAAGCCCGATTCATTTCATTTCATTTCATTTCCAGGACAATATTTTGGCTTGGCCTGCTACTTTCCCATTGTTGCCTCCTACTTTCAATCAAGTCTAGTGACAACACTGGTCATCATAAATTTTACAAAAAAATGTCAGCGTTGTAAGTCTTAACTTTTAACCGCCAAATTATTCAATCTGAAAAATTATTTTCACCCACTTGAAGTGAGTGAAAATTATTCAGATTTGACAAAATTGAGGTCAACTCTTTTCAAATCTTGCTGGTTGATGTCACATTTTATCTTTAACATATTTGAAAGGTGGTACTTAATGTGCTAATAAAAAATGAAAACCCGAATATATGCGACACCGGCGGTTAGAGGGTTAAATAACTCGCAGCACTCTTCGGTAGTCTAAGATTGACACACCCGCACGGCTGGCGATAGAGCTGGGCAGCATAAAACACTGTAGAAGAAGCTGTTTTTGTAAGCTGGTAGACCAGAGTATACTGAAATCAACAATTTCATGAACAAACACGAGACGTCCACCCAATGCTGGTTCAATGTTGGGCCAGCAACTTAGACGGTGGACTAACATTGAAACAGCATTGGGGGGACGTCTCGCGTTTGCTGGGACAGCTCCATCATGATATACATGTGCTACAGACAGATTGCGTGACAGACTAGAATCTGAGTCCAGTACATAATTAGTGAGGTGGGCCCCTTAGTCATTGACCACCGGGCTGCGTGATATCGTATATATCTTACCAAACGCGGAATATCAATTTATTGTTGGGTGAATGTTGAGCCAGTGTCGCAGATGGTTGACCAACATTAAGCCAGCATTGTATTCGAGTCCCGCGTTTACAATACCGTCACAATAGCCATCGTAGACTAGTACGTGTAATCATTCATGGTAATTGATTAATCATTGTCTGTGAATGCCCCCGAATGGACGACTGAACGAACGAACGGACGAATGAATTAATGAACGAGCCGATGATTAACTTAATGAATGAATAAATGAATAAATAAATGAATAAATAAATGAATGAATAAGTGAATGAATGAATGAGTGAGTGAGTGAGTGAGTGAGTGAGTGAGTGAGTGAGTGAGTGAGTGAGTGAGTGAGTGAGTGAGTGAGTGAGTGAATGAATGAATGAATGAATGAATGAATGAATGAATGAATGAATGAATGAATGAATGAATGAATGCATGCATGAATGAATGAATGAATGAATGAATGAATGAATGAATGAATGAATGAATGAATGAATGAATGAATGAATGAATGAATGAATGAATGAATGAATGAATGAACATACATGTTTTACCGAACGAGTCATGGGAGCTTGGCTAAATATTGAAATGTTCACAAGTCAGCGGAGAAGAAACATAGAACCTGAAATACTCTGTGGTAAACAGTGGTAAAAGCTCAATGAATAAAATAGTTAAAGTTGTGAGATAACTAATTTCCATTAATAGAAAACAAGGGCAAACTACAAGTGAGTAAATGATATACATGTTCTAGAGCTCGCTGTTTTGTATATTCTTCATGAATCTAGTACGCTGACATGGTTGAGTGTTGATGAGGTGATATAGACACCAGATAAATTGGTGATTACAGGAGAAGCACAAAGGGCGAAGTCTGAGAGCACGAGGACGACAACAGGAGGGTATCAGTCAATGTCAGAGTGCGAAAATGATAAATAAAAAGGTCACCTATCTCATCAGTAACTGAGGTCATTACAAACAAAGATACCTTGTAACAAACAAGAGGAAATAGTTGACGACACGCGGTGGCGGCTGGCCTACATTAATTTATTTGATTTTTAAGACATTGAAATACCTTCTGATGCTCATCAATGCTTTAGTCCGACTTAGACGCAACTAACGTTCAAATTGTTTATCGTCCCTGACTCCCAGTTAAACATGTTAAACCCTTCAGCGCGGGGACAGTCCATATACGTCAGAATCTGACGTCCAAAGACGGTCCCCGAACTGAAAGAATACAACATTTATAATGGTCGTAGACCTATGAAACATGTGAAATAAGGTATTCAAATAAATCGGAAAGAGCTAACTAAGCCATTTACATGATTTATGATGATTCAAATTGACAAATCTTTTGGTTTCCATGGCTTATACAAAATATTTCTGCGTTTCAACATGTTCAAATGATACCTTCACTTATAAACCGATAGTTAAATAAATCTCCACACCACGAAGGCATGTAAGTCTGTTATTTATCATGTTTATAACAACTAATATTATCAGAAATGAATCCTAATTCATTGCGTAATCGAAGTTGTGGGTCGTGGAACATGTGGAAGCGAGACACAATTTCGAGTGGCTAAAACATTACTTTGTATAACATGTATAATGTAGGGTTTTAAATGGTAATTTTCATTTGAAATATGATACATGTTTTTTTTTGCTATTATAAAAAGCATGTTATACTTAGACATGTTAGATGTGAGTTGCTGACGTCATACCCAACTCGCGATGAATGAAAATGATCGCTATTTGCGTGGTATTTATCCTTAGTAACAAAGCTGCTATATTTTTGTATAAACCATAGAGACTTAAAGTTTCTTTTGTATTTGAAATCATCATAAACATGATAAATGGTCTCAGTTGGCTCTTTCTGCATTTTTTGAATACCTATCCTATTTTTTGAGTCTACGTTCATTATTATATTTCACTCAGATTTCAGTGCAGGGATATAGACGTCAGAATATCACCTCGGTGTCACGCTGTTCAGTTTTAAATGAACCATTTTAGCGTGGGACTAACTTTGTCCATAGAAGTGAAATTCTGACGTCTAAAAGGGGATCAGCAGCCTATCTTTTCACTAGTTAGGCCTACACCATTTTCAAATGACGAAAAATTAAAATGACAAAGTTGATTGCTTTGACTAACTGAGCAATGTTGGGACAATAATCAAGGTTCCCACAAAATATGAGAATAAATTTAATATCCCTGACGTGTCCATGACTTTCCCTGAAACTACTATTACTATTTGTGACACGTTCATTATTTTTGATTTTTTTCCCTTGTTTTTTTACAGAATTTTTAAATTCCCTGACTTTTTCCTGACTTTCCAGATTTTTTTCAAATTCCATTTTTTCCATGCTTTCCAGTCCATGTGGAAACCGTCAATAATTGTATGTACAGCGCTCCCACATTCAGTCTGTCAGATGGCGTAGGGCCGATCCATCAACTAGACCTTTCAACTGGACCATATCAAGATTTACCTTATAATATTCAGTGTTGGATTAATGCTGGACAAGTGTTAGAGACGGTGATCCAACATAAAAGTAGCATTTAGTCAGTTGGCCAGAGGTGGTCAAGTAGGGTTTCGTCACCACTTAACCGTGCATACCTAAAACCTTCTTTAGTATGTCAAGAGGACCTCTGTGTATAACTAGCACCCGGTTGTCGTCTTGCAGGTGCGTGTATGCGTTTTTGAGGGGCAAAATAAGATTTATTACGAGACCGCAAAAAAAATAATTCCATGAGAATAAATAAATTTATTACAATTAAACAAAGCGTTTTAAAAATGACACAGAATGTACCAGATATATGCACATTATCATTTAAAATGTAGCTTATAATGAAATAAATCAGATTTGTGAGGTTATTGGATCACAACGATAAAAAATTTGTAAACGGTAAACGGTTAAACCGAATGCTTTCCCTATACAAGTAAAATCTTTGCAATTGATCAAGGATCAGCCTATTTTTAGAACCAGTATTTTAGGGTGACAGGTAAAGGAAATATATGCAGGATATTACTTTGTTGTGATATACCATATACTGTGAGGTCAAAATAATAATATTAAACTCGATAGTATATAACACACGACACCTGATAGAATGCATATGTATGAAAATACATGTAAAATAGATGCATGGAAATAAAGTGTGAGAGATCAGATAAGTATACATAATTATCATAAATATAGATACTGTGGCATCAGCTTTTAGAAACAAATAGGCCTACATTTTCAAAGCCGATTGTGCTTAACAAACCAATAAATTATGATAAACTAGTGGCTCATAGTTTGTCACTTCAAGTATGAAATACGATACTGTGCTCTTGATATGTAACATACACAGAAATAACATATAAGAATGTTGGCAATTCAGTAAAACATCGAATTTCCATGTTTGAATGAACCATATTATCCAATTAGCAATTAGGAACAACCTAACCTGTGCAACAGTCCTCTCATGGCTTTTCACTGACAGCCAGCGCTAGAGACGGATTTTCTGTCTAGGAACAACCCATCCGACGTCTAGCACAACTACACCGCGAATTAATACATTTGCTTGTAGTAGACATAGCTCTGGGCACAAAGTAGGCAGTAGCTGACATCTCATTGGGATGGGCAGTGGTGGATTCAGCAATTGAGGCCAATTTGTTTACTATAATTTCTAATATACACCACAGCTGGCACAGTCATCCTCTTATGTGCTTTACAGGGGTCCGTCCGGGGTTATGCTCCTCCGGAAAAATGTCAAAATCTAAGGCTTGAAATTGTGCTTTCTGGAGCTTATAAAAGCCCAAATAAGTATTTTTTGTTGTTTTGGGGATACTGAAGGGAGGGCGTATGGATTGCATAATTCGATTGGGCTGATAATCCTATTCTTCTGGCGATGATATACCATGAGAGCAATATGGGCACAGCACAGAACCAAATAAACTGTTTTGGGTAAGTCGTTCTTTGTTGCTTTGTTGCATGGAAGTGAATTGACTTCTACAGCAGTTGATGATAAAGGGATGGTACAGTTTGATCACAAATTGCTCCTCTTCTTTTAATTTAAATCTGCCATTTTCAACCCTTGAATAAATAGTATGGTTGATGATATTACTCATTTCAACAAAGTTAGCTGATGAATATATGAGCATATTTGCTGTGAGATGTCCGCTTCATCTTGCCTAATAAACATGATAAATAGTATGAGTAAAGTTAACAGATCTGTGCCACGATATGTCATGAATGTCTCAGGATGATACATTATGACAGTAGATCTATATGAATATCTGGTACAGTACTATAGTATACAGAAACTATAATAATAGAACCATAAAGTTACAATTTAATGTTAAAATATGGCATAACAATGTAGGCACATGACATTATAATGTCACTATATGATGGTATAATCTTGTCATAAACCTTGAAATTTCATGTTATGGCATAACAGTGTCGATATATGATAATTATAGTGGGTCCTACCATAATATGGAATTATAATGACAATATATGGCAATAAAATGTCGGTATGCCGACATTTAAAAGTATAATGAAATGTTATTGTTTTTATACCCCAGTATGACACTCAAATGGTGGGATATTCCACATAATCATTATGCCATACAATGATGGAATGGAGCACTACAGTGTCAAGATGTGTTACTTTAATATATGAATAATACTATAATATTGCACTAACTAGCTGTAGTGTAAAAATATTACATCACATCATTGTATGTGCTAATAAATGATATTAGTATACTGTCACAATAGGATGCTATATTGGAGTTATGGTATTAAAATATGATACTAATTTCCCAGAACATGCTATTATAATGTATCTATATGACATTAATTACTTAATATATGACATTGTGTTTAACTGTATATGACAGTGTGAGTTTTGGTAATGAAATTATATGTGGAGATATTGTATACAACATCAGTATATAATGTCAAAATATGGCTTTATACAATGTGGATAAAGCAATATAATTGGCAATACAGAAGTGAGTAGAACTTGCTGTGAGCACCCACCCTTAGGAGCAGCCAACCTCCTATGCGAGGCCACTCGGTCATTCCCAGAAATGGCATTTTGTATACAAATGAACCTCCTATTTGCAGCCACCTATATTAAAAGGCCACTTTAACTGTGTCGCAGGTCGAAACGTTACAAAATTGTGATCGTTTCACACTAAGTTCCAAAGTGAGTAATTTATCCACAGATCTGACCTTTTAGTATCTTAGATCAAAGCCATTATGATGGCATGATATTGCTGTAATATGGATATACATGACACTTAAATATCTGCATATGTTATTATGTAATGTGAGATATTAGTAATATAATTGAGGGATGTTCTATATGACGCCTGCTATAGTGTGGAAATATGGTATTGTAATGATGACACCAAGGTTATTTAAGAGTTATTTCAAGGTAGAGGTCAAATAAACTTATTCTTCTTGGGTGGCTACCAAGGCTTCGCATTGTTACGAACTTGGGCAAAATAATGATTTTTGAAATTTTCTCTGAAAGAAAGTTCCTTTAAAAAAACATGTTCAGGTATGGATTATTAGATTATTCTAATCATTTTAAGTGGTTTTTGGGCTCAGTTGGTGATTTCGAAGACCATGTATAGAAATAAAAATATGTTTTTTTCTAAAAAACTTAGGGACAAAAACACGCTGGATTATACGCATATTTGTCATACTTTCAAATTAAAGAGCTTGAATGGTATGTTTAAATACAATATTAAAATGTTTTTTACTACTCCACTATTTATCCATGATAACAAATATTGCCTTTAAGTATATTATGCTAAAGCTATATCACCTCCACATTATTTTTGATTTTTAATTAGTTTTTTTTTTGTCTATAATAATGTTGATTGACTGGTCAAATTGACAATGTAATGGTGAATTTGGCGGCCATTTTGACCATACTCTGTAGCTCTAGATGGAATAATATTGCCCTAAAGTATATTAGAGTGAAGTAATATTACATACAGATTGTTTTTGATTTTTAATTGAGTGTTTTTTGTTCATAATAATGTTGATTGACTGGTAAAATTGACAATTTAAGGGTGAATTTGGCGGCCATTTTGAAAATACTCTGTAGCTCTAGTGCACACACATGAAAGCCGACAACCGGTCGGGGTTTTATTATAAGAGGTCCGAGAATACATCTAGCAAGGTTTTAGGTATGCACAGAAAAGTCGACACGAAAACCTTAAATAAGCTCTTTTCTGATTCCTGGCCAACTGACTAATTGGGATCAATTGATCAATGCATCATCATAGCCGACATTAATGATTAGAATAGTTGGCTTTTCTGTGAAACTCAATAGCCTTGACCTCTCATATTTTCATCGAGCTAGCTAATACACTGATGTTCTTTACATAAAAACATTTAAAACATTTAAAACGGCATCCGGTGACGTCACTGCGTTTCACATAGTGATGATGCATTGATCAAATGTTACTTCATTGTTCTATATAATAATGCCACATAATCAGATAATCATATCATATGATACCATATATTCTATTTTGTTGTACTGTTCTAATAGGGCCCTACTAGCAGGCTCAGTAGCCAAGCCCAAGCCAAGCCCAATGCGGGGCGTAACCCAGCAATCAAAAGACGTTTACTAAATATTGCTTCAATGATGGGTCATCGTCTACGACGTTGGCCCAACATTGAACCAATATTGGGTAAATGTCTCAATCATGTTTGCTGGGATGGTATAGGCCTAACTGTATATAAGACTATTTATCATGTTTATAGGCCTACACAAATCATTAGAACGACATTTCTCCAGTGTTTCGTGTTTTCCTGTATGTGCCCACCTTCTGCAGTTCTGGGCCAGATGGGATGAAATCATGGGTTTAATCAAATTGAGACGCTGGCCAACCTTCCCACTGCGCAAACGACGTTGTTGGGACGTTGAATCAACGTCATTGACGTTGATTCAACGTCGCAACAACGTCTTGTGCCCAGTGTGTTAAAACAACATTGACATTGTCATTGCGTCCCCCCTGGACATGAGAGGGTGTAGGCATATCTGCCACTTTAAAAAGTACACCCTTTCATATCCAAGGGGACATATTTTGTTCAGCGTACCGGGAGTGAACATTGTTGGCGGGGATGATATAAATATCTCAGCTGCATAACCGTGATAACAAATAGACTAGCCATGACAGATAAGGAAGGTGATGTTCATAAAAATACGAATCGTGCGCACGCTTATAGACGCTTGTTTTTCAAATTTGATAGATCTAATTTGAATCTGTTTATGTTTTATTCTTTTAATGTTGTATCTTCAATATTATCAATTTATAAGGCATATAAAGGCTATAAATGTTTATGATTGGGCCCATATTACTGTCATGAGAGCAGTTTACAGCTTGAGTATAGCCTACCTTCTTTCTGGGCATCCATGGCGTTACGCTGTTATTCCTTTACCGGCCACCTATCTCCATGTCATGACATGGTCATGGATGTCCACAATGTCTGGTGTAGGGTTATTCAGGCGACACCAGCCGTTATGTGTGCGCTCTATCAGTATGTCCCCTGTATGTACATAGTCTTTACTGTGACAAGGCGAGCAGCGCTCACAATATACAGCCACAGGAGGCGTGGTCTACACACAGACACGAGTGATTGACAGCTGACACAGACACATTCACCAGGTGCTTCCCCAGTCAGCATCACAGAAACATTCACCAGGTGTCCCCACAGTCAGCATCACACTCAGAAGAGCCAAAGCTCGTTTAGTGTTGGTACAGTGTTGTAGACGATGGCCCAGCATTAAACCGGCGCTGGTTTATCGTTTTTGTTTGCTTGAACCCACGTTCGCATGTGTACTGTGACACGCTAAAAACCCTTCCTATAACAAATTATCGCAAAAATGGATAAAGATATGAGATAGGCCTGTTGAGGTTAGGAGGTCGGGGTGTGACAGACTCTGGAAGTCCATCATCCCCAGTCGTTCACTAACTCCCAAACTTGCTCTTGGATCTCGTGCTGGCTGGTAACAGGAAGAATCAAATATAATAATCAGCATAATGTTCACTTGTCCCTTTATTGTAGATAGATCAGATAACGCTATGCATAGCTCACAGCGCTCGGGGAATGACGATCGAGCCAACAGTGCTGCTGGCTCGCTTGACGCGTCTGCTCGGGTTGGCTGTCGGGGACGAAATGAACGAGAAAGGCGGGAAGCCAGCTCATGGGGTTATTCCTGGCGCGAGTTGGACTAGTCAGTCCGTCAGTCCTAATGACGCCAGGTTCACTCGGCCCTACTGAGGTCGGCCGTGATCGAGATGTTCCAACGCCACAATATCCCTGTGCCAAGTGACTACGTATAATGATAACTTACTGATTGTGGATGCAGTAACATCTAGGGATCCGATTATTGTACCGGCTGATCAACAAAACCGTCTGAGCTATGCCAAATGATACAATTTTTCATACTCAAACAATTCAGCAATTCAACACAAGCAAATAAAGTCGTTATTTGTAGAAAAATACAACGTGGGTATTTAGCGGACCGCTGCGAGTGCAACAATTTCCATCTTCTTCAAGTCCAATTAACCCTATATTTTGTAGTAAATGTCACTATTAAAGTAGCGCGGTCTTGCTGTCGACCCATTGTGCCTCGTCTAACTGAATTATCTTATTTGATCAATACATTCCAAGAAATTAACTTATTTAATTTACATACCACATAATTTAATTATGCCGGAGAAACTCATATGTACAAGTTAATTATTACGATGCGTGCGGCTGGTCCCGCCGTATATATCATTAGACGTTATAACCACATAAACCAGCTGCACGATTTGAGGTAACAATTTTATCCGCATTTGCTTTATCATTTTCGAAAGTACTAGTACTGCTTTGAACGTCTGTTCGTGAGGTCTGTGTTTTTGTATCAGTAGTGTCTTCTGTCAAATGCAATGGTACTCGCGAATACGTTGGATGACTCCCATCCTCCCCGTTAGCGTGAGAAGTTATGTTCGTCCTAGTATGCGGCTCTTTAAAAAGTGTTGGCAGGTTGGGCAACAGTGCTCCGGTCGTACTTGACCATGGATCAATTGCTGGACCTGATCCAGCTCCAAGCATCGGAGACTGTGTATCAGTTGTCCTACCTGAGCCCACTCCAGTTTTTGAAGGCTGCAAAGTAATCATGCTACGTGATTGTGCTCGGGCCGCACGAGGCTTATGAGCGATCACATAGGGCTTATTAGCCTTGGGTGGTGACCTGGGTTGATTTGATGCTATTGTGGGGTACCTGGCTCAGGCTCACGCTCGATATGTGCTGGTTAGACACGGTCTGCAGTGACGAATTCAACATTGCCTTTCTGCAGGATTTTGAACAGTCGACCACTCCTTGATATGCCCTTGTAAGGTCCATCGTAGGGAGTGGTGGTGCAATTGCGATACGTCGCAAAAATACATGTGAACATGTTTTGAGTTCTTCGAATTGGAAATTGTCTTTTTGTGATGTGTCGTGTGAGGGAAATAACCGGATGCGCGACATGGCTGTGAGTCAACTGTATAATTGTCTGTAAATTCACCTGGTAACCTAAGTGTCGTGCCGTAAACTATCTTTGCGGCCAAGCTGCCTAAAACTTCTTTAACGGCAGATCGGATGCCGAGGAATACTGCTGGCAATATAGTTTTCCACAAGTTCAGTGAGTCATGAGCCATATTGGCGGCCTTTAGTAGTGACGGTGAAAACGTTGGATCATGCCATTTGACTGAGGGTGGTAGCTCGTTGTACGATTTCTGATAATGCCAAAATGATTACACAAATTGTCCCTGGACTCCTCTATCCGTAGTGATGGTGGCAGGAGTCTCGAAACGAGCTAGCCACCCGCTGAAGAAAGCATCGGCGACGGTTTCTGATTTAATATCCACCAGAGGTAGGCCTATGGCATCGGGCCAACGCGTGAACTGATCCACGCGAGTCAGCAAATATTTGAAACCTTCTGAGTATGGCAAAAGGCCAACTATGTCTTTATGTACGTGGTCGAAGCTCTCCATGGGTTCAGTAAACTTAGCGAAAACAGGTATGTTGTGGCGTGAGACCTTACCGGTCTGACAACCTTTGCATTTTTGACACCATCTTTATTCATGCCGTGCCATATGGAGCGTATATTAATGAGAGGTTTCGTAGCCCTATTGGAGGGATGGTCCAAGCCATGTAAGCCCGTAAAAACCTTTCTGCGAAATTTAGGTGTGACGTACGGTCTGATATGTCCTATCGACACCTCGCACCATACCAGAATATTGTCAAAGGTTTTGATCAACTTAAAATCTAACGTATTAGACGGTGAATGTCTTAACTGCGTGAATTCAGCGTCGACGGCCTGATCTGCATTTAATTCTTTGTAATTAATCACTTAATTAAGCACTGCCAATAGCTGACACGCACAGCCGCGAAAATGCGCCGGCTACGAACTTTGTTTCACCTTTCACGTATTTGATATCTGTTGTAAACTCTGCGATATAGGCCATGTGCCCTTTTTGGCGAAGCGACGGGTGCTCGGTTGTTGAACTCTAAGGCTTGTGAACAGTATTGAAGAAAAAATCGTAGCCTTCTATATTATGTCTACCATGTCTCACTGTAGCATAAACTGCTAGGAGATCTCGGTCGAAAGCACTATGACGTGCTGTAGATAATTTCTTACTAAAGTAAGACAGAGGTTGCCAAATGTTATCAACACACTCTTGCAATACGCCCCCGATAGCAAAATCACTAGCGTCGCATGTGACGTTCAATGGTGCCAAAGTGTTCGGATGAACCAGCAGGATCGTGTTAGCAAGCATTTGTTTAGACGCGACAAAAGCTGAATTTGCACTTTCAGTCCAGCTTAACCTAATCTGTCCTTCGTTGGCAGCTGTCAGTAGTGTATTCAGAGGCGTTAATTCTGCCACACAATGAGGTATAAATCTGTAGTAATAATTGACCATGCCCAAATATCTACACAACACCCGTTGTTTCTCCGGTTTCATGAAATTCTCAACCGCGTCTACTGCAGTGGGCATGGGGGAAATGCCTTCCGAACAAATGTGATGTCCTAAGAAAGAAAATTCTGATGGGCCAAACTGGCATTTTCCAAGCCCGATAATTATCCCGTATTCGGGAAGACGGGTGAATAAAATGATTCTTGTGCCTGGCATGGTCTGGATTTGTGACAAGCAAGTCATCTAGGTAAGCAAAAAAAAATTCAGACCGTGTGCTACGTGGTCGATGAACCGATGAAATGATTGACTCCAATTACGCAAACCGAAAGGAGTTCTAGTAAAATTGAAAAAGCCAAAGGGCGTCGTCATGCCGGTTCTGTGGACGTCTGATAGCTCAACCGGATTTTGAAAATATGCCTGTAATAAATCATATTATGAAAAAAATTTGACCCCACCGAGGCGCTGTGTGAAACCTTGTATATGAAGAATAGGGTATCTGTCAGGCACAGTCTGCACAATTAAACTTCCATAGTCGCCACATGGCCTCCAATTTCCATTCTTTTTTGGGACTACATATGTACCGGCGTTTTATATCATGCTTTATCAAGTGCTGGGTCAAATATCTTTCGGTTTTGAGAATCTTCCCACACGTGGCACATTTGAAGACGTCTTGTTTTTTTGTGAGCAGATCTCTCTTCTCTGTGTACTTTTCGATGCATATAAGCACTCGAGGCATGGCTGAACTCTTTGTTGCAGACTCCGCAACTGTATTCAACTGTTTTAATGTTTTGTGGGTGACCAAAGCACCTGCTTCTTGAAAGCCTTGATCACAATCGTCACAACTAAACTTAAACGATCTTACATGCGACTTCGTGTGGCGGCTCAATCCCCACGAACTCATGCAAGGTTTACCACAGATAGCACAGTCTCCATATGGTCTACGCTCGTGGATTGCACGTTTATGGCGCAGAACTTCAAACTCGGATGTATACAGTCTCTGACATAAAGTGCACCGAAGCATTTTTTTGAAAAAAAATAACATTAATGGATATGTGTCTGTGTGACCCAACACGCGAAAAAGGGCCGAGAGCTTGAAATAATTAATGTAGTTATGTAATAATTTAAATTTTACATCACATCATAGATAGTTTTAACAAAAAACGCTGGGTGTACCTTCCTGTATGACGGGTCACATACTTAAATAGGTTCTATGAATATTTCTGAATAAACGAAATTAAATACTTACATAAAGTGTCGAAATTATATGGCATGTGGCTAGAACCAAGGTGTTAACAGCACGCTTCCCATTGACAAAATGAACGAGCACGTGAGTTCAAATATATAGGCCATGTATTGTATACTTAAAGGCCCATAACCAGGCAGAAATCATCAAAAAATTTGTGATTTTATTTTGGCTCATTAATATGACCATATGATGTAAACATGTCCATAGACTAGAACTGCATTTTTTGATATGTTTGCTGCGCATTTACCAGTTGGACTAGATATAGAGACGAAACTCCTCATTTCTAATTATCACCAACCATGTCAAAATACAGGAGTTTCGTCTCTATATCTAGTCTAACTAGTAAATGGGCAGTACACAAATTAAAAAAAGTATGCAGTTCTGGTCTATGGACATGTTTACATGATATGGTCATATTAATAAGCCAAAATAAAATCACCAATTTCTTGGTGATTTTAGCGTGGGTATGGGCCTTTAAAATATCCGATCCGCATTCCAGGCTACATTACACTGGCGATATCGCGAACAATAAGGTGCTCGAGTGACTGGTAAACACAATGTGACGATTCATGAATGTCCCAGCGCTAAACGAAAGCATACAGCCAGCAAGATATAAGTTCATTGCACCACATGACCTTGTTGGTGATACAACTTTACATTAGGTGTGCGTACAGTGCATGTTTTGGTACTTTAGAGAAATAATATACTGTCGCTAGACACACAAACTTACAAGCAATTGATTAACATCAAAATGGTTTGAATAACAATTATCTGGGTTAAAATAGAAGCCTAAACAATTTTTTAACGTTCCAGACCGACAATTTCGACAAAATATCGTCCACTTGGCCGGTGTGTGGACCAGCTGGCGGCAAAACGCTGTAATATTCCTAAGATAATTCCGCACCTTATGGAAAAAACCGTTTGGAAATCGCTGCATTATTGGTTGAGTAATTCATCTTTGAAGCGTGAAATTTGTTGTTGAAGCGGCACCACCTCTACACTTTTTTCGGCCTCGTATTCTACCCCCTAATTTAAATAACAACTGAATGACGGCGGTGATTAGCCGATCTCGTCATGTGACAGGCTGAGCCACTCTTCGATTGGTCGGGGGTAGACTACAAGACTTTTTTCTTTTTCCTTACAGTTCTCCACTTCTACACTCGGAATGCTTGCTCGTTCACCCGGGTTGAATAAACACGTGCGAATTTCTCCAGATATGGTTCTGTTTATTCAAACGAAAATAGGATACATCTTGTATCATGAAGTAAAAACATTCAACTTTAAAATAATAAGAGGAATTAATTGTACAGATCATGGCTTAGTATTTTCGTATAAAGGAAGTCAGACTTATAGACTTATAGAAGTCAGACTTATTGTGATAAACGTGTTCCATGGACAATGATAATACCATCCGACAAGTCATATACACATCTCACGATCAAAAGTTATATACATTATGACCTTTCAATTTTCTACAGCAGTGCGCATATAACCTGGATGATTGGTCTTCTTCGTATTAAAGTGTTGAAACCACCAAATATTGCAGTGATATTTACACGACACAGTACACAATCACTCCAATATTATCTTGTTACAGAGCACAGTAGGCTGATATATTTGAATGTATCTGTCGGTCTAGTAAATGGTAGTATGATTTTACGTGATGGTCCAGGCCGCCTTTTGCGAGTCATGTACAAGCTTGGAAATACAAATTCACCCAGTTATATAAAACGCCGAACATCAGAATTTTTGGCATTTCTAGAAATCATCATGCCATATAATTATAGTACAGTTTCAAAAATACGATTAGCTATGAACAACAGTGCAGACAAAGTACCAAATTGATTTCACAAAGAAAGGATATACATTCCAGCATCATCCGTATACAACAGGAATGGGGTTTGTTCAGGAACTATTATAGCAAACCTTGCTTACACACATTTGTATCATTATTTGTGAAGCAGTTCGTCTTTAATGGGCCCAACAAATTGACTTATGCTTCATCATCACTATGTGAGTATGGTGGACTCCACGTGAAATTTAATTTAAATTAAAAGGAGTTGATGTTTGTGAAAATATAAGCTACACAGACATCCACTCGTCCAATAATAAACTATACGTTATCTTTGTTTGGTTTTATGGATATTCACATGGATATATATTGGCAAATGGTTTCACTTCTGAATGTGGAACTCTCAATCTAGAACTTTATCCTGATCAACAAATTTATCAACCTGATTTTACCTTAACGTTTCTTCCCTCTCCTGAGTGTTATTTTGTGGCGTGTCCACCAGTTCAGACGGATACACAGAGATCCTGTATTATTCAGTTTGGTCCACCATCTGTTGGAACGACACCATTGGAAATAACAACACGAGATACAATTCAACCTTCTCATGCATGTTTTACCGATAATAATGCTTGAAATATATCTCATACACTAAACACAAGGTATACAAAGAACTGGCCTTTTGGTTTAAATAATAGTACAATCATGTTTCAGGAGAAATATAATACACCACATACTCAAAATATAATTCTTGCATTTTGCCACGCTGAATTTATCGTTGCTTTGTAAAACAAAATCACCATTGAAGCAACTCCCTGTTCTTGTGAATATATCAGAGTGTCAGAAAGTTAACAACAAGTATCAAAATTACGTGGCAAATCACATCCCTGCACTGTCAGACAAATGCATAGCGTATCCATTTAGCATCCCAAGCAAAGATGACGACAAAACGACAACAAATAATTAGCAAGATTAGTTCTGCAAAGGTAGCGGCCGTATAACTACTAGACATGACGTTCAATGTTGAATATAAATCATGCCCCGTCAAATGCAGAAATATCAGATACACTGTATTTGTGGGAAGCAGAGATCGCACGACTATCTTGAAATATGCATCAAAAGTTGGTTACCCGATATTTACAGGTTACTATCATATGGGGTTTCGTGTTCTAATTGCGGTAACAAGAAATGACTGCACAGAAGAAGCATGTATCCTGACGATGTTAATCCGTAAACCAGGCACGGTCATAGGTACTCCTATTTACATACCCCCAGGTTCTTGGGGGGCATTCCAGCTGCATGCCAAAAGGTAAGCTAAATATAATTGTACCTGTTAACGTTTTTAACAGTAAACCCGATTACCTTATAGGTTATACATTTTATCTTAAAGTTATCATTTCATTTAAAATGTGAAATATTACACCTGAAGGCATAGTGTGGTCTAAGATAATGTTCTGAGCTAGATGGATTGTGAAGAACATTACATTTGCAAGTGTTACATTAAAAAAATTGCCAAACATGAATAATAATTTGAATGCATTCCTTGCACGAATTGGTTTATCTGATAGTCTAGATGACTTTTTTATCCCCATGATTTTTTTTATCTACCCCTTTTATAATATATAAATCTGTCCTGTAAAAAGGTCGATAAGTCCATAAAAAACATGGATAGCTGGTGGCCAGTAATAGATCAATAAAATTACAACTAAAAGTCAAATCAGTCAAATAAGTGTAGCATATCTAGAAATATCGTCATCTTAAAATGGGACATGTCATTTTAATATGGAGGGTGTTTAACGTTTTTAATCATATTATATAAATTACAGGCGATGAAAGTTTGTTTATCTTGCTCCCAACATTGTGACATGATAGTTTCACGCCTCCAGGTGCAATATTCAATCCAAACATTTTATGTGACAATATAGCTTTAAAATGTTATCTATGTTTATCCATTTAAAACTAAAATGTATCACCCAATCACTAGCTTAGAATGAATTGAAGGAAAACAAATGATATACTTAGTATTCAAAAGAATGATCCATAATTGGTCAGGTTCTGAGTATTAACCTGCTGCACATGACTATATTCGTTTTTAATCTGTTTATTAACCGATTAAACCACTGTTGTTGGAAATTATTAACAGGGCGTCATCGTGGACAGCAGCTCAGCTACATTGTAAGTCACTTAACATGACCTTTTTCCAATATGATAAAGCTATGACGGACTTCAACATTCGAGAGCTTTACTACAATTTAGCACGGGATTTCAGTAAAATAATGTTTCCAGGTCCAACACAAAATGAAGAGGTTTATATAAATAATCAGGTCTCTTAGATTAATATTTGCTCCTATGTTTCGGGTGTCATTATTCAATTGGTCGAATAAAATAACAAAATCATCAAATTTACATCAAGCTTGATAGATTTTAGTCCCAATTTGTTTTAGGATTGTCAATATTATATATTCAGGATGTTTAACTGTATCAAGCTCGTTTTCGCTTGTACGTGTTTCTACTTCGTCGTGCAAAACCTGATTTAGTGAGTTTACTCGACAAATCTTTATCAAAGTGATCAGACATTTAATTATTAGAAAAATATTATATTCCACAAGTAATTGTCAGTGCAACTGATTAAACACGTGTGTGTAAACATTTGTGTAAATAGTTGTACGCAAAATAAGTGAATTTAAAGGATGAGGTTTAATATCAATAATTGCATTACATTAATGAAAAACGATTGGACCAAGAGCAGTGTGTGACCCACATCTAAATGTGAGTGTATTTTATATTTTAGGGTCATTTTACTCATTGGGAAGATACATCTTTTGTATTTGACACCAATTGAAATGACCCAGCACAACATCACTTCATCCAGCGCCTGTCACACATCTATAGAGATGGGTTGTATGGAACTATAAAAACTCCACAATCACACCAGTAAACAGCCAGTCTACTCCCTACTCTAAAATTATACGGCAGCAATAATGGACGCCAGAAGGTCAAACTATCATTGAGTCATAGAAAGTGGTTAAATTTTACTCACTTTGGAACTGAGGGTGAAACGATTGCGACGTTTCGATATGCCTCCAGCAGATCTTGATCACGCAATGATCAGGGTGGGTGATTCGGCTCAGGTGGTGGTTGTCGCGGAATGATCTGACCATAGATGGGTGGTCTCTGTTCATGGAAGGGGCTCTCTGCTTGACGTGGATGGCCTCCTTCACCTTGCGTTTCAACCAGTCCTGTTCTCTGTCTAGTACTCTCAAATTATCCATGGAGACACTGTGACCGGTGGCATTACAGTGGACTCCTACCCCAGTCGGTTGATCCAGCTTACAATGTTCCTTGAATCGAACGCTGAGGGATCTCTTCGTCTCCTCAATGTAGGTGTGGAGGGTGTCGTCGTCACACGTGATGTGGTAGATGGTGCCGCACAATTTCTCCTTGGTGGTTTTGTCCTCGGGGTGTACGAGCATTGAGCGGATGGTGTTGCTAGGCTTATGGAACAGGTATACTCCTGAGCCGAATCACCCACCCTGATCATTGCGTGATCAAGATCTGCTGGAGGCAGATCGAAACATTGCAATCGTTTCACCCTCAGTTTCAAAGTGAGTAAAATTTAACCACTTTCTATATGAATCTTGGAACCATGAATAACATATTCTTTACTATCCTTGAGTCCCTATTCCCTGTGATTTGAAGTATCGTGTATTATACTTTTGCCAACCTCTTCATAAACGAGGTACACATCGTACACAGATTCACCCGCCAAATTTCACCTGTGATGACAATTGGCTTTTACCTATACAATCTAAAACATGTTTATTGATGCTGGGCAATAATAGCAGTAAAATATCATACCATGATAGTCAACATATATGTTCCTTATACAATGCTGCAGTATTTGAAGTTAATGTGTAGGATCGCGTTGACACAGTAGATAAATATTTGAAAGGGCATCTGTTGTACGGGGTTGAAGGATACAGAACAGGTTTTGTAAAGCCAATAGATATATTATATTTGATAAACATTTCAATAAAATTAAAAATGCGACAACTGTTAATATTGAAAACATGTTATTTGGAAGGCGGCTGTCAAGGATACCATATCAGTCAATGATACCTTATAGTATCTTTCAGGTTGATGATGAAATATCTAGTCCACGAGATCATATGACATTTTTTGCTAATTTTAATCAAACTTGTTCGGTTGTTGAATATACTACAATGAGCTACGCATAACTATGCCAATGTATCATACCCAGGAAGTGAGTGGGAGTTAAAATGCCGACCTTGCCCAGAAAGAATAAAAGTATCATGTACAATATGTGAGAAACCTGCTGAACTATATGTAGTGAGATGTCAAAGTAATCACTTCGAATGTAGAGATAAAACTTGTGTGTTGTTTATTTATAAATGTGATCATATTGGTGATTGTTTGGATCACAGTGATGAAGCAGGTTGTATTTATGGCCTGACCAGCACATTAACAGATCAGCTTGTACACTTACCTTGTGTGCAGAGTGGTATTTGTAACGCGGTGAAACAAGTATCGGTACCTGTACATGCAATCTGTGATGGCTTATATAACAATAACACTTTTTTACAAGAAAATGTAAGCAAAACATTCAATTTTCAAAAAATGGTAACAACTCCAAAGGCCCCGAAAAAATGAATTACAAGGAGAGTTCTCCTATCAAGCTGACCAACTGTCCAAGCTATATTGGCAAGAAAAAGCTTTTTGTAGTAAATTAAAAAAATAATACATTTTCTGCTAAATTAAATAGCACAGATGAGTATAACATATTCCTTCACGCAAGGTTACCAACTCAAAATACCATATTAAAATATGCATGTATCTTTAGCGAAACAAGCGGGAGATGTTATTCACAAACATGTATAACAGCTTGCAAATTCATATCCTGTCCTGGTATGTTTAATGCGAGGATCATTTTTGTATTCTTCTATCTTCTGTTTGTGATAAAAGATTTAGGCTTGGTGAAGACGAAGCAATCTGCAATACATTGACCTGCTCTGGGTCACTTAAATGTCGGTGAGAAAATAGATGTATATCTACAGATGAAATATGTGACAGAAATGTCAAATGTCTGTATTCGATGGATGATGAGATGGGATGTGATACGTGTCCTGATAATTGTGAATGTAGGGGATATGCGGCATCATGCTACCCATACAATACTGATTTTATTATACAGAATGACGAGATATTATACACAAAAGGACTAGTAATAAAGGGGATTCACAATGTCCTGATTACTAAATATCTAAAATCCATTGGTTTACTTTTTCTAAATATGTCATTTTGTGGACTCAGCAAAATAGATGATTTACGCAATGTGTATTTTATACTTTTTGCTGATTTTAGTCATAATCAATTTACAGATACTGATTTTATCGAATCTGCAACATTTAAGAGAGTTTTGTTTTTAGATTCAGATTCAGATTCATTTATTTGATCAAAGAGAGTAAGTACATAGTAATATAAAAAAAAAGTTGTATATATTTTTGATGATCAGGAGACCTCCACTAAGACCAAGCAATGGTCGCTAGCGTGGAGGCCAGGTTTATTCAATATTTCAAGTACATATTAATAAAGGTGATGTCAACTCCCTGCCTGTCACCTCAGTACTAAGATAGCTCGAAAACCAACGCGACAGACAGGGAGCTATCATCAGACAATATAAACCAATATTGTGAATAGAAAAACTATTATATAATAGTAGGCCTAAGTAGCATGAAAATTTATTATTAAAAAAATGACTAATACATTTGAGAATTCAGTTGCAATAAATACTAGAACTTAACGGGTAAATTAGAATCCTTCAAAAATTAACACTCTATCAGACTGTAGGGTATAGGCAATATGATAATTAAAAAGACGGAAAATTTGTTGTAATACACAAACATATATTATTGCATTGCGCTACAAACATAGCACCGAGGAATATGACAAATACTGTCGTAGCTATTTAATATTGATGATTTTGCATAAGTGATGATGTAGTATCCTGACTTCGTTCAGTTAAGGTGGCAGTTATCCCCGGCTTCTCGGACGCGGGAGGTTGTGGACGACCTCCTCGTTTCCGTACCTTGGTGACGGGTGCACACAATTGCAACCCGTGCGGCTTTGGTATTTTTCCCGCACTTCAGGCGTTACACTCGGCGACTACGGACGTGCCGTAGTTCGCTCTCGCTAAGTCAGATAGGACGTGCCGTGCGCGGAGGTTGTGCTTTGTTGTTGCCAAATGTCAAACGAATAAACATGACAAGTGGAGAAAGAGTTTTATGATTTGTTTGGAACCGTCGACTCGACGGGGAAGGAAGTTTGAGTTGAAATGGTGAAGATCGGGCAGATTCCCTCGTCCGCCATTGTGACCCCACACTAGAGGCTCCGACGGTCACTTACAGGTACTTTCGGCGCGAGGGGCTCCCCATCCCACCATAATGACACCTTGCAAAGTGTGAGTAAAAAACTTTTCCTTTATATTTGTTGGGCAGTTATTGATTGCATCGGGTATATTATATAATAAGCACTGTCTAGCAAATTCATGTTTTATACGACATTTATATAGATCTTGATTCCTTGTATTATAATTATGTTCACTTGTTCTAAACTGGAGATTCAGAAAGAATGTGGGCAAAGTGTGTTTTAAGTATTTGTAGTATAATTTAAATTGCTGTATTTTGAAAATATCCTCTGCTTTTAAAATATGCAAATTTTCAAATAGTGGATCAGTATGGGCAAACATTATGCTTTTTGTTTTAATTCGAATACATTTCTTTTGCAAGTTTGTTAGTTTGGATGGCTGGTGTCCCCAAACTATGAGCGGATAATTTATGTGTGGTAATAACAGTGAGTTGTAAAGCGTGATTAAAATATTTAAGGGTATATGATTTTTCAATCTTGTGATGCGTGATGTTTTCAGGACAATGTGGTCTATGTGATCATTCCATTTCAATTGCTTATTGATAATTAAACCTAATAAATTAAAGTTTTTGACCCATTCAATAACGTTATTGTCTATTTTTATTAATGGTATAGGTGTTTGTTTTCTTGCCGAACGAAAGACAATAAATTTGGATTTGGAAATATTTAGAGAAAGTTTGTTTACTTTAAATCATATTGAGAGTTTTGCTAGTTCTGCATTCATAATATCTGTATTATAAATAGCATTCTTCGTTATTAGAGTCGTGTCGTCTGCAAAAAGGATAAAATGAAAGAGATTGGAAGATTTATGTATATCATTCATATAAATTAAGAATAGTAAAGGCCCCAAAATAGAACCTTGAGGTACCCCAGTAGTTATTTTTAAGAAATTTGAATCGGTATTATCATATTGTACATATTGTTGTCTATTTGTTAAATAACATTTTAATAAATTTATAGAATCACCTGTTAGTCCATAGCATTTTAATTTGTATAGTAATATATCATGGTCTAAGGTGTCGAATGCTTTGGATAAATCAATGAATATAGCTAGAGGTACTTCGTCTTTATCCATTTTAGATAACAGCCTGTTTACTAGTTCTAGGGAGACCAATTCCGTGGAATGACCCTTCCGAAAACCATATTGACTCTCGTAATATAAATTTGAATCTTCAAAATATTTGTATAGTTGTTGATAAATTACTTTTTCAAAAAGTTTGGATATAAAAGGTAATAGAGAAATGGGCCTGTAATTCTAAAATATAGATTTATCTCCCTTTTTGAATAATGATATAACTTTTGCTATTTTTAATTTGTCAGGGAATATACCCGTTGTTAGCATTTGATTAACAATGAGTGTTATTGGTTTAACTAGGTTTAGTTTATTAGATTTAAGTAAGGTGTTTGATAACCCATCACATCCTGTACTATTTTTGCTATCTAAATCGTCTATCAGTTTGCTAACTAAATCTTCTTCTATGAGTTTAAAGGTAAAATTGTTATCATTTTGATTTAATAAAAAGTTTTTAAATTATTTCTAGACGGGACACAAATTTCTTTTGCCAGATTTGGACCGATATTTGTTAAGAAAAAGTTGAATTTATTCGCAATACTAGCCGTACCTGTAACTACGGTATTGTCAATTTTGAAAAATTCAGATGAATTTACTTTTTTTCTTTTCTTGCATAACATTTCATTTATAGCTGACCAGCTTTTTTAAGGTTACCTTTTGCCTTTTAAAAATTTGTAGTTCAATACATTTTTTTGGCCAATCTAACCGATTTTTTTAGTATGATATTATAATTTCGTAAATTTGTTTCTATTGTATTGTAATGAGGAGATTCATGTGGTGTTCTCCTAAGCATGCCAAGTGCCAAGTGTATTTTATTTTTTAATTTGATTGACTTTAAAATACCTGTTGTAATCCATGGCGTACTCTTGTGTTTGTATTTATTAGATTTTTTTTTTTATTTGGAAAATGTTTTTGTTTCAGTGCACATATTAAGTCGTGTAATACATCATAATTATTGTTGGGATTGGATTCCAAATTCACATCAAGTAATTCCATAATATTGGAGCTTGAAAGTTCTTCTTTAAAATTCTGGATAGCAATGGGCGTTTGTTTATTGATTGTTATTTATGTGGGATAATGTTGACCGTTCTTAGATTTAATGACATGAAATATGGTTGGTGATCTGAAAATATATCTACAAGAATGCCAGACTTAGATTTTAAAGATATATCTGATAATTTGCAAAGAAAATTGTCGATAAGTGTACCTGTCCTATGTGAAAATCGTGTAGGCAAAGTAATTTCAGGCAAAAAGCCAGTAGTAGTAAAAGAATTATAAAAAGCTAATACTTTATCTTTAGTCTTTATGTCTAGTAAATTAATGTTGAAATCGCCAGCTATAATGACTTCAGAGTGGGATTGTTCCGATTGAGCTAATATGGGGGACAATTCATCAATAAATGTTTTGTGATTGGTGGATGTTTCTCTAGGAAGTCGGTAGACATTCCCCAAGATTACTTTTCTAGAGAGCATATTGCTAGTTATTTCAATAACTTGACATTCCCATAAAGTTGAGATTTCCGGACATTTTATGATATTATAGTTAAAGTTGTCATTTAAATATATAACGAGACCTCCTCTTTGACTACAAGTTTTGCCTCGATATATGCAGTTATAGCCATTTAAATTAAATAATGATATATCATCGTGCTCATTTAACCATGTTTCCTGAATGCATATTGCACTCAGAGGTGGACAACATAGTGTTACCTCATTTATAAAAAAATCAATTTCATCAAATTTTGTTCTAAGGCTTGCAACAATAATACTTAATACTGTAAATGATTTGTCATTATCTTGTAGAAAAGTTAAGAAAGATTTGTGGTCATAGTAAGGAGAGTGTTTATCAAAATTCAAGGTAGAATTATCAAATTCTTCTTCACTGTTATGATTTTGTAATAAATCAGTCAATGTATTATTATTTTCGCCTTCTATATATTGAAAGGGTTCGCTATCCATGTAAAATGTGGGTAAACGTTATACTAACGTCAAATATAACAAGAGTAATAATGTGTAGGCCTACCACAAAGTTTAAATATATACATTTATAAATGGTCATGAATCTGCATAATAACAGGGTGCAAAGAAAATGGGAATAGTGCAGACAAAATGAAAATGCCGACATGACTGTACAGCAAAAATTGTCGTGGTTGTCACATGTTGTGTGTGACGTGTTGATATGTTGTGACATTTAGACAGGAAAGAGTGGGGAGATGTACAATTCCAGATGATATGATCTGTCGAGCCGAAGTTGTTCAGATGCCGGTCCATCGTCTTTTACGTTAGACCAATATCAAAGCACCATCACTTCAACGGCCCGTATTTCATACATAAAAAAATATCCTTCACTAGACACCAGACGCCAATCAGTGCCGGTCCAAATCTGGTCCACCGTCTACGACGTTGGACCAACGCTAAAACAGCACTGACCCAACGTCTGAGTCTGCAGGAATATAACTAACTGTGATGTTTAAATTTACATAATAATATTACCATGTATACATATATTCACCACTTCCAGTATGACCATATATTAACATAAAAACGAGGTGTCGTTTTCGATGTCGGCCCATATTTGTGAAGCTATTGGTATGACTGTGTGATTGATAATTCACAACATAGACATACACATGTGACACCAAAACAAAGTCTTTTTGATTCGGCGTCACGATTAAAGCACATTTCAGTTATCATGGTTATAGCAAATTCGCAATATGTAACATTATTTGATGTTTATATTGATATGTCAATATGACCAGATATACTCAAACATGTAAATACATATATATGTACATACACGCATAAATATAGCTAAACATAGAAACATATAAACATACGAATATATCCACACATACATGTATACGAACATGCTAGTTTGATACTTTATTACACATGTAATGTGTTAAAAATAGTGTCAGTAATGACAACATCAAATGGAATAAACATTATGGAGCAGTACAACACCTGATAAAAATGAGTAAATAAGAGTGATAATATTTGTTATGGCGTAATTGAATGTAGGCAACCATGTGTGACCAGATAATAAAGTACACTCAGTATAAAGTTCATAATAATTCGGGTGTAAATGAAAATTAAGTAAACATACCTTTTTAAAAATAAGAATTACCGAAAGTAACGGCTACGGAGTCATTTGGTAAGACTGTAGCCTGGTTTCCAGCACCTGATGTGCTGGCCTGCTGCACAGGTTGAGCAATAGTTTGTGTCTGTTGGGGAGATGGAGCAGTATTAGCTAATGGTGTGGATGTATGAAGTGGATCTCCAGGAACTGTTGTATTGGCTAACTTTCTTAGTCTGTCCTCTAGCGGAAGGTCTTTAGGTCATTTTACATGGATAGCGAACCCTTTCAATATATAGAAGGCGAAAATAATAATACATTGACTGATTTATTACAAAATCATAACAGTGAAGAAGAATTTGATAATTCTACCTTGAATTTTGATAAACACTCTCCTTACTATGACCACAAATCTTTCTTAACTTTTCTACAAGATAATGACAAATCATTTACAGTATTAAGTATTATTGTTGCAAGCCTTAGAACAAAATTTGATGAAATTGAATTTTTTATAAATGAGGTAACACTATGTTGTCCACCTCTGAGTGCAATATGCATTCAGGAAACATGGTTAAATGAGCACGATGATATATCATTATTTAATTTAAATGGCTATAACTGCATATATCGAGGCAAAACTTGTAGTCAAAGAGGAGGTCTCGTTATATATTTAAATGCTGTGTCTGGAGTTGTTTTTGATTTGGCTGGATTTGCTGTTGTTGCTGCTGATAAGGTTGCTGTGATTGAGACGGTTGTGGTGACAGGTTTTGTTGAGTTTGTTGCGGTGCTACCTGCTGTTGTTGTTATTGGGGCTGTTGATGCTGCTGCTGTTGCTGTCGCTGCTGCTGCTGCTGCTGCTGCTGCTACTGTTGTTGTTGCTGTTGTTGTTGCTGCTGTTGCTGTCGCTGCTGCTGTTGCTGCTGCTGTTGTTGTTGCTGCTGCTGCTGTTGGTGATGTTGCTGCTGCTGTTGTTGTTGCTGAAACTGTTGCTGCTGCTGTTGTTGTGGTAGTTGTTGTTGCTGCTGTTGCTGCGGTTGTATGGATCTGGGATCATTCTGTTGCATTAGTTTATTTTGTACAAAGAGAGGTCGGACAGATCCAGTGTTTGGACCAGTAGGACCAAAGGTTGGAGCACGAGGTGGTGGATATCGTGAGAAGCGAGGTCTATAACCGCCAGGATGACGTGACATACGTGGTCCCTGAGTGGAGGAACCCCCTCGTGTCTGGTTGTAGAAAAAACCTTTACCATTAGTTTGGTTGTTGCCTGTCCTTTTAGAACATGACATCGCATCTTCTATTGTTTGAGAGATATTAATTTTAAATTTCTATCCAGTTTTTAGTAGGCACCAGACACAGCCTTTAAATGACCATGACGTTTCCACCCTTTCATCATTACGAACTCGATTTAAAAGTTGTTTATTTTTCAGTGTCAGGTCGTCATGTATGGAAACGGTTCTGCCCTTAATTAAGACCTTTTCTGGCCATGATCACCCTGTCTTTGTCACTGTTTCTCAAGAATTTCACAATTATAGGAGGAATGGGGGGGTCTATCTTGATATTGTCTCATAGGTAGGCCTAATGGGTGTGCTGCCACAATTTCTGAGGGTTGAAGATTTATATTTAGTCCGTTGAAATGTTGGATCACTGCTTTTATTGGGTCTGTGTGTTCTGCTAATGCGTACCCGTAAATACGGACAGAACTATTACGGCCGTACTGTTCTAAGTCATTGATTTGATTATCCACTGTTGTTATATTTGTATTCATGAAATTTATTTGATCTTTATGGTATTGTCACGTTCAAGGCTGGCCGTCTTCAGAGTTTGAACATCTTCGTGCAACTGGTTAGTTTGTGCAAGTGATTTGTCCAGAGACTGTTTCATTTCTTTTATCAAGAAAGTTAAATCACCCAGTTCTTCCTTCACGATTCGTGATACAAGATCCTGGTTTTCCTGAGAGCCGGTTATATCTGCAATGTCATCATCTGATAAAGACCGCTTTTTACCTTTTTTCCTGCCGGCCATAATACAGCTATAGAAACCCAAGGGTTAACCTGAACGTGTCACAGGCGATCCGCTCCAAATCTGTTGGGTCCAGTAATGTTGTGTGCGAGTGTACAGATCCTCAGGAATTCACTGTATAGATCCTTTGTGTATATATACTGAGATGGGCGACAATGGGTGCAGTTCACAATATGTATCAAAATCAACAAAATAATGTCATATTAATCAAGTATTTCTTCTTCCATCACATCTCGACACGAGCCAAATTCTTAGTTCTATCATTTCACAATAATTACTCCGAACATCTCCCTCTCTATCAAGAGAAAACGAGGGTTTATATCATCTACATGTTCAGACCTGCCGAGCGTACTTCATTCATGATTGCATTTTTAGATCTTTCTTTTGATTTCTTGGTTAATTTCCGTTAAGGACGTTTCTTATCCTTAATATATCTCTCAGCAATATACTCAAGATGAAATAAATTCAACCAAATTGAAATGACAGTTAATAACAATTAGTTGGAGCTGATAGATCTACAATTTCTTCAATACTCTCCTGACTTAGCTATTCGTATATATCAGTTCGATCAATTTGACCTTGTGGTAAAGTATCAGATTCTCCGTTGAGCTGCATGTTTTCAAATAATATTAAGTGTGAATCAACGGATAAATACAATATATGTAATGAACTGATTGATACATTAAGTATGAAAGGTAGTTTTCAATATATTATCTCTACTTTCTTTGTGTATTTTAATTATCACGTTATCAAAGCAAGCTTTACAAATAATAACAAACAGGAAACGAAAAAGCTAAATAAATTTAATTCCATTATGTTGATGAATCAGTCAATAGTTTATTTTTTTGTGTTCAGTTTACTTAGAATCACCTTCTTTGCTAGATATTCTTAAAATACAATTGCTAACTTTTAAAACCAGTATCATGTCTATTATTCTTGCATTATTAATTGTTTAATTCAGAACAAATAACTGTGTCAGACAATCAGACAATATCTTTTGCTTTATATGATTATATTAGCTTTTCAGTCTTGCCTAACCCTTACAGCACAGGGATCGATTTTAGACGTCATAATCTGATTTCAAATTCAGATAAGCATTTGGTCCTCGTGGTATACACAAATATTACAGCTTGACATCGGTTTAGCATATCTTCGTTTCCGTTATTATTTCTTATCTGCATTAGACTACATTTTTCTTGTTCTCCAACCCTTTAAACGCTAATTACGTTTATATTATTTTCAAATTTTATTTTGTTATCAAAATGTTTATGTATTTGATAATATTTATGATTCAGCATTTTACAATCAATTACAGAACTACTAATAGTATTCTGAATGTTATTAGCTTATCAAAAATGGAAACAACACAACATATAGTGTAATATACTTATATTTTGCGTGGAATTAATTTTCGCGCATTTTGCGCTAGGACAGTGAGCGCGATTTTTATCTTCCCGCGTTTTATTGCTCACCACAACATATTTCATGTATTTTGAGACAGGGTTTTAAAGGGTGTGGCTAACGCGGTCAATTGGCGGTGGTCATGTAATCTATTTCAGGTGATTTTCACGCTAAATTAATCATGTCATTTATGTGTTAATCAATTTACTTAAAGAGAATTGTGCTGTTATACTCTGACAAATCAGATTAGTTATTAAACAAAAACAAATGCATATTTCTTGGCAAATTTGTTAAGCAAGAGTTGTCAGCATCTTGTGAATAAATTGTTTAAATTTGCAAGATATGCATGTATTTTGTGTCAAATGTTCTTATCGTGTTTCCACAAGCTAATACTGAGGGCAATCATGTGTCTAGATAAAATAATTGCAGGTAATTCCTTGAAAGCCTGTTGAAGCAATATTGCTTGTAAGTTTACACAAGAGACAATACATTATGGCAAGGGAGCTCCACAGTGTCAGATTATTAGCAATTAAGTTAGAAAATTGAGTAATTCCAGAATATAAATTATTTATAAATGACTAAAAGACTAAACCAGAATATGTCTTGTCATAAGATTGATCCACAAGGGCAGTCCAGTGTGTCTAAATTTATGAAAGTTGTTCAGGCATATCCAGAAAAATAAATTGTCACACAGGACGGTTTATCATGGACTCGAAACAATGAGCAAAAATAAAACAAAATGTCTACCAGTCGTCCATTTTGAAATTGATATCTGCAAAATTTGTCATGTGTTGTCCTTGTGTCAGACCGGACATTTTATTTAATATGAACGCTCCAGCTATCATGTAAAATCTCCGAGATAGTATTTTGTCATCGTGTAACACAGGTCAATTTATTATGTATCACTGCTTTAGCTATCATTCAATTTCTGAGACAATGAGAAAAACGATTAAAACAAAGCAGACAATCGGCCATTGTGGATTTTATTTCTGCGAATTTTGTTTATAATCATTATGAAGCTAATTTGCTTTGTTTTTGAGTTGCTTAAATATCACCAAATTACTCGAGTTCAAAATGGATACTAAACGGCTAAAATAGTTTAAAAAGTTAATCCTGTCATTTGTAAATATAGCTGAACATATGAGCCAAATTAAGGGAACATCTGATGGGAAATATTTACGAGCATGCCATAGTAATTTATAAAATTGATGACATGGTGATCAAAATTGTCATCAAAGCAATTATGTGGTGTGTATGTGTAGAATGAGGAAGCGGAAGTTGATAGATTAGTAGCTATTTTAAAAATAACTAACTGCGGGGCGGCAACGGCGGATCATTTTTATTACAGTAAGCAACCCACCTCGACGAAATCTGCTTATTTTGTCGGAATTAAAAATGATGTCATCATGATGTGTCAAAGATATAATATTTTCATGAAAACTTGATGACTGCGTATTTTGTAATACACTATTAGACATAAGGGACATCCACAGTATGTCTCGTCAAAATTAATTTGACACAAAATAACGCCACCAAGATGAGTCAAATAACAAGATATTTTTAAAAAGTGTAGTACAATGCTAGACATAAGGGACTTCCACAGTATGTCTGAAATAAGATTGTTATACAAAAAATCATCATGATGTGTCAAATGATAGAATGTTTTCATAAAAACACATAGTGTCTACATAAAAATGTAACACTGTAATAGACAAAAGGGAGCATCCACAGTTTGTGGCAATACATTTTGTGGCACAAAATCTTTGTGGTGTGTTTAAATCATCCTTATAATGTCAAAAATAAAATAAAATATGAAAAAAGATTAAAAAAATAGCATTGTAACATAAAGATATACCACAGTTGTCTCCCAAATTTCCTGAAGAGTAAATTGTTTGTAAATGATATAAGGAAAATCCAGAGTATGACTTGCCAATGAAAATTTTTCAGGTACTACCAGAAAATAATTTGTTCAAATAACATAATAGTCAGACAGCCAAAGCTGGTTTTCTGGCCTAACCCTGCATCGGCTGTTAAAGTTTTTATTGGATGGATTATAACTCATCAGGTGTTCTATGAAGCATATCCGCGGATATCAAGAGAATATCCTTGAGCGTTTTGAGAAAAATGACAAAATTCAAGGTCAAAGTTCAAATTTCAAGGTCAAATAATATTTCTTTTTAAATAAAGCTACAAACAAGTGTAATACCTCTATTCCATCTAATTTTGACTGAAAAAAATCATTTCTGGTATTATTTTAATGATTCAAGTTCATATTCAAGGTCAAAAGGTCAATTTCACGGTTAAAATGTTGAAAATGTCATTTTTAACAAACATAATTAGGAACAAATAGAATAACTTAATATTGGTGTGCTTTTAACTACATAATTTATTTCCAATCATGTTTTGCTGATTCAAGGTCATTTTCAAGGTCTGAAGGTCAATTCTAAGGTCAAAACTGTGAAATGTTATTTTTAACAAATGCAATTAGCAACAAGTGTAATACCTCTTTTTGATGTGTTTTTGATTGAAGAATTAATTTGTGGTACTATTTCGATGATTAAAGATCGTCTTCAAGGTCAAAACGTAAATGTTAAGGTCAATTAAGCGAAAATATGATTTTCAAGGTCAAATATGATATTTCTAACTAAAATATCTAGGAACAAGTGTAATACCTCTTTTTCGTATACTTTTGACTAGAAACTCATTTCTGGTATTGTTTTCATGATTCTATGTCATTTTCAAGGTCAAGACGTCAATTTCAAGGTACAATGAGCAAATATTTGATTCTAATAAATACAAATAAGAACCAATGTTTAATATAATTTTGACTACAGTAGACATGCTAAGAGCACAAAAATGGGCAAAGCCGCACTACCCATCATAGTAGAAAAAAATTATTCAAAGAGACAATTCATATCTATTTCTCAAGAGCCCAAAATCCGCCAAACTCACACATTAAATTGATATACTGTTCAACAGAAAAGAAACATTGTCTACGATAGGGTTTTCAGGTATACTTTAATAGTGGTACGGCCAGTAAACTTAAATATGACCTACAGTTGTATAAGATGAAACAATAAATTGATATTATCTTGTGACAGAAGTGAAGCAGATTCATGATGTTGGTGTTCATCATAGGGCTTTCAGGTAGGCCTACGCCACCAGAAAATAACATTAGAGATGATAAAGATCGCTATCCAAGATGAGGGCGTACATGGGTCCCGGAAATTATGGATTGGGATTATTCCCAATTCCCTTTTTATCCATTTTTTGGCCTCGATATTCGCTTTTTATAAGGGAAAAATGATATAAATATAGATAAAAATAGATATAATTTTTACACTATTTATAAGCTGAAATCCTAGAAGTTCGAGCCCTAAGAACAGGCGATTCGCCGCTCGTTTGATTCGTTTTTTTAACCCATGTGCACCCTCTAAGATGGCGGCTATAAGGCAAACAAAAGTGCAGCCTGAGTGCTGCAAAATGCAGTGGGCATGTCGTTAACATGTCCACTATAACGAGTGATACTACTTTTTCAGCTCATCTTGGTGTGAGGAATCCATTGTTGATATAAAGTTGTTTTGTGCATCATAATATTGTATGTACAACTTTAGTTTTCTATCGCGTTTGAATTGCTCATAACTTATCTAATAAATATCAATTCAGCCGAGGTATTAGTAAGTAATATTTACAGTAATAAAGTACATAGAAACTAACAACACGAATAACATAAACTATATTACAGTCTGAATGAAACACACCATTTTCTCCAATAAACAAATGTGTAGGTGCAGATCATGTTACTTTAATGTGGCCTGCATTTAAGCGGCTTGTCATACGCCTTGTGTGGGTCTCCTTTGAATTCTTAAAAATTGTATACATGTCCATGTAAGCTTAAGCATAAATAAAATGAATTGAATTGGTAGGCTGTATGATTATGTAGCACACAATAACTATTTTGCAAGGTATGACAGTTAGCTACTTTCACGGCACACACCGCAATACATAGAGAAAAAATCATCTATTTTGTGGTATGATAAAGCACAAAATATAAACAAGCACAGTAAAATAACATATTTTCATGTGAGTACTCATGTATGTCTGATGGCTGCATAATTATATAGTACGCAAGTCTACTCAATAAATAGTTCACGAGCTATGGCAGTCTGTCACGTCACACACCCAATAAAAAGAGAAAATTAGATATTTAGTGGTGTGATATACACGAATATGGATGGAAAACTTATTTATATAGGGCCTAAGTACTGTTATATGTGATGAGATTTTTAAGAAGTATTATTTGTTTTCGCAAGACAATTCTTCCTGCTTGTCACAAAATACAACACATTGTTTTCCGTTTTTCGTCCTGAGAACATCCAGCTGGGCGAACTCTGGTGTCGAAGAAGCCAGACTAAGGTTAAATTGCTGCAAATTGGTTTTGTTAGCTGGCGATGTCCGCAAATTTGGAATTGCTCTGGTATTTGAATTTCGACACACTCAATTCCTCCTGCATGTCTTACTCTTTCCCCACTTTTAATGGATAACTTAAGATAGCTGTCGAATTTGACATGTATACTGGTCATAGAACCAGCTCTAGAACTTGCGGAAAAGGACACTTCTAGTCACTTTACGAATGTTCCAAAAATATTTCAAATGACCCAACTTCTGCCATCAAGTTCAAGATAGCTGCTAAATGTCTGCCAGTAAAATGCATGCCATCATCGATCAATTATCCCTCAAAATGAACTCTTGATGGTTTTGCAAGGGATGGCTCCCTCAAATATTGTAAACACATGACCAGAGACATAATTGGGACGCACTACCGCTGTAGAGACTATTGAATGTGATCCACCCCGTGTTTAACAGCTTGTGTGAGAGCAGATACACAATGAAGATCGGACTGTGACGATCTTGCTTCTAGGACTTTGGTGGGAGGCTTGGTTTCATTGGTGGTTTGACATGATGTGTCAAATCTTGGCACTGTAGTTCCTGTGGTAATCTTGCTGTGCCTTTGCTTAATTTCATTTCAGAAGCTCTAGGTTTTGATTCATGTGCGGATAGTATCTCCTGATAAAGCACTTGCATGGTAATATGACAAGATTCAGTACCTGAGATAGAGGATCTATCAATAAAATCTCCATTATCCATAGCTCGACACGTTTATACAAAAAAGTAGCGATTGAGAAGGTGAGTACTTCATCTGGAATCAGGCTTAATTCAAGGAGCTCAAAATCTCATGAGAAATCTGGCAAGAACCATAAACATTTCCTAGTTTGTTCATGACCCCAAAAAAAACATGAATAAATAGGGGGTTTAGGCCATCTGTGCACACATATATGCTAAACTGGGCCAGGAAAACCTCCTGAGGATGGTGAGATGAATGAGGTGACACTGCCCTTCAGACACTGGATTCGAAATTCGAGCCCTGGTGGTCTGGGGCCGAGCACGCTATCTCTCGGTCACGGAGGCTCTCTACAATATTAAATCTCTACAAGTGAGCGAGGAAGTAACATTTTGTTTCATTGAAACTTGAATGCCAGCGGGGGGATGAACCTGCGATCTCCGATGTTCTAAGCAGGCAGCTTTAATCACTGCACCAGGGCCCCCGCCCTGTTCATGACCCATTGACAGCAGCTGTCTCTCTATAGCCATCATCGTGGACATCATGACCCATTTATAACCATAGCTGTCTCTCTATAGCCATCAGTCATAGTGTCTAAAGTGTTTCATGACAACGCAACAATGTTGGACGCAACTAAAAACTATATGGTAGACACCACACTTATCGATGTATCCCAACTCAAAGTTCGGTAGGGCGTACATTTATTGCTCTTCCATGGCCCTCTAGCAGCCATTTTTTTTCCATGATGACCGGCATCTGCTTTTAAACAGTGTCGGAAATGATTTCTAAAAATAGCAGTATATCGGGCGTATATAAAAACCCTATGCTAGACATAAAAATCATGAACTTGATTATATTCTATCGAAAATTATATCAGATTAAAGTTTGCCCTTGAGCACATGGTAGCCTTATCGGCTTTTCGACGCACAATGCAATGTTTAACGTACTTCCTGACCACACCATTAAGCCGGGAATACCTTAAAACATCATGATGGACACCAAAATCACTATTCTGTAGCTATTCTGTCCAAAATTATGTCCATTTATTGATTGACCTTTAACAAATAGCGGCCATCTTGGATTTTTTGCCCACAATGCATTGTCTAAAATATTTTCTGACAACACCACTATGTACGGCATACCTGAAAACGCCATGATGGACACCAAAAACACGAATCTGCCTCTCTTATGTCGAAAATGATATGAAATTATTGCTTGACCTTGAACAAATGGCGGCCATCTTGGATTTTTTGCCCACAATGCATTGTCTAAAATATTTTTTGAAAACACCACTATGTACGGCATACCTGAAAAACCCCATGATTGACACCAAAAACACGAATCTGCCTCTATTATGTCTAAAATGATATGAATTTATACCTTGACTTTGAACAAATGGCGGCCATCTTGGATTTTTTACCCACAATGCAATGTGGAAAATATTTTCTGACAACACCACTGTGTCGGGCATACTTTAAAACCCTATAATAGACATCAAAAATATGAATCTGCCTCTATTGTGCTAAAAAATTATTGTTTGACCTTGGACAAATGGCGGCCATCTTGGATTTCACTAACAATGCAATGTCTAAAGTTATTTCTAACCACACCACTTAGTAGATCGGGCATACCTGAAAACCCTATAGAGGACACCAAAATCATGAAGCTGCTACTATTCTGTCGAAAATTGTGGCAATTTAAAGTTTTACCTTCACCAAATGACGGCCATTTTGAGTTTGTTCGATTTTCTCAGATCGCTCAAGGATATCCTTCTTGATATCCGGCAGATATGCATTATAGATCCCATGAGGGTGTGGAATCCACCGAGAAAAAAATTTTAACAGTCGGTGCAGGGTATAGCTTGATGGCTGCCTGACTATAAGGTTCATCCACAGCATGTCCTGCCAATAGATAAACTTCTGTCTTTATAAAATTGTAATACAATATTAGACCAAAGGGACCTCCACAGCATGTCTCGTAATAGGATCGTGACACAAAAATCACCATGATGAGTCATAAAAAATAATATTTTCATGAAAACTTTACGACTGCATGATTTGCAATACAATACTAGACATAAGGGATATGTATCCACAGTATGTCTCGACACAAATTGTGACAAAAAAATAATCATGATGTGTCAAATAATAAGATATATTAATAAAATCTTAATGTCTCATAATAGGATCGTGACACAGAAACATCATGATGTGTCAAATAATAAAATATTTTCATAAAAAAACACAAGTGCTTACATAAAAATGTACACTGTAAAATACAAAAGGGGACATCCACAGTTTGTTTGGCACAATAATTTTTTTGACACAAAATCTTTGGAGTGCCTGAATCATCCTTATAATGTAAAAAATGAAATAATATATAAGAAAAGATGAGAATAGCATTGTAACATGCAGATATACCACATACTGTCTCCCAATGCAAAAATTAACATTATCACACCTTATAGTAGCACAAGATCACAAGGTATTTTCAACTAAAGATTTGTGATAAAAAAAATTGCGCCAATGAATATTTTCAAATGCATCCTATTCAGTTTATGTTCTCTAATTATTGAAAATAAATTTACTCAAAATTATAATTAAAGGGACTAGCCCAGGCTAAAATCATTAAAAAATCGGTAATTTTATTTTGGCTTGTTATATGATGTGAACATGTCCATAGACCATATGATGTGAACATGTCCATAGACTAAAACTGCTGAGTTTTTTTTTATTTTTGGTGCTGAACATTTACCGGTTAGGTTAGATATAGAGACGAAATTCCCGTATTTTTTATTTTTGACCTGGTTGTCCAAAATAAGAAATCAGGAATTTCGTCTCTATATCTAGCCTAACTGGTAAATGCGCAGCACAAAAAATAGAATAAAAAATTTGCAGTTGTAGTCTATGGACATGTTCACATCCTATGGTCATATTAAAAAGCTAAAATAAAATCACCGAATTTATTTTTATTTTAGGCTGGGCTAGTCTCTCTAAGTCATCCCCAGTATAACTTAAACCAATTTTGTATTTCTTTTTTTATAATCCAGTTTATTTTAAAACTTGCAGTAGGCCCAGATCCAAAAATCTAAACGGGCTAACCATTGCAAGATGAATTTTGCACCTTATCAAAGATCATGATAGACTAAATAAACACTCACATTGAGCATTATTTAATTGTTTACTTCACGATCGTGTACAATTATATATATTATATATACATTTTCAAAATTGACAAAATTGGAAATGTCTCATCCCACGGGGTCCCTTTAATAATACTATGCAGGATATATATGTTTCCCATTCCTGTGGGCGTTAAACATGTTGCCTTTGTGTGCCGTTGTATTAAGCATCCTCGTTGTTTTCCTGGGAAATGTTTACTCAGGAAATCATATCGACCCACCTACTTTATCTTAAATGTCATCATTCATTTTACTTGTGTAACTTCAATCCAAATACCATTATTGATATATGCCTGATGATACTATTTTTAATATTGTATAAGGCCTACAAAATGTTGCTCCTGTACCTTATTTCTTCGAAAGTTCAAAATATATTTATTACGTAGTAATATCAGGTAGTATCTATCAAACAAAACACAAGCTATTGACCCGATGCTATTCGATTGTGGGACCGTCGCCGTCTTAGGTGCAGGTATGGATTGTATGAGACACCTAGTGACTAACGATAATCATCTTTGCAGAAGGTGACACCTGGTGAGACGTCATGCATGTGTACTATACAATGGTGTTTTTTACAGGTGTTGTGGAAATGGCATAAATTAAACACATTTGCCGATAAATAAAGCCGAGATTATTATAATTCAAGGTACATAGCTTTCTCCCTCAACAATCAAAAATGTTATTCCATCCTTTTAAAACAATTATAAATGTTATTTGAAATTACAGTTATTTCACGTTCAATGTAGGCATAACTATGAATAAGAAAATGCGTGATAGGCCCACATAAAATTTATGACCATTGATATTTTCAAATGCATCCAACTAGTCTGTTCTCTAGAATCAATTGACACTAAATGACTAAAATTAGAATTAAATATTTAAAACCCACTTTGTGCAAAATCCAATTTTCATTTATTTTAAAGTGCATTAGACTAGACCTACATTTAAAATTTTAGCCTTGTTTTAATCCCTTTTTAGTTTTGTGATGGTTTTGAAAATAGCTGACCGAATTGACGATTTCTATGTGTTCCTGCCCAACAGTGTATTGGGGTGAATTCCATCCCTTGACCAGCTGGATATTGGGTCTTTCCAAAATCCTTTTTGAAGGTGGTAAAATACCTTAGTTTCGACATCACAAAGATGAAATAGGTATGTATTGAAATCATCATCAACTACTGCTCTGAAATGTTCTGGGTCACCTTTCATATGATTGCTGGGCGGTGGCCCTAGGGTAGTGGTTAGCACCGCTGCCTTTCACGCCAGAGTTCGGGGTTCGTTTCCCGGTCTCGGCGGTTTGAAAGAAACCAAAATGTTTCTTCCCCATCCACTCGTAAAACTCAGTATTGTGGAGAGCCTCCGTGACCGAGAGGTAGCGTGCTCGGCCTCAGATCGCCAGGGCCCGAATTTCGAATCCTGTGTATGGAGGGCAGTGTCATCTCACTCATCTCACCATCCTCAGGAGGTTCTCCTGGCCCTATTTAGCCATATGTGCACAAAAGTTGCCTAAAGCCCGATTCATTTCATTTCATTTCATATGATTGCTCCTGAGTATAGCCGAAAATACGACGACCTGCTTTAGCGACGGCAGTTCTTCCAGCAAATTCAGACAAAACCCCATCAACCTGACAGTTACCTCTAATGGCGGTTTTCTCGGCGGCCAAATCATTTGTGTTGAGGTTTATCACAATAAAATCCGGTTTTATTTTACTTAGTCTTTGCAAAAGCAAATTGTATTCCTTGTTGCAAATTTTTGCCCCATTCACCCCCATCATATGTAAGGGATTTATTACTTCGCCAAGACGTAGTTGCTTGGCGATAATTTGGTGTACAGAGGTTGCCCTAGGGCGTGTTGCTCTTACATGTCGGTTGAACTTGTTATGCCCGTTCAGTAAATGTCTGTGTAATCCTGCCACGAAGCTGTGGCCAATCATACATCCCACATACTTCATTTTTTTATGTACCTGCACCGAAAAAAATAAATAAAAATAACGTTCACGATGCGACGCACGGTATTTTCAGTGATCAAATAACGTTATTAATCAGGCAGTGTGTTTTCTATTCACCGCAAAATTGGGTGAAAATTAAGTATGAATAATTCTTGTGATCTTCTAGCAATTATGACTTCTTCACGGAAAGGGGCCCAAGCTCGATCTATCTGTTCTGTGATAGGTCGTGCAAGGCGGCCTTGTAAATATTTATATAATCACTCTGATATTGACATATGGCAGGCTTTACATGCCTAAAATTAACAATGTGATAATCTGACTACAAAATGATTTTGTCGATCGCAAAATTGTCTTGTATTTTGGGACAGGAGTTTAAAGGGTTTGACTACCGCGGCCAGTCGTCGGTGGTCATATAATCTATTTCAGGTGGTTGTCACGCTAACTTGTGACAGTTTAAGTCTTAGGATATATTTTATTGTAAAAAAATAAATATTTTCTATTATAACAAAAAACATAAGTTTATAATAGCAATTTTGCTTTTATTCCCAATTATTTTAAACCTGTTTGTACAAAACCTCCGATAATAAGTCTGTTTTCTGTGACATTTCTCCGATGGCTGCTATTAACCAGCGGGCATGACTATATGGGTTTAATGGCACATGTCTTGATGATGTCAAAATTGATCTTTTCTGTATCTGGATATGTTATCTTATCTTCCAATAATTGATAACCATATGACCATATTCATCTGGAGTCTCCCTTTTAATTGATAATGGTAGGGTAGGATCTGATAAGGGCATTAGCAACTTCACGACTAGGAACCATCGAGCCCGGAGCGTGTTAGACTATGCACTGTGCACAATTAAAATGTTTTAGTAAGGGATGGTGGGGTAATAAATTTGCACATCTGGTAAAAAGCACCAAAATTTGCACAGAGGACGTAGAAATCATGCTCTTCAATATTTTTGATGGAAGCAAGTTGACATTTTAGCCGTTCCACCATTTTGGGCAAAATTCAAAATGGCCGCCAATCAGGACAGGACTATAGCTTAACTCAATGGTTTATTGTCTGATTTTTATGATCTTGGTGTCATTTTCGGGGTTTTCTAGCCCACTGAGTTCATTGGCAAGGTCTACGAACTGGTTTGAGGTCAACTTATCATCTTATGGAAAAAGGTTATATGTTTCAGGTCATCGTTAAACAGTGTATAAGTCCTGCAATGCCAAGTTTGGTCGTACCCTCTGATTTAGCAGGTGCTCAGTTCTTTAGCACGACAAGGGTGCACGATGAAAAATAAAATTTGGACATAATAAGAAACAACAGAATAACATTTTTTGTAAGAATCAGAACAAAATACACTTATCATTAAACAAAACGGTCACATGATCAAGTATGTGTTATCTTGAAACTTAATTGATCTGTAACTGATTGTGGCAGTTTGACACACCAACAAGGTTTTTAATCTAAATTGACGTCAAATCAATCAAATAAACGTCCAGTTTGTATTACTGTTCAACCTCTCAGTACATTAGCCATTACCATTATACATTTTTGCCCATCAACCACTCGAGCCGGTGTGACAATCTGCTGTGTCAGCTAGTAATTCAACACAATAATCTGAAGCCCACCATCTTCTGTATTAAACACGTCGTGTACCCATTTGACTATTAGCCAAATGACTAAAACATGGTAAAACAAACACGTGTACCCATTTGACTGGTCGCAAATGACTATAGTCGCAAAATAAGAAAAACAAAATACTCTGTGTGATGTATGATGAACTAAATACATTAATTACAGTAGATAACAGTAGATGAAGTAACTATAAGGCTATCAAAGTGTGGCAAGTCAGCAGGGTTGGATTTACTGATTAACGAATTTTATATCTATGGATGCGAGATTCTCGCCAGTTCATTGTGCTCTGTTTTTTATTCAATTTTAATTTTAAAGCTGGGTTATTTTCCTGCTAAATGGTCAATGGGACTAATAATCATGATAATACCTTTACACAAAAAGGGTGATGTCAACTGTGTTGAAAATTACATCGGGAATAACCTTATTGAGTACTTATATTAAACGCAAGCTGGTTTACGTGCAAACTATAGCACAGTGGATCATATTTCTTATGGCATAAATTAATCGGACTCGGTATCAGAGGTCGAATATTTGATGTCATTCAAAGTATGTACAGTGTTGTTAAATCTCGTGTTAAAGTCGGAGCGACGAATTTGAATGTTTATGGGAGTGCGACAAGGAGAATGTCTGTCGCCTTTTTTTTATTTTTTATTTGGGATTCCATTTTAATGACATCGAAAATACTAACAAAACTAACAAATTTGAAGGTATCAATATGGGCCTTACGCGAATGGTTATACTTTCATACATGTTCGTACCCCTAGGCAACTATTGAAAAAATGTGATATTTCGCCACTTACAGCCACACATGATCGAATGTCCTGATACATGTTGTAAATTTTTGAATTTCTTTTTTAATGAGTTTGTACCATAATCTACACACAGATGTTTTACTATCATCAACAAAAACGCAAAAAAAGTGTTTTTTTTGGAAATCAATATCCATCAATGGTTTGAGGGTAAATATGGTACTTTGGTGTTCCGTCTCAATTTTCATTATGATTATAAATATCGAATATTGAAGTGAATAAATTCCCCAGACAGCTAATAGAGTTACGTAGAATGGTGTTGTTCTAATTGTGACTACCTTTGACGACACAGGCCCAACATTGAAACAACATTGACTGAATATCTTGTATTTTCTGGATCCATAGCATATACATGTCTCAGGGGCGGATCCAGGGTAGAAAAAGGGCAGAGTCACGGCAAAAGAAAAATGGGACATTGTTATAACATTGGAGGTGAGTGCCAGAGGCGCGAGAAATATTTTTGCTAATAAAATACCAAATACACCATTTCTAGATATCTAAGGAATAACAAATAGGAAAATAACTCGCACTGTCATCTTATCAAATTATTTTATACATAAAATTAAATTTTATACATTTCAAAGGGGCACTTATAGAATAAAAGGGGGGGGTCACGTGACCCCTGTGACCCCCTTTGGATCCGCCCCTGTTCCCAACACAGACCTGATGTGAAATATATAAATGCCTCAGGTCTAAACTACATTCAAAGCACGTTGAACCTGTGTTGACTTCATGTTGCGCCAGCGTCTTATACGATGGGCCAACATGAAACCAACATTGGTTCGAACCAATTGTCAGCATTTGTGCTTTCTCTGGAATAATCTTCCTCCAAAAATTAGAACATCTGACACTCATATGATATTTCGAAAAATGGCACATTTATTTGTTTCGTGCTTTCCAGCCTCATCTTAATCTATCCTGTTGTCTGCTACCGGCGGACTCCTGGATATCCTGCATATGTGCTATGACTATACGACCCCCTCCTCCCTGGCCAACTCGGACAACCCGGACAAGTTGACCTGAGTGTGACCTTCCACACTGCAACATAATGACGTCATAATGAATATTCATGCTGCTCGCACCCCCTCCTTTTTGTACAGCCCTCACGCACACCTGTTGTCAAGGTCAGACCAGGGGTCTGACTGTCAGACCTGATGCGGCAAGGTGTCCATCCCAGTGAATCGGATTTCATACTGCTTCTATAATGATGGTTTTTGACGGCAATCGACGCGATTTTATTTATATTAGGCTTTGATGCGCCTTTGAACTTCCATGACAAGAAGAAAAATATATATCTACTAATGCTATGTCCTGTAACTAAATGTCTCAAATCCGGGTATTGTGAAAGGGGTGTCGATGGAAATCCGCCCAGCGCGAAAATAATGACGATATACTGGCCTAAACCGTAAGAGGACGAGGCTGCCACTGATGTGATCGCATAGTCACATTTAGTGTAGTAGTCAAGCTCATATAATGAAACCATTGTGCATTTTATGATTAAAGCATGAAACTTCTACCATTATTAGTACATATCCTGGGGTTTATTTTAAGATGTGGAGGTAAGTTGGATTTGATCCCTGGTGACCTCTAGAGGTCATTGACCTTGAAAGGGCATAATATCCAATTGTGAAGCCAAAAAGTGGTGAAAAATGTGTATTACAATATCTTTAAAATGTTTTTGTATTCCAGAAGTGTACCAAATCTTCTAAGAGACTGCTGTTAATCATAAACATAACACCAAGGTCATGTCAAGGTTACTTTGGGGTCATTTTAGGGTCAAAATGGCAACAATTAGTGAAAATATCCACTTTTAATAAATTTAAACAATACTAGGGGTGCAGTCATCTATAACAAAGCATTGGTTTTGATACAGTCTTGTTGAAATATATTTTCCACACACATTTCAGGAGATTGAGAGCAATATCTAACTTGGGAGGGGAAATACACTCTTATTATTCCCCTGACTGCACCCATTCCTCAATGTTTAATTGGACGAGCAAAATGACAGTGTGCAGCAGCTGTTAAACATCAGTTCGGGCTCCCATGGGTATCTATTGATGCATAATTGGGCTATGAAGTCTGACATAGGTTGGGATTATGTTTTACTGGGGTACCGTCGAAAAACAACGTCAGGGTCATATCAAGGTCTTTTCAAGGTCAAACTGTCAAAAAATTATAAAAATATATTAATTTTTACTTTCATACCGGATACCAGAATTAATACTCAGGTCATTAAGTAGTGTAGTGGTTAAGCTTCCATAATGAAACTATTGTGCATTTTATGATTAAAGCATGAAACTTTCACTATTATTAGCACATATTTATTTTTAATTGTGAAGGTGGGCTATATTCGACCCGTGGTGACCTCTAGGGGTCATCGACATCGAAAGGTCAAAATTCTCATTCGCGAAGCTAAAAGTGGTGAAAATTGTGTATTACCATATTTATAAACTATTTTTGTATTCCAGAAATATGTCAAATGCTCAAAGAGACTACTATTAATGATAAGAATAACATCAAAGTCATAGCAAAGTTACATCAAGGTCATTTCAAGGTCAAAATAGAAAAAAACTGCGAAAATATCAATTTTTTATTAAATTCAGTTAGTGGTGCAAATAACTATTACAAAGACTGATTTTGAGACATTATTGGTCAGACATATTTTCCACACACATTGTCAAAACATTGAGGGCAGTGTCAACCCTGGGAGGGATATGACACCCTCATTCCCTTTATTACACTCATTTCTCAATGTTTAATTGAACGAGCAAAATTGCAGCGTGCAGCAGTGTGAAACATTAGCTTGGGCTCCCATGGCAAAATATCGAAACATAATTGGATTATGAAGAATCACATGGCTTGGAATTATGTTTTACTGGGGTACCGTCTGAAAACAACGAACATGTCATACCTAGCTCACTTGAAGGTCAAACTGGCAGAAATCTTAAAAATGTATACTTTTACTTACTTACAACCCTGTTGATCTCTTGAAATTCAGCAATATGTATCAGAATATGTATCAGATAGATAATTTGGTGATAGTGATAACACACAGTCATTATGTGTCCCACTATAATATATGAAAACACACACCCTTGAAATGATCTTAACTTAACCTTGGACGCCCAATTTCAGGAATCCCTCATTGTATGTCAACTGTAGCCGTCTTGTACCTTGATTGGTGTATATAAGAGTGAGAGGCAATGTTATTCAGTATTTTAAAAATATACAGCGATATGATGTTATTCACAGTGTTATAATCCATTACTAATATTTTTCGTGGTATATCGTGACTAGGGTTATACCACACATTTAAACCAATATGTATCGATTTCGCTTTTGAAGGCACCATTAAATTACATGGAGGGGGGGGGTGAATTGGAAAACATATTTACCTCACTTCCTATCTGCAGAAATTTATTTATTTCACTTCCTTATATACTTTTCTGTCCACAGATTTAGATCCCAAATTAAGCCTAGCCGTGATCTGTAGGCAAACGATCCGAGCAAAGAGGGGCTTCACAAATTTAAAGGTCATTTATTGATGCCTTATAAATGAGGCTTGGATATTTTTTAGGAGTATTAAATAATGCTGCTCGTAAGCTGAAATAATTATTTATTGAAAATTTAAATCATTTATTTCACGAAAATTTAGTTTGGAAATTTATATTTCAAAAATATTCCGCCCCCTTTTAATTGAAGGTGCCCCCCTTGTGTAGGATACAAGTGAACTAGTAGATCATTACTGATCATTGTCTTGTAATGAATAGATGTGTCATCATGTAATTCGAATTTCGGTGATTTCTTGCAAGCCATTCTGATTTTTTTTAAATTCTTAAGGATGAGAACTCTACATCCGCCCAGATTTCAATATAGGCGTGGATAATTTAGAGAGAGAAAACTATATCAGCCAAAAGAAAGTGTTTTGATGAAAATAAGATTTGTTTTCAATCCCTCTTAACGTCTACTAATCCGGTATAACGGTATACTATTCCGTTATAACGGTCTAGTATTTCATTATAACTGTCTACTATTCCGCTATAACGGTATCGTATCTCGTTATAACGGTCTACTATTTCGTCATAATGGTCTACTAATCTGTTATAACTGTCTTCTATCCCGGTATAACGGTCTAGTATTTCGTTATGACGGTCTAGTATCACGCTATAGCGGCCTACAAATTCGTTATAACGGCTTACTTATCCGTTATAACGGTATAGTATCTCGTTATAGCGGTTTACTATTCCGCTATAGCTGTCTAGTCATTCGTTATAACGGTCTACTATTCCGTTATAACGGTCTAGTATTTCGCAATAACGGTCTACTATCCCGTTATAGCGGTCTAGTATTTCGCTATGACGGCCATCATCCCGTTATAACGGTCTAGTTATCCGTTATAACGGTCTTCTATTCCGCTATAGCGGTCTAGTATTTCGTTATGACGGTCAAATTTTCCATTATAATGGTCTACTATTCTGTTATAACGGCCTACAAATCCGTTATAACGGTCTACTAATCCGTTATAACGGTCTACTGATCCGTTAAAACGGTCTAGTATTTCGTTATAACGGTTTCGTATTTCGTTATAACGGTCTGGTATTTCGTTATAACGGTCTAGTAGTTCGGTATGGCAGTCTACTAATCCGTTATAGCAGTCTACTAATTCGTTCTAACGGTGTAGTATTTTGTTATAACGGTCTACTAATCCGCTATAACTGATTAATATACCGTTATAACGAAATAGTAGACCGTTATAAATTCTCAAGGATAAGAGCTCCACATCCGCCCAGATAACAGCACATACATGGGTAATTCAAAGAGAAAAAAACTATATCAGCCAAAACAAAGATAACTACGGAAGTGCAATTATTTTCTAATCCGTTATAACGGTCTAGTATTTCATTAAAATTGTCTACCATTTTTTCATAACGTCTACTATCCCGTTATAGCGGTCTAGTATTTCGTAATAATGGTCTTGTAGGTCTAGTATTTAGTTATGACGGTGTACTAATCCGTTATAACTTTTTACTGTACGGCTAGTATTTCGTTAGAGCAGCGGTCTACTATTTCGTTATAACGGTGTATAACAAAATAGTTGATCGTTATAACGAAATATTAGACCGTTATAAAAGGATAGTAGACCGTTATAACGGATTAGTAGACCGTTATAATGGATTAGTAGACAGCTATAACAGATTAGTAGACCGTTGGAACGGATTAGTGGACCGTTATACCAGATTAGTAGACCGATATGGCGGAATACTAGACCGATATAACGAAATAGTATATCGTTGTAACGAAATACTAGCCAGTTATAACATAATAATAGACCGCTATAGCGCAATAATGAACCGTTATAGCAGAATAGTAGACCGTTATAACGGATCAGTAGACCGATATAACGAAATACTATACCGTTATAACGAAATGTTAGACCGTTATAACGGGATAGTAGAATAGTTATGGTAACAGGCTTTGCTAAGTTACTCGCTATAGCACAATATGCGTATTGCAATGTAATATACATATACAGATACAGAAACGAATTAGTAGACCGTTTTAACGGATGAGTAGACTGTTTACCGAAATAATGTACCGTTATTACGAAATACTAAACCATTATAACGGAATAGTAGATTTTTATAACGGATTAGTATGGCGTTATATTGAAATACTAGACCGTTATAACAAAAAAATTATGCTAGACCGTTATAGCGGAACAGTAGTTCGTTATTACCGATTAGTAAACCGTTATAATATTATATATATATATATACTGTCATTATGGAATACGAGGCCGCTATAACAAAATATATGTGCTAAGTAGTTGATATTATATATCTTATTTGATGGTTGTGAAATGTTTAGTCTAGTTATAGTGCAACTGTTGCCGGCAAGTCCCGGAAAAGCGCCTAATAGAAAACTATGCAGTCTATTCAGTATGAATTTGTGAAAAATTAATGTAGTGGTATGTTTCAAAAATCACCTGCACATCTCTATATCGTGCAGAATTTGATTGTAAAATTTGCCAAATTTCTTACAAAGTTTGAGTTTTTGCGGCTACAATAAGTTTTGAAATTGATTTGTGGCGGCCATTTTAAATTTCAGTCAAATCTTGAACAAAATGCCTGTACATCTCTATAGTTATCGTAGGGAATGTGTTTGTAAGATTTGGATAATTTCTGATTAAGGATTTGAGTTTTTGCGCCCACAATAAATTATGAAATTGAACTCTGGGAGATATTTTGCATTTTGGTAGTCTGTGTAAAAATTCACTTGCACATCCCCATGTTGTTGAGAATGTGATTTAAAATTTCAAACAAACAATAACGACTAGCTTTATAGTTATTGCACCCACAAAAATCAGGTACTGCCTGATGCCTCACACTTTATAGATCCCGGTGCGACTAAAACTCCCCTTCCCCTACGGACATGGGATAAAAACTGCTCGACACTTCTATTAGGATATCACTGGCCACGCTAAGAATATAATTATATACAATTCAACGTTCTAATCGACCAGTTATAATCAATATAAATGGCCGTCATTTCCTCTAAATTTATGTGGTCCCCTAACAACTTCCAGCTACCTGGAACATTAGACTGGAGAGACTAGATAAAGGTGATGGCATTAACGATATACTTATGGCTCATATGTCTTACACTATGCATCTATCTACAGTAGGCCTATTGATAATAATCAGATGTGGTCCCGAATTAGAAGACACTGTTTTATTGACCAAACTTATTTAAGGAGACATGATTGCTACATGAAGGCTAGTAAATGTATAACTGATAGGCCTAAATCCAATTAATTTAATGGAAATCACGATAATAAAATTATGATCTGTCTTTAAATTATCTGATATAGCCCACCTGCATAAAGTTAGGTTGATGTAGATAGATGTGATTCTAGAAAAATTGTATAGATGCCACCAGATTGAAGCTCAGGCTCCTTTAAGTGGAAACACGTTTGCAAAAAGAAATTAGAACAGCTCTGAAGAATATATGTGATCATGGTAACAGTTTTTGCCAGTTTGACCTTGAAATGACCTTGACATGACCTCCAAATTGCTTTCGGATGGTACTCCAGTAAAAGTCAACCCCACCCCATGTTAAACTGCATTACTTCATGCTATGGAAGTACAAGCAAATGTTTTTACAATGCTGCATAATTGTAATTTGGCCCGTTCAACCAAATATTGAGGAAAGAGCATAATAAGTGGAATACCTACTATACCTGGAGTTAGCCTCCTTCCCAAGGTTGATATTGCCCTTTATATTCTAAAATGTGTGTGGAAAATACATAGGACGAAGAATAGGTCAAAACCAGTCCTCTGTAAAAAATGACTGCACAACAACAGCTTGGAAATTGATAAAACGTGGACATTTTAACTATCTTCTGCCAGTTTGACCTTTAAATGACCTTGGTGTGACCTTGACATGACCTCGGTGTTATGTTTATTAATTGAAAACAGTCTCTTCGAGTATTTGCCACACTTTGGGGACCTTTCGAGGTCAATGACCTCTAGAGGTCATCAGAGGTCAAATCCAGTTTACATCCACATCTTAAAATGACCCTTTGGATATGTTCTACGAGTGGTAGAAATTTCATGCTTTAATCATAAAATGCACAATAGGTTACCTTATCTGCTAAACTAAATGAAAAAGGAGGTACAAGGATATTACTGAAATAAATATGCTTTGGCATTATCGTTACAGTGGTATCATTATCGTTTACAATGGTATGATCCGCTAAGTCTGAAAGCGGATTTACCCAGCTATGATTAAAAAGAGCCACCTGGTGAATGCATACGATGGTGACAGTGTAAGACCGTTTATAGCGAGATAAACAATGCTGTAGTATATTTTAATTTCGCGGGTATGAATTTTCGCGTAAAACCAATTTTGAACCACATTGCGGTCTTTTAAATTCGCGTAAAAAAATATTTTTGAAGTTTTTTGAAGTTTTTGGGCCTGGAGACATGTAATTTTTATCTCGCCGTAACGACTGTTATAAACCTTCTTGTAATCAATATGACGCAACGTCGTAAGTAAACATAGTGGTATGGTCACCAATTAACTGGAGGGGGATGAACGACCATTGAGGCTAATCCCTTTGACACAGCACGGCTTATCAACCCTATCAATCCAACAGGTTATCATTTAATTATTATCCTGCTGCTGATTACCTACATGTGTCGTTTCAGTCACATAAAACTATATATTTTTGGCTTTGATTTTTTTCAAAGCTTATTGTATCTGTTTGATTGTGGGAATTTAAAAATAGCTATATCAGTGCACAAATTCGTGTAATGTTTGCATAATTCTAAGGGTATCTACCGTTAGTGTCACTTAGTTCACATCCTTAGAAAAACACATGCCAGGAAAAGTGTCGACAGCTCTCCTAACTAAATTGACACTGTCCCTAGTTAACACAAGACGTTGAACCAGTGTTGGTGAAATGCTAGCCCGCTGCCGGTATTACCCATGTTACCCCAGCACTAGATCAACGTCTTGTGTTTGCTGGGTCAACGTTGATATCAAGATATCTATCATTAAACCCATTTATGCCCGCTTGGAAGTAGCAGCCATCGAATAAATCACACAGAAAACAAACTGTATTATCAAAGGCTTTGTACAAGCAGGTTTAAAATATAATGGGAATAAAATAAAAAATATTAATATTATATTTTTTGCATAATAGAGATATAATTCTTATGACTTTCGCAAATTAGCGTGACA